>JAYESA010000020.1:90786657-91386657 GCA_036927795.1 Iris macrosiphon | reverse complement strand
GCACGAGTTGAAAGATGAAGAGAAGAAACATAATCAGTCGTTGTACAATAGCGAGCGCTATGGTCGCAGAGGAGCAATATATAAAATTAAAATAGAGGGCTCTAGATAGCATCATGGTTCTCTAAGGGGGTGGTATGCTAGTTGCTATGTTCGAGGTATGATCAAGGAAAAAGTGTTAATTATATTCCTCTAGGCTTCCTAAGGTGCTGTCTACTAATAATAAGACAATAATTTAAGTTTATAGTTCTCCAATACTATCTAACTATGAAGGTTAGATTCAGTCCTAATTTTTAATTTTTTTTTTGGTTTCCTGTTGCTTCCTCAATACTAGGGTCAAACAATATGGCCAAACTTCTAACTAACCCTAGTAGTATCTATACTACTCTCAAGTCCTTCATAATACATCAAGGGATAATGGTAAACCAATCTATAGATAAGGAATTCTAGGGTTCACTAGATTATTCTAAACTTAGGGGTGTTGTCAACACTCTAGTTGTACTCTTAGTAGGATCATTACCCTAATTATCATTCTACAACAAGGGTTCCTATGTTCTAGGAGAAGGCTATACTCAAAAAAACTATTAAGGAAAGCACATGAATCAAGCAGGATGCGATTATTCAAATAGAATAGATTGAAAGGAAGGTGAATCATAGACAATGTGGATGAGATCCTATACTCTAGTCCTAGGTGCAGGCTTATTCGGTACAGGAACGTAATCGAGACAATATGCTCTCGACCTGCATGGACCACCATAAAAATATGTCATGCCCCAGTCCCCAAAATACATAGGACTAGGACACGTAAGCATGCCAGCCGTATGGATAAGGCAACTCCAATATATGGAAACCAAAATCTACACGTACGTTGTAATATGAATATCAAATCCACAAGTGGTATAAATCTATCACAAGTCACAGGATATAATCTAAATCTCATCCACAGAAAATCAAATACAAATAAATAACCAGTATCTATGAAACTAGATATCAATAAGAAGTATCTATGGATGATAGTTGGGTGGAAACAAATCCACTACCAACTCGAATATAAGAGCAAATACAATATAAGTACAACACAACAAATACCACATAAGAATACCAGCTAACAATCATGGGCTCGAAGAGAAGACATCCTCGAAACATAGGTAACCATCCGAATCTGCGCTCCTGCGAATACTGAAGAACAGATACACCTGGAAGGGCCAGGTCCTCAGAGGGACATAACAAGATACATAAAAGCATGCCAATAAAGTACTAAAATAAATATCCACTGGTCGCCTAACCGTCTAAGTGAATGCAGTTAAGAACAACTTTTCCCACAAGTGAGATATCTGGCTGAAAACTGGAATTGGCATGGTTCTCTCGGAGATCCAAGGGCCTAAAAGGCACGTCGTCTTTTGAACGCCGGAGGCCCGCCTGATAATACATAATATATAGTGGTCATCATCACCCGTATCTCAAGCAAAGAATCCGGGCGCACAATAGAAAAAGTGCAAAGGAGCTCAAATACGGTACTTGTTGTTCTCCCTACCCCATGCTCTAAGCATGTCACATCCATGACACAATTTGGTTCATAGCCTATTCTTAGTATCCTGGCCCAATCCTGCAACCAGACAAGGACAAGGATGGGACCACCATACTACAATAGGCTATGTCCATAGACCTCTAATAACTGTTAAGTCTTCTAGCATACAAAGTTTCTATTAGCAGTTATCCCTAACGCACGGCCTCATACGTACAGGAGGCCAGACCTGTCACGCAGTTTGTTATCTATATGAGACTCACACTCGTGTAACAACTGTGTCACGGCCAATGAACCTAATGATGCTACATGATAATGGGATAGTCTCATAAACAAGGTCAATGTAAATACATAAATAAAAATATATCGCGACGACACCATTGCGCGCATTTTATATAACAGTTAAAATATATGAACTAAAGACATAAAATAAAGATGCATGCAACATTTGGAATATAACTAACAGTATAATGGCAAGGTATACTTGCCTAGCAAGAAGCTGTAAAATATAACGTCCAGATGTCCAACACACAGGACCAGAAGCTATGGCCTCGAAACAAATATCTCCGGATGCTGAAATAGATATTACCAACATCCCAGAATAAACAAAATAGCTACAAAGCACTTCTCTTTCGTCCAATTTAGACACAAGGGCAAAATGGTAATTTTGGGTCAAAGTGGGGTCCACATGTGGCCCACTTTACACCGAAAAGCGTACCAAGGGTAACAGTCTCTAAATGGAACAAATTATAGGTCAACAAACTCTAAATGTCAATACGAACCCAACGATATGTCCAAATGTGGATTCCGATGGGCCGAACACAATTTTGCCCAAAAAGTCAACCGTGGGGCCCGCCAATTCGCGACTTGGTCAACTGTCTCAGAATTACGTAAAAATTGGGTCACAGGACCAGAGCATTACCACGAGTCCAGTGGCGCAAGTTTTGACGCAATATGACGAGCGTGCACAAAATGCGTACGACTTTTACAAAAGTTGCGACACGGGATTTGTCCGCAGATACGGGCTGATTTCGGCACGCACACACGTCCGAATCAGTTTTTGCAAACTCTCACATGTTCGGTTATGCTGCACGCACCATTTGGTATACTTGGTACATGGTGGGACGGTCCCGTTTGGCGGGGCACGCTCCGTTTTATTACTTTTGGAAATCTGGAAAAAGTGTGTTTACGGGGTTTTCCAACGAATTTAATTCTACCTACAACAGTTAATAATCTAGGGTTATTTAATAGAAATTAAACTAGGTTAAGTGGTCTCTGCATACCAAAAAGAATTATCGAATTTGGATCTCTGTGGTAGGAGATACGAATCCGGGAACATAGGTGATCACCGTAGTTTTCTGCGATCCCAGAAATTGGTCTTTTTCTACCAACATTGACGCTATTTTCGCCTATGGTTACGGATTGTTCGAGGTCTACTATCACCCAGATATGGAAAAGGGTTAAGGGGTGAGCGTACCGGTGAAGACGGGGTGACGTTTGGTTGAGCGAGGCAACGGGAAACAACTCTGGAACACAGGTACCTCACTGCTGAATTCTGCAGTGCGTGGGGTGTACGGGGTCGCGGTCGTCGGGATTGGTTTGGACGGCCTGGCACGGTTCTCTGGCTGCAGTGACGGCGCTCTCTAGGTCTAAATGGGAAGAGGAAGAGTTTGGATGATCTAGGTTAGGGTTTTAGGATAAAATAGGATATATATATAGGTATATAAGAGAGGAGAGAAGGGGGGCGGGTTCTAACGCGTGGGCCGCGGAGGTGTGGTTAATAGAGTTGCTGCTGTTGCTACCTATGGTTGGTTGCTAATGTTTCTTATTCCAGCGGTCATGGGCTCAATTGTGCTGCTGTTGATGCTACAAAGGTGAACGGGTGCGGGGTCTTTGTTGAATTAATCCCGCGGGTGTTTGCTGTTGTGGTTCAAAGGGGGCTAAGGATCCAGCGGGTGTGTGTGGGGTTTTGTATTTGCTAGTCCTACAAGGGGGGTTGGGTGCTGGGTTGCTGTGAGCAAAACCAGCGGGTGTGTGTGGCTCACAAGGTGCGGGTAGTATAGGATGGGTTGGGTTGGTAGTATATGGGTAGTTAAGGAAAAAAATAGTAATAAAACTATTATTTATTCTTTTCTTTTTGTTTCTTTTAAATATAAATATATATATATATATTTATATATATACGTATATATCCATAGAAAAATCTAGAATTATATTAATGCATACCATTAAGCTAGCAACTGTCCAAAGGGTCTCCTATATGAAATAAATTCATAAAATTTTTTAATGGTCCCATAAATCTTCTAAGTGCACCAACACCTAAAATAAAAATTAATAAAAATCTATTGCTCCTAATTAGCCACTAATTACTATAATTAAATTAATAATTAATTAAAAGGTCATATACGGGTTCTAGGAATGGGGTTTTACATGCTTGAACGGAACGGGTCATTACAGTCGCGATTAGATCCATCGTACTAACCGAGGATGGAGAAGTATTAGTTGATTATGTGATTATACACCACCTACTTATGTATAGCTCACTCTCATCTACACGAGGGTGTAGACTGACCTTATTACTTGTGTATAGCTCCCCGTATATGATTGTCCTGATCTCCTTACTTGTACTTGTGCATCATACATGATTGAGTTAATCCCTTACTGTACTTGTGCGTAGACAATCATGTATGGTAGAGCCTGATCTGTTCCAAGCCGATCACATAATAATTGATATTTCAAGGCAATTGATAGTTGTTCATATCTCTTTTCCAGTTTATACCTGCTGATACAGTTATTCCTTATTTATTTATAGTTCATTATTGTCACTACCACATTTCAAAATAGGGGTATTTTCGTCTTCTCAAAATTTAATGTGTCAATGATTGCATAATAATAATTTATATTTAAATTGCGATAATTTTATTTGATTGTTGTACTTTACCGTTGCTTCGATTATTAGAGCACTACACTAGCCACTGCCTTCCAACTAATTTCACACCCTTGTCCTAGACGTGCCAGACTTTTATTTTGGTCTTTGTGTGACTCATAACTATGCCTTGATGTGCTTCATTTTAGTCGTACAACATTCGTCGCAACTGATTATATTTAATTCAATATAAATCCAACTTTGTATCCTTGTGCGTTCCAATCGAAATTGGAGATACAATCTCGACCCATTTTGTGCAACCCAAATTAGGGTAATATTCTATTCTGAGTCTACTTCATTAATGACACTTATGTCCCACTTAATTTTAGTGCCATGTACTTCTAATTAATTTTAGAACACCTATTATATTTATTTTATTTAAATTAAACCATAAACCTAACTTTGTGTAATTTCCAATTGTTGGGCACTTTTATGCAAAAGTGCATTAAGGTGTCTACCCCATTGGAAATAACACATGAAGAAACCCATTTCTCTTTTATGTGAATTTTTTATAATTTTTGGGAGTGTGTAACTCAAAATCAACCTCCTTAAACCATGGCCCTCCAAACTTTGAACCAAATGCAATCCTAGCCATTCATTTTGAATCCATTGAATCCTAGCCCTTGAAATATCTCCATGACAAGCCCTTTTTCTCAAGGGTTTGACCAAGCCCTATTTTTAGGTCAACCCAACACCATACTCATATATAAATATTCTTTTTTCCTTTTCTTTTTTTTCCTTCAACCAAAAAGCAAACTCATAGCCGACTTTTTTTTTCTTCCCATCTTCCCTATTCATCTCCTTCCCCATCCTTCACCCGCCGGAGTCCAGACCGAACCTCGTCGGAGAAACCCCTCGCCGGGCCAGACCCCGACCGCCGACCACCTGAACGGCCCCAACCTGCCGTTCTCCTCCGCCCAAAGATCTGCTGCCACCCTTCCCGCTCGCGTAGAGCCATCTCCCGCTGCACTCACCAACCCGCAGTGACCTGCTGTCGATGACCCCGCATCTCCTTCCTCCGCCCTCGTCGACCAAAAGCCGCTGAAGCTGAACCCGACTGCACCTGAACCCGCCGCAGCCTCCTGCACTCGCCATCCCCGACTCACCCGCTGCACCCTCCAGACCATTCGCCTGAACGCCGTGAACCTCGCCGAGCCACCACGTCAACCGGGAACTTGTTGTTCACTCGTCGACGACCACCTACACTCGGCCGGAGAAGCCCGCTGCTCAACCTCCAAAACTCGTCGGAGTCGACCTACTCGACTGAACCGAGCACCCCCTTCTCGAAGACCTCGACACGAACGCCTCGTCTCGCGTACACAGGTTCGAGTTCTCCCTCTTACGTACATGTACGCATGCACGCGTATGCATATTTCTCATTAGTATGTATACGTATATTTAGTTATGGTTTAATATCTGTGTATTGTATATTTAGTATAATTAGTATATATATGTATTAGTATATATATTTAGTATATATTTAATATGTATAATTGGTATATATATACATATATATATATAGTATATGAAATTAATTAGTATACACACACACACGCACACACATATATATATATATATATATATATATATATATATATATTGTGTATGTATTTAATTGGTGTACATATATATATTATAAGTATTAATGTTATATGCTAATTAAGACTAGGTATAATTGTATATGTGCTAGGTGACCCGAGTGTAATTACGGATATCCCGTAGTTACATTGACATATGACTATGTGATATATTAGCAGACTGCCATATGTACACTAACATACTGGCAAGCCCCGTATTAATTGACTGTCTGTTATGCACAGCAATTATAGAAGTGACGCCCGTGCAACTGGACACACACTTGACCCTGTAGATGACAAGTGTCACCCCTAGCGTAGTCTCTTAGTTCATTATATTTTGATGGTGTTTATGTTAGTGTATCGACTAATTTGTATTATCAGTAAATAATGTCTATAGGACTGTTGGATAATTCAGACGAGATCCCGGAAAGAGGACATTGGTATTGCCAACTAAGGACCACAAGCGAGTACATTCTTTGACAGTTTTCATTATGTTGATTATCTCTATAATTCTAGTTGTATAGCCTACATGATTCTGACACTGTTGTTTATATGAGTTGGCATCATCGAGACCTGTCACGAGGAGTCATGATTTGGAATCCATCATGCTAGCTGGGGAACGGGGAAATATTAATAGCTTATGTGATCATACCCAAACTCTACATGCATCATAGCTCACCCACACCTCAGGTCGGTGCAGCCTAACCATTACATGCCTTATAGCCTGTTATATGTGATTAGCCTGACTATTGCTTGCATCATAGCTATCCGGATGGTTAGCCTGACCTTACATGAATCATAGCTAATCATATGTAACAAGCCTGATCAGTCCCAAGCCGATCATATGATATGCTAATGTTTCACACACTTAGTTAGATGTTCTTGACATGTATCTCTAGTATATTGATCTAGCATTCCTTATGTTCTAGTTATTGTTCTAGTACTCACTTATATTTTAGTTCATTGTTCTAGCATGCACTTGTATTTCTGTTCATTGCTAGATGTACATTGATGACGATATGCTCCAGTATTCCTTTATTCCAGTACTTTATTATTCCAGTATTTCTTATTGTCAGTATTCATATCTATCTTGTATTTCTTTATACTGTGCTATAGTTTTTGTCAATATATGTAGAACTGCTATTAGTGCTTGTACTTTGCTCCAATCCTGACTGGATATTTTTTCCAGAGGATCTTGAGGACTTCTGTCCCACACACTACGGACCAGGTATAGATGCAAACTACACACCAGAGATCTTAGAGGAGACTATTCCTTTAGAGGAGACGCTACCTGCAGTTCTCTTGACAGTATTTATTTTATGCATTGATACTTATTTGAGGTTATTTCAGTTTATGTTTAGACTTATTCTTAGTTTATGTTGGGACTTGTGGAGGCTTTATATTGGACAGCTAGACTGTGGTTTATCTTTATTTGAGACATGGTATTTAACTATGTCATTCTTCTTATCTTTTATCGTGTCTTATACTCTTATAGTTGTTGTGATTGAGTTTGCATTATGAGCTATTATGAGATGTATATTGTCCTCCTTATGGAGTTGATATCATTGACAGGTTGTGAGTAATGTTTAGTATATTATTGAGACCTAGACAGCGTTCTACCGCCGATGCTGCAGCGTAGGCTGGACGTACCCACGACTCATGCCCAAATTCCGGGTGCGGGTCGTGACACATTTTTAGTGGTGGTCCATGCAGGTCAGACTTCGCAAGTAGTGCGATATCGTGGTAGTGCAAAAACTTAGTTGTACTACTGTGAGCCTACGATAGGATATAGGAAATAGGATTTATGACGAGAGTATGCTCGATCACAACTAGAAAAATTTTGATCTTCACAATGCTATTCTGAATGATTACTTCCTTTAGAATTTTCTGTCCTTCCTTGATGATATCGTATCTATTACCTTAATTGATTCTTTTCGATCTGTCTTCAAGATGCCGCCGAAGACTAGGTCTTTGAGACTGGGAGCAGTAGCTTCAGAGAGGTCTGCTACCTCTCGACCTAACGAACAGACATCTGGAGTTCCTCATACATCTCCTGCTCATGTGGGAGTATCTGCAGCTAATAGGATTCCTCTTTCACCTATTCAGAGGATTGCCCCAGCTGTGACGGACAACCTTCCACTACCACCGATACCGATTCCCAGAGGTGTGCCCACTGACGGGGAATAGATGTTTGCACTGATCCAGGACATGTTAGAGGCCCAGAGAGTGACAGTAGAAGCTCAGCATATTCAAGCTGAGGCTCAGAGGGTGCAAGCAGAGGCACACCTGGCACAGACATAGCTGATGAGAGAGAGCATGGAGAATGCTCATCAGCTGGCTCTCCAGGCTGTGGAGAGAGTAGCATGACAACAGCAGCATCTTGGCCAGCAATACCAGAGGCCAGGTACTATAGTGGAATTTCAGAGGATGATGCCTCGAGAGTTCAAAGGCACTGAGGGGATACTATATGCTGACGGTTGGTTAGAGGATATAGAGAGGAACTTGTGTTTGGCGCAGATTTCGGAGATTCTTCAGATCGAGGCAGCTAGCAGTCAGATGTTTGATATCACGCTGACGTGGTATCGTACAGAGCCGAGACTCACTAATGGAGGACTTACTTGGGATGACTTCAAAGAGCTCTTCAAGGATAAGTTCTTTCCTGACATGGCTTTGGAGCATTGGAAAGTCAGTTCCATGACTTAGTCTAAGGGAGCATGTCAGTCGACGAATATGCCACGGAGTTTTGCCGTTTGAGTTATTTTGTGCCATCTATGATTTGAGACCCAGGAGACAGAGTCCGAATATTCAGGAAGGGATTAAATAGAGAGATCAAGTCTCGTACTTCGGGATGATGCACTGCTAGATTTAAGGGTATTCTGATGGATGCCCAGATTGTTGAAGATGACTTGGACCTTAGGCCCAAGAGGGGATGCGATAATTCTGGAGGAACAGGTGGTAACACAGGATCGGCCAAGCACCCATACTTTCAACAATAACAGAAGTCGTACCAACAGCAACATCAGCAGCACCAGGCACCAGTTCGAGGACACATCCAGCAACAGCAGCCACAGAGACAGAATTAGCCCGTTGCCTAGTGTGCGTATTACAGAAATATAGGACATACCAGAGATATCTGCAGGAAGAGATTGGATACATACTTGTCCTGTGAATCGTCAGCACATCAGCTTAGGGACTGCCCATCTATTCAGACTTGTCAGGGTGGAACAGCCGCTCAGAGAGGACCAGCCAGAGTACCTACTGTACTAGAAGACCAACAGAGGGGACCTCCACTTCCACCACAGTAGCAGAGGTTTGCTCAGTACCACCAGCAGCAGAGAGGAGCACCACAGGGACGCGCTTATGTCATGACGACTGAGGAGGCCGAGCCAGCTGGAGACGTGATTTCAGGCTCAGTTTCTCTCGATTCTATTCCAGTACTTGCATTATTTAATTCTGGCACTTTCCATAGTTTTGTATCTGTATCTTATGCCCTTAAGCATCATTTAAAAATATAATCATTAGATAGGACTTGCAAGATCATAATAGGAGAAGGCATTATCCTAGTCCGTGATTATTGCAAGGACTGGAGAGTATCATTAGGAGGCCAAGAGTTGAGCGTGAGTTTACTCATCATGCCACTTTGGGGATCGATATTATACTCGGAATGGATTAGTTGAGTAGACATCATGCCACTATAGATTGTCACAAAGGCAGAGTAATATTTCGACCGCTAGGAGAACCAGAGTTTGAGGTCGCCAAAGGAGCAACAAGCAGAGCAGAGGCACTTTTGCGGAGCCAGGAAAGAAGAAGAGGAGTTACCACATCCACTGATAGCGGAGTTCCTGAATGTATTTCCAGAGGAGTTTCCAGGTTTGCCGCCAGACAGAGATATTGAATTCTCTATAGACTTGGTACCAGGAGCGGAGCCTATTTCACAACATGTCTATAGAGTCAACAAAAGCGAGTTGGTAGAACTGAAGAAGCAAGTTGAGGAGCTGCAGGAAAAAGGTTTTATTAGATCCAGTTCATCGCCATGGGGAGCCCCGGTATTGTTCGTACCGAAGAAGGACGGCACGGTATGCCTGTGTATCGATTATAGAGCTCTAAACAACCTCACAATTAAGAACAAATACCCGCTGCCGAGGATAGATGATCTTTTCGATCAGTTGAGCGGAGCAAGGTATTTTCAAAGATAGACTTGAGGTCAGGCTATTACCAAGTGAAGGTGAAGAGTGAAGATATACCGAAGACAGCTTTTCGGACCAGATATGGCCAGTTTGAATTCACAGTAATATCGTTTGGTTTAACCAATGCACCAGCAGTATTCATGAACTTGATAAACAAGGTATTCCATCAGTACCTTGACAAGTTCGTAGTGGTGTTCATTGACGATATTCTAGTGTATTCGAAGACCCCAGAAGAGAATGAAGAGCACCTGAGGATGGTCTTAGAGACTCTCAGGAAAGAGGAGCTGTACGGGAAGCTTTCAAAGTGTGAGTTTTTCTCTGACAAGGTTGAATTTCTTGGACATATGGTGACGGGTGACAAAAATTTAGTTAACCCAAAGAAGATCGAAGCAGTAGAGTCATGGGCTGCCCCCAATACGGTAGCTAGAATCAGGAGTTTTCTCGGACTAGCAGGATACTACAGAAGATTTGTACAAGACTTCTCCAAGATTACAGAGCCGATGACTAGGCTGACCAAAAAAGACATGGATTTTGTCTGGAAAGAGGAATGTCAGGCCACGTTTGATGAGCTGAAGAAGAGATTGACAATAGAGACAGTTTTGACGTTGCCATCAAGGACAGGTGGATTCACTATCTACAATGATGCTTCAGGAAAATATTTGGGTTGCGTTCTCTAATAGCATGGGAAAGTAATTGCCTATGCTTCAAGACAATTATGCCCTCATGAGAAGAACTATCCCACTCATGATTTGGAGTTAGTAGCAGTTATCTTCGCTCTAAAGCTATGGAAACACTATCTGTACGGAGAGCGTGTGAAGATCTTCACTGACCACAAGAGCTTGAAGTACATATTTACACAGAAGGAGTTGAATATGAGGAAGAGAAGGTGGTTAGAGTTAATGAAAGACTTTGATATCTTATTACAGTACTACCTAGGAAAGGCCAACGTAGTCGCCGATGCCTTGAGCAGGTATCCGATGGCTATGTACTTGACTACAGATAGACACTTATTGGCCGATCTAGAGAGCTTGGGAATTGAAGTACTAGTTCTAGGCATTGAGATTCAGATATGGGAATTATAGATACAATCAGAGCTGATGGACAGAATTAAAGTTGCACAGTATAATGATGAGACTCTGAGGAGTATCAGGGCACAAATTTAGACAGGATTGACAGATGACTTCACTATTGCGGATGATGGATCCTTACGACATGGCACGAGGATGTGTGTGCCAAGTGGAGAACTGTGCAAAAAGATTTTGCAGGAGGCACATCGCTCTCACTACTCGATGCATCCCGGTGCCAACAAGATATATCGAGATCAGAGGGAGCACGTATGGTGGTATGGTATAAAGCGCGAGGTAGCACGCTTTGTATCCAGGTGTTTAGTGTGCCAACAGGTAAAAGCAGATCGACAGAGGCAGGTGGATTGCTTCAACCTTTACCCAGTCCAGAATGGAAGTGGGAGCACGTGACTATGGACTTTGTTTCCGGGCTTCCACGTTCTCCAGGAGGAAAGGATGCGATTTGGGTCATCGTAGATAGGTTGACCAAATCAGCCCACTTCTTACCATTCAAAGTGGGTACATCGACAGAGAAGCTAGTAGAGATGTACGTGCGGCAGATTGTCAGATTATATGGAGTTCCTATGAGTATTGTCTCAGATCGGGATAGTTGTTTCACTTCCCACTTCTGGAGGAGTCTGCAGCCTAGCTTGGGCACTCAGCTCAAGTTCAGTACCGCATATCACCCCCAGACAGACGGGCAGTCTGAAAGAACTATTCGGACTCTTGAAGATATGCTACACACTTGCATTTTGGATCTCGGAGTTTCTTGGGAGGATCATCTACACCTAGTAGAGTTTGCTTACAACAACAGCTACCAGGCCAGCATTGAGATATCACCATTCGAGGTTTTATATGGACGAATGTGTCGTACACCATTATCTTAGGATGATGTCGGAGGGAGAGCCTTGTTAGGACCAGAAATGGTCATGGATGCAGCAGAAAAGGTAAAACTTATCAGAGACAGACTGCGAGTGGCGCAGGACAGATAGCGACATTGGCCGATAGCCACCATAGACCCCTAAAGTTTTAGGTATAGGTTTTATTATTTTGGTTTGTGATTGTTTGTTTTAGATTGTGTGTTAAGACTGTTAGTTCTAGGTTGGCAATTTAGTGTTCCTACGGATTTCTATGACACGGGGCATGATTTATTTTGGTAGAGGCAGAAAACTTAGTCCATGATACATCGGACCTTTCAGTATTCTTGCAAGGGTCGGTGTTGTGGCCTATAGACTGGACTTGGCGTCTGCTCTAGATGGAGTGCATGATGTGTCCACGTGTCACAGCTGAGACGGTACGTGGCAGATTCTAGTCACGTGCTAGATCACTCGGAGATCGAGGTTGGACCGACGCTTAGCTATCCTGAACAACCCGTTGAGATCTTGGATCATAGAGCGAAGGTATTGCGGAACTAGGCTATTCCCTTGGTTCGGGTTGCATGAAGACATCACTCTACAAGTGAGTCAACCTAGGAGAGAGGACGAAATACGCGAGGAGCAGTATCTGTATCTCTTCGAGACTTGAGGTATAATTCCTTGTTTGATTGTTTGTTCTTGTGCTAGTTTATTTTTAATTTCGAGGACAAAATTCTTTTAAGGAGGGTAGACTTGTCACTACCATATTTTAGAATAGGGGTATTTTTGTCTTTTCATAATTTAATGTGTAAATGATTTTATGATAATTATTTATATTTAAATTACGGTAATTTTATTTGATTGTTGCACTTTATCATTGCTTCGATTATTAGAGCACTACACTAGCCACTGCCCTCCAACTAATTTTACACCCTTGTCCTAGACGTGCCAGACTTTTATTTTGGTCTTTGTGTGACTCATAACTATGCCATGATGTGCTTCATTTTAGTCGCACAACATTTGTCACAACCGATTATATTTAATTCAATATAAATCTAACTTTGTATCCTTGTGCGTTCCAATAGAAATTGGAGACACTATCTCTACCCATTTTGTGCAACCCAAATTAGGGTAATATTATATTCTGAGTCTACTTCATTCATGACACTTGTGTCCCACTGAATTTTAGTCCCATGTACTTCTAATTAATTTTAGAACACCTATTACATTTATTTTAATTAAATTAAACCATAAACCTAACTTTGTGCAATTTCTAATTGTTGGGCACTTTTATGCAAAAGTGCATTAAGGTGTCCATCCGATTGGACACAACACATAAAGAAACCCATTTCTCCTTTATGTGAATTTTTCCATAATTTTTGGGAGTGTGTAACTCAACATCAACCTCCTAAAACCATGGCCCTCCAAACTTTGAACCAAATGCAATCCTAGCTATTCATTTTGAATCTATTGAATCCTAGCCCTTGAAATATCCCCATAACAAGCCCTTTTTCCCAAGGGTTTGACCAAGCCCTATTTTTAGGTCAACCCAACCCCATACTCATATATAAATATTCTTTTTTCGTTTTGTTTTTTTTCCTTCAACCAAAAACCATACTCACAGTCGACTTTTTTTTCCCTTCCCATCTTCCCTATTCATCACCTTCCCCATCCTTCACCCGTCGGAGTCCCGACCGAACCTCGCCGGAGAAACCCCTCGCCGGGCCAGACCCCGACCGTCGACCACCTGAACGAACCCAACCCGTCGTTCTCCTCCGTCCAGAGATCTGCTGCCACCCTTCCCGCTCGCGTGGTGCCATCTCCCGCTGCACTCGCTAACCCGCCGTGACCTGCTGTCGACGACCCCGTCTCTCCTTCCTTCGCCCTCGTCGACCAAAAGTCGCTGAAGCCGAACCCGACTACACCTGAACCCGCCGCAGCCTCCTGCACTCGCCATCCCCGACTCACCCGCTGCACCCTCCAAACCGTTCGCCTGAATGCCGTGAACCTCATCGAGCCTCCACGTCGACCGGGAACCTGTTGTCCACTCGTCGACGACCACCTGCACTCGGCCGAAGAAGCCCGCTGCTCAACCGGCCAGAACTCGCCGGAGTCGACCCGCTCGACTGAACTGAGCACCCCCTTCTCGACGACCTCGACACGAACGCCTCGTCCCGCGTACACACGTTTGATTTCTCCCTCTTGCGTACATGTACACGTGCACGCGTATGCGTATTTCTCATTAGTATGCATACGTATTTTTAGTTATAGTTTAATATTCGTGTATTGTATATTTGGTATAATTAGTATATATATGTATTAGTATATATATTTAGTATATGTTTAATATGTATAATTGGTATATATATATAGTATATGAATTCAATTAGTATACACACACACACACACACACACACACACACATATATATATATATATTTATATATATTGTATATGTATTTAATTGGTGTACATATATATATTATAAGTATTAATGTTATATGCTAGTTAAGACTATGTATAATTATATATGTGCTAGGTGACCCGAGTGTAATTATGGATATCCCGTAGTTACATTGACCTGTGACCATGTGATATGCTAGTAGACTGCCATATGTACACCGACGTACTGGCAAGCTCCGTATTAATTGACTGTTTGTTATGCACAACAATTATAGACGTGACGCCCGTGCAACTAGACGCACGACCCTGTAGATGACAAGTATCACCCCTAGCGTAGTCTCTGAGTTCATTGTATTTTGATGGTGTGTATGTTAGTGTATCGACAGATTTGTATTGTCATTAAATAATGTCTATAGGACTGTTGGATAATTCATATGAGATCCCGGAAATAGGATATTGGTATTGCCAGCTAAGGACGACAGGCGAGTACATTCTCTGACAGTTTTTATTATGTTGATTATCTCTATAATTCTAGTTGTATAGCGTACATAATTCTGACACTGTTTTTTACACGAGTTGGCATCATCGAGACCTGTCATGAGGAGTCATGATTTAGAATCCATCATGCTAGCTGGGAAACGGGGAAATATTAGTAGCTTATGTGATCATACCCAAACTCTACATGCATCATAGCTCACCCATACCTCATGTCGGTGCAGCCTGACCATTACATGCCTCATAGCCTGTTACATGTGATTAGCCTGACTATTGCTCGCATCATAGCTATCTGGATGGTTAGCCTGACCTTACATGAATCATAGCTAATCATATGTAACAAGCCTGATTAGTCCCAAGTCGATCACATGATATGCTAATGTTTTACATACTTAGTTAGATGTTCTTGACATGTATCTCTAGTATATTGGTCTAGCATTCCTTATGTTCTAGTTATATTCTAGTTATTGTTCTAGTACTCACTTATATTCTTGTTCATTGTTCTAGCATGCACTTGTATTTCTGTTCATTGCTAGATGTATATTGATGATGATATGCTCCAATATTCCTTTATTCCAGTACTTTATTATTCCAGTATTTCTTACTGCCAGTATTCATATCAATCTTATATTTTTTTACATTGTGTTATAGTTTTTGTCAATATATGTGGAACTGCTGTTAGTGCTTGTACTTCGCTCCAATCCTGACTGCATATTTTTCTAAAGGATATTGAGGACTTCTGTCCCACACACTACGGACCAGGTATAAATGCAGACTACACACCAGAGATCTTAGAGGAGACTATTCCTTTAGATGAGACGCAACTTGCAGTTATCTAGACAGCATTCATTTTATGCATTGAGACTTATTTGAGGTTATTTTAGTTTATGTTTAGACCTATTCTTAATTTATGTTGGGACTTGTGGAGGCTTTATGTTGGACAGCTAGACTGTGGTTTATCTTTATTTGAGACATGGTGTTTAACTATGTCATTCTTCTTATCTTTTATCGTACCTTATACTCTTATAGTTGTTGTGATTGAGTTTGCATTATGAGATATTATGAGATGTATATTGTCCTCCTTATGGAGTTGATATCATTGACAGGTTGTGAGTATTGTTTAGTATATTATTGAGACCTAGACAACGTTCTACCGCCGATGTTGTGGCGTAGGCTGGACATACCCATGACTCATGCCCAAATTTCGAGTGCGGGTCGTGACAATTATTACCAGTGAGATGATTATCTGTGTAATAGTTTTCTTATTGTACAGTATTTCTTCTATCTTGTATTTTTATTGCTTATTGTTTATAGTCTTGGTTAAATTAATGGAACTGTTGTTAGTTTATGTGCTTCGCTCCAATCCTGACTGGATAATAATTTTTAGAGGATCTAGAGGCTTTCTGTCCCACTTATTACGGACCCGGAGTAGACGAGGATTTTACCCAGGAGCTTCAGGAGGATTCCATTCCAGTATTGGATCCAATAGTAGAGACATAGAGTCTAGCATTCATATATAGTTGGATTATAGACTGGATATACTTTGAGTTGTATATTTTTTTTGGATTTCTTATGTTGATGTTTAGACTCTAGAATCATGGATGTGTGATGTATATATTTTAGACTCTCTTTTTCTTTATATTATTATCGTGCCATTTCTCTTCCTTATAGAATTATGTGATTGAGTATTATTATTATGGTCATATTTATATTCATCTTGTCTTTCTTATGGAGTTGAGATCATTGACAGGTTATATATATCATTATGAGATGAGATAGGTAGTATTATAACTTAGACAATGTTCTACCGCCGATGCTGCGGCATAGGCTAGACGTACCCACGAATCATGCCCGAATTCTGGGTACAGGTCGTGATAGCTATCCTTATTGTCGATAACAATAATACGTTCTATCGGTGCATAAGAAGAATCTGTGTCGACTGTTAGTAGGGAAGTCATTATTTGAGCAACATTTAATTAGTTGGACGATCGAAGCCATTCGACATGGTCCACCCCTAATATGCAGAGGATCGGGGAGAGGAGAAGCTGAGCCATGGTCGTTATCTTTCAATGGAGCTGGTAAACTGGAGGCGGTGGTGGATGTAGGGCTGCGTATCACATCCTGTCATGACCCGCACCCGGATATTCAGGCACGAGTGCATAGGTACGTCTAGCCTACGCCACAGCATCGGCGGTAGAACGTTGTCTGGGTCAACTCTAACTAATTAAATATCTCAACAATATATATATATATATATATATATATATATATATATATATATATATATATATATATGGTACCTATCAATCATCTCAACGCCAAAAGGAGGAACAATATGGTATCTCACAAATGTAACTATACTCAATCATAATGCAAACTAAGGAAGATAGAGCACAAATGGAATAACGAAGAAAAGAATCAAGATACAATCCACAAATCTGAAATAATATACATGCCATGAATCTTAATAACAATCTAATACAAATCTACAAAAAACTAAACCTTCTCAGGCTCTGGAACTAAGTCCTCCTGGTCTATAGTAGTATCCTCTAATGGTATGCCCTTCTGCGGCCCGTAGAATGTAGGACACTAATCTGTGAGCCAATCATCTAAAAAAATATATCTAGTCAGGATTGGAGCAAAGTATATACCTCTGAAAGCAGTTTCAAATATATAATCGAGCATATGAAACAGATAACAGAAAAGAATACAAGATAACTAAACAACCGAATAAAATAAACTAGAGTGAACAGGTATTGTACTGGAATAAAGAACAAGCAATATGAATATCTGCAATAATGGAAATAACTAAAATCTAACTAATGTGCCAGGGAATACAAGTTAATTATTTGATCGGTTTATGTTGAACACGAATACAATAAGGTAACTCGATTACAAGTGTAGTATAAAATCGACATGTACACAAATATACTGGTGCTTGATCAAATAATCAACTCCTACCCCCCCATCCCCAACTATTACCAATGGATCCAATCACGACACGTTACAAACACGAATATGGGCACACTGAACACAAGCAGTGTATGTACACGGATATAAGCACACTAAACATGAGCAGTGTGTGAACACGAAATACAATAAATCAATACCCGATACACACGATAAAATACATGTAAAGGAGTACCCCTAAACATGGTAGGGGATAACATCTCCTAACATGATCCATGTAGTACCAGTCCGTGAAACCACTGTGTCGGAATCAAGTATACAGTTCTAGAACATGAGATATATACACTATTATGAAATAAAAAATAACAAAAAAATATACTCGTCTGAGGTCCTGAGCAAGGTGTCTCTCGATGCCCAAGTTGGTGTCACACAGACCTATATATGTTATATACATCAATACAAGGTTTTGAATAAAAATAAGTTAAACTAGTTCAATTCTAGGTCACAAAGTCTTTTATAAGTCAAAATAGTCAAACTAGGTCAACTCTAGTTCAAACTAGTCAAACTTGATCAATTAGCTATTTCTAGGTTGTATGAGTTCAACTCTAGGATATTATGTCCATACACTATGTAACTAGGCCACACTAACTATGCTAAGATACTAGGCTACAAACAAAGCACCGTATCATAATATACACAAGTTTTTAGATATGAAAATATTAATATATATATATATATACAAGATAATATATATATTACTCCTAGCTAACTAATGCAAAGTGGATACCTTGGCTTTGAACCAATGCGGTAACTACTTATACTAAACTATACTAACTAACATGCATTAACTACTTAAATATATATATATATATATATATATATATATATATATATATATATATATATATATAACACTAGTAATCAATGTATATATATATATAACTTCTAGTCTAACAATGTGACTAACTAGTTAAGAATATGTGTATATATAACTAACTAGAAAATCAAATGACTAACTAACTAAGCTATTAATAACACTAACTAAACTATACATCAAGCTAACTACCCCTTACCTGCTCTAGCTGCTGTGCACACTGCTATTGCCTTTGCTGTTGTTGTGCATTAATGTTGTTGCTACAGCTGCAATTGCATTGCTGTTGGCTTTGCTACACTTGCTGTTGCTGTGACTGCTCTGTTGCTAGTGCAACCTGCTGCATTGGCTTTGCGCTTGATTGTTGCTGCTTTGCTGAGGGTTGCTGCACAGTGCTGAAGGTTGCTGCAGCTTGCAGTTGTTGTTGATGCTAAGGTTGCTGTTGCTGTAGCTGTAATTGTTGATGTATGCCTTGTTGTGCAGTTACAGCTAGCTGGATGTTACTGCTCTTGTTGTAGTTGTTAGCTGCAGCTGCACACTGCTAACCTTTTGCTGTAGTTGATGCATTGGCTACTTGCTGTTGGAATGCTCTTTACTGTTGGATTCTGCTGCACACACTGCTATGAAGCTCTTGCCATTTCAGTTGAGCTACTGAAAATCTGATGCCCGGCCTCTTCACTGCACAATACTCATTCACACTCACTCACACTCTATGCACACACACACATATGTATAACTATACATATATAAATATATTACCAACATACATATATACATATATGTAACTCTATATAGATATATAATCACATACATACCTATATATATATGTGTATATATATATGTGTATATATATATATATATATATATATATATATATATATATATGTATATATACCTCCACACACACACACACACACACACACACACACACACACACACACATATATATATATATATATATATATATATATATATATATATATATATATATATATATATATATATAACTATACTAGTAATGCATATGAACTCCCTAGCTCTCATGGCCACCAACACCTCAAAATAAAACATAGACATATACATATACATAAATATACATATACATATATATCATACAACCATTATAATTGTATCATTCTAATAGCTATTACCATGGCAAATACGTGGAGTGCACCGCACCCGTATCACACTCATTCTATGATACGCTTGTGATACGGCTCTACCACACAACCAAACGAATCACGAAGGACACGAGCAAGTCTAAAATCATAATTATGAATAACACGGAGAGTTAAGTACTCAACTAAGTGCCCGTGTCAGAATGTGACATGCTCAAACCCCCCGTATCGGAAGAAAACTGCCAAATCAACCCGTATCGCCAAATTATCGGGATACGGCGTACACGTATCCAATTGTGAACCCGATACTAGTCATACCCAATCAAACATATGTCAATTTGATGTAATTGACCTATTGACAAACACAAGATCTGTCAATCTCGAAATTTCCCCAAAATTGATACAAAATATCACATAACTTTCTCCATAGGCCTCCTATGAACTTAATTTCAATTTCTATGGGTAGCCTTAGCATATGGGGTAGTTCCTACTGATTAAATTACAGATTTAGAGTCTAATTAGAGAGAAAAAACTGAATTGTATCTATTGGGAGATGGATTCTCAATAAAATTTCTAAATTAGGTGAAAAGAGCCTCCAACTTGTAGATCCTTGCTCCTCTTTGTAGATCCTTGCTTCCTCCTTATAGATTCTTATTCTACTAGCCTCCAATAAAGAATATGAAAAGAATTGGAAATAAATTTGAGTAGAAATTGGTGTGGGAATGAAGAATTTGGAAGAGAAAAAAAATCCTAGATCTAGATTTGGAATGACAAATGAGAAGAGAGAGAGTCTCTCTCCTCTCTATGGTGGTCGGTCCTTTGTCCCTCCTCCAAGTTACTATGAAAAGTCCAAAATATCCCTTGGAGTTTGTCATGAAAAAATAATTAAGGAGGGAAGATTTTAGTCTAATTGGTTTCACTAATTAATTCATCCTCCTAATGAATGGGCTTACTATTGGGCTCAATTCTAACTAGAATCAAACTAGTTAGGTCCACTGCACAAGTCCAAAATCAAATATTAACATCTACCAATAATTAAATAATATAATAAATAAATATTTACAACATGCACAACATTTAATATTATATTCCTAAAAATACAAATACCCATGCTAAATTTCCAAACTACCCTTAGTTGAAAAAGTGAGGGTGACACATCCCGCTCCTGGGATATCGAGTATGGGTCGTGAACGTGCCCATCCTATACTGTTGTGAACAGTGGTATTCAGCTGTCTAAACTTTATATGTCATCAATATGCGAATATCAATCATCATCACAACTCATCTGTAAACGTGCCCACACTATTACTAGAAATCACCACATTCCACTATGCTTTATTACATGTCTTTTACAAGTGATGTCCGAAAATAAATTTGGTAAAAGTAAAGACAATCAACATCTATAAAACTACACAACACATCACAAATCATAACACAATGACTGAAAGTATAATCCATACAAATGTCCTAAAACTACTCCGAAGTAAATCCCGGGTCCTGGGTGTCGACCCGCCAAATCAACACTCAGGATAAAGTTGAATGCACTTCTTTTGTTTATTTATTTATTAAAAAAATACAAATAGTACAAAAGAACCTCTAATGCGTAGAGTCTAAGTACAATAAAAATAAGAATCTGGACAAGTGTGACGGTGGAGATCGAGCACTACAATGGCTCCTTTACTCCGTTGATGATCTGATACCAAGGAGGGTGATGAGGCTTCAGGGAGCTTGAGTATACGACTCAATGGGAGTCCCTTGCGGTGCTTCTGTCTTCTTCTCCTCTCTTTCTCTCTTCGTTTTTTTTCTTCTCTTCTGTGTGGGAAATGCCCCTATTTATAGCCTTAAGAAGGCATGCATGCGTGTATCTCATGCTGCCGAATAGTGGTGCATATTGCAATAGGCTGCCACGTGGTGATTCGAGATATGGGGTTGCCGATGCCCATAATACTCGTGACACGTATTATGTCCTAGTTTATGATGAGTTTGAATTCACCTTGGGAATACGTCCGCCTAGCGCATGGAGACCAATGGGATAGTAGTAGCGCATGGCACTGCTGGCACATGGGAACACTACCTATGATACGCATGGCTCTTAATCACTGCGGCTCATGGCTCTTGATTACTTTAGCGCATGATATAGATTTTCTATGCTTCTACAAGTCCCCCTTCAAAGTTTCTATAACTCCCTGATTTCAAATTTATTTTCTCATTTTTCTTCAATTTAATATTTGTTTTAGTTTACCTTCATTATCAAACGTATAGTGTACAATTTCAAACTTTCATGTCAAGGATATCATTAGTGTGATAATTTTTATTAAGAAGGTTTTATAGGATTAACATTATTATTGTCAAAAAGGTATTCAGCTTTACTATATGACCTAATTGTTATATGTACAAATCTATGGAATTAGAATTGTTATTGTTGTGAATTATTATTGTATTTGCCATTAAGATAGAATGGATAGATTAAAACCTTAACAACAACAACAATAACCCTCCACCCCCCCCTCCTCAACCCCACCCCCCATTTCCCCTTGGGCCATACATGGCCGGCCATAGGCTCATGTTTTCCTTGGTTTTGTTGCATGCCTTTTGTTTACAACCTGAGCCCGCTCAAAAGCCAACCTAAACTCTCCCACACAACTTTACCCTTTGTATAAATTGCCATGCTACAACGCATGGAAGAAACCCTAGCCGTAATAAGCAATATTTCCCAGCACTTCACTCCCGTACACTCCCAAAGCCATATTTCTCTCCTTCCTTAAACTATCTGTTCCTTCGTTCTTCTTCATTACAAATCCACCTCACTTGCTTATGCTCAACCTTACACGTCTATTCCCCGTCCGACTGTCCGTGGAGCTGAGCAATCTCTCTCCGACTACCAGGCGGCACCGACACCTCCGTCTCGCCTCCAGGAGTCGTGAAGCCTTCCTCGACCAATGGGAATCTCCGCGCGTCCTGTGCACAACCACTCCTCTCTTCTTTCCGTCGTGTCGTTCGGCTTCCACACCGAGACGACTAGTGCAACTTTAGCTACACTCGCCACCGTTCTATCAACGGACTCCAGTGACACCACCATCAAAGCCGCCACCACCATCAACGCAGCCACCACCACCAATACCCCTCCGCCGCACTGCTGGATGCCGTGGCCGCACCTTCCGCCTTCTTCCGAGATTCGTGGAGAGCTCGCCATCATCGAGCGTCGTCCATTTGTGCCCAACGTGCCCTGCAATTCCGACAACCACTATCAAGGATTCCCCGTATTGTAACTTCTACGACCTTGCGCAAAGAGCCGTGTGTCACATCTCCAGTGCAGACCCCGTCGGGAAGTCGACTCGTCCTACACGATCTTCTCGAGCTTTTCGCAGTGTCGATCGTGCCTTGACGTATCGAATCCCGGGTGTGGGTACGCTATTCCCAGCTTATCAACCATTGTCATAACCAAGGCATAGTGGCGGCCTTGCCTCGTCGCCTGCGCGCCCGGATCAGATCCGAAACGAGGCAACTTCCAGTTGACCGACCCCTCGCCGATGTTGGTGCCAGCAACGCCGTGCGCCCTGCTGAGGGCCCGTAGTCGTGTTCCTCTCTGGAGATTCGACCTTCTTCACGTCCGGGAAGAATCCTCTTCCATTTCGTTTGATTCTCTCAATATAGCAACTATTTAAGGTGAAGAAGCAAATGCAGCAGCAGTGGCCGCGAAAGAATCGAACACAGCAGCAGCAAACATACGGTTTAACATAAGAAATTGAGGTATAATTCCCTATTTTGCCCCTTCCCTTCTTACTCTTTTTATGTGATGCATACATAAGGTTATTTATTGTATAATTAGGTAGTACACGTATAGGTAGTAGTGTATATATAGTATAGACTTGTATTATTATTGGTTATATACGAATTGAAATATGAGTTAAAATATAAGCATTTTACCACCTAACTTATTTTATGTATATGTATGCATATGCAAATTATGTACATATGTTCAGCTTTGTATATAAATTTGTGTGTGTATACATGTTTTAGTATAGCCAGAACTTTATATAAGTAAATTTTGTTAGCATATTCTAAATATATAATATATTCCATTATAATGTGCCAAATACTTAGTATGTACTAAATTCATTAATTGCTTAGTAATGACTTAATTCGTTGAATGTATATATATCATTTACCATCTGGGGAAGTACTTAGTAGGAAGTATGTACCATTGGTTATAATGGAAATCACTTTCGTAATGAAACTCTAATAAGAATTTAATATAGGACTTTATTGAACTACTTTCATAAACGAAACAAAAAGGATTTCGGGCTATTGTATATATAAATGAATTATTTTCTAAAATAAGACCAAAGTATGGTTTTGCGAATATATAGGTGTAAACGTATTGTTAGTACTGTTTGGTTGTTAGTCTTTGGCTGGTAGATATTTTAAGGACTTTAGTAACTCTAGAACCTGCCAAGGTCTGGAGATGACTTTTGGTATTTGCACTCTCAGCTCAGATTGGACGAACCCCAAGGCAAGTATACCTTACCCTATTGATTTACAGTATTTACGTGCATGATTTTCTTACCAGTCATTTACTTTGGATATACTACTATATGCTTTACCTATTTCTTACTGGTATGGGTACATTATGATTCATGCTAACACTTAGGCTTGATACACGGATTCATATTGCATGACATACTAGGCGACCCGTATACGATGCCTAACGTTTACTTGATGATTGACTTGTCCCTATACATGTTGTCTGGACTTATCACCTGTTAGCGGTCGACTGGTCGTGTCGTGAATGTGACTCGGGCAATAGCATTGAGAGGGGAGAACATATACTGTGCGCTTGGGCTACTTTCCCACATTGTTACCATTGTCTCATTCCCAGAGCTTCAGAGAATCATTAGTTATCACAGTTTTTCTTACAGGGACTGTGAAGAGATTCATTAGTTACCGCAGTTTTCTTACAGGGACTGCGGAGTACACCGTGATGACCTGCGTGTTCGAGTGTTGTTCTCAATTTGTATTTCACATAGGTTGGTCAGACTGGTTGTTGTTAGTTATATATAGACCCCCATTTATATCTTCGCATGATATTTACTATTTTTCATATAGCATTTTTTTAGGTGTCTTGTTACGTCTCTCTGAGGACCTGGTTCCTTTCCAGGTTATTGCTGAGTGATATAGGATTATTGGGACACTTCGGGATCCACGTATCTCTTGATGGTACCTTCTTTATCGTTCTTCCATAATTCATTTCTAGTCATAGTTTCTTAGTGGCTTAGTTATAATTGTGGATATATATTATGGATGATTGGATACATTATCTGATTAGGACAGTTTATACGTATTCGAGTCGGACAAGAGTCTGATTGAATGTGTAGCTGGCCATTGCCACGTGGCTTGGTCCAACTTATTTTGCGACTGGGGCGTGATATAGTTTTTGTAGTGGCCCATGCAGGTCACGACTTCGTAAAAATGTGAAGTTGTGGTAGTACCTAGGATTAGTTGTACTACTATGTCCTTGCGACCAATGGAGGAATTAAATTATTGAGGATACATCCACAACTAGAGTTATAGGCTTCTCTAAGAACCTTCTAGCATGATTGCTTTTGTGTTATTCTTCTTGACATGATTGCATTCATGTTTTCTCGTTGTGTAATTTGCTTGAACTTCTCTCTATTGACCTCGAGATCGACTCATCTCATTTAAAATATATATATTTTGAAAATGTCTCATGGATTTGGTCGAGGGCAACTTCGAGAAACTATATTTCATCCTTGTATTACGGGATCGAGAGCTTTTACTGGCAGAGGCATACTGGCCACGTAGAACTTCAGATAACGGGATCATGAAAGTACATATATTTCTCGAATTTTACCTAGCCTATATCCTGTGCATCTTTATTGACTCTTCTTGCTTATTTCACAAAAGTCACTTCTAAAACATCTCATGAATTTAGCCGAAGACAAGTTCAAGAACATGTATTACATGGCGTGTCAGTGGTGCATTGCAGCTATCTGTCGTATTATGATAAATTAATCACGGAGGTATATGGTTCTCGAATTTTTCCTAGACTACGTCCTATGCATCTCGGTTATTTCGATACCATCATCGAAAAATTAATATTACCTCTTTCATGCTTTTCTTGATACTAATGTTGTTTGACACTGGTATGGATTGCTCGCCCAACCTTAGGTCCTTGCAACCATTCTTAATTAAAAAACTATACAATCCCCGTGGATAAATAGTATAACTAGATTATGTTATTTTATGATTATGATGCTTGGGTTGACGAGGGTGGATAAACTTTCTTAAAGGATGATCATGTTAGGCTTTTAAGCCCGATATGATTGACTGGCTATAGACTTAGGGTTTAAGAGGTTGGACCGAAGGATTTGTCGATAACATGGATTTATGGCAGCGTACCTGGGAAATAACGAGGCAATGACTGTCTTAGCTGGTGGTGTAGAAGAAATTATGGAACTCGATGTAGATTGCCTATTTGAGAGAATAACTAATGATATGTTATTAAGGACTAGTATTGTCGCGACCCGCTTTATAGTTGTGACATGTATATGGTTGTATATTGTATGAGAGATTTTCAAATTTGACATAAGAATTGAGATCATGATTGCTTCGTTGAACCTAGACAATATCTTAATAAAAATGAGATCAATGAGAAAATATATATCGTAGACCCTGATCAATGAAGAATTCGAGAGAAAGATTAAGCAAATTCCTCCTTAAGCTTAGAATACAAAGGAGGTAGAAAGACTTAGTGAAATAAAATTTTGAGCTTTAAGACAATTTTAATTTTGAGTGATTGATAACCCATGGGATTGCATAAATTCGGGTTATGAAGATTTCAGGATAATGATTGGAATTATAGCAAGTTGGGTCAAGGGTGTAAAATTTCTTAGCAGTTGTATAAGGTTAGCTTAAAGGTCAAGCATGTTTGATTAGATATATTTAGTTCTAGAATTTGTCGAGGACGAATATATATAGTGAAACTTTCGAGGAGTTCAATCTTGAAAATAAAATTTGTTGGAGAATGAAATAGTGATTATAACTATATAGATTAAAGAACTTCGATTTGTCATTTGAAAGATTAAGGGCGCATTATTAGTAGATTATGTGACCAAGTATTGAGTAGAAAGACCAATTCATGATGTTAGATTATAGAACGATTCATAAAGAAAGAGAGAACCAAGGACAAGAAAGGAAATTGAGAGTGCAACGGAAGCATTATGAATCTGGGATTTCATAATGAGAACATACTCACTAGCGATCCAGGAAGCATTATTTTGAACAAATCAAATTGATTATTATGAGGATTTAAGTGATATATAAAATGCGTATATTTCAGCAAGAAAATTTATTCGATAAAAGGATGAAATTCAAATTCTAGTCGTATTTTTTAAATTTCGAGGATAAAATTATTCTAAGATGGTAGATTATAAACTCCCTGATTTCGATCTTTTTCTCTTTTTTCTTTAATTTAATATTTGTGTTAGTTTACCTTCATTATCAAACGTATAGTGTACAATTTCAAACTTTCATGTCAAGGATATAATTAGTGCGATAATTTTTATTAAGAAGGTTTTATAGGATTAACATTATTATTGTCAAAAAGGTATTAAGCTTTACTATATGACCTAATTGTTAATAAAAATGAATAGGATTAGAATTGTTATTGTTGGGAATTAATATTTGCAGAAGCAAAAAAAAAATGCCTTCCCCAAGATGATGATTTCACCCGAAGCAGTGGCGTACTACATTTAAAACTCCTGATAATGAAGCAGTGGCACACTCCATATGCTTTACTTCAGTGGTGTATTCTACATGCTCTGACTTAGCAGCGTATTCTGCTAATCAATTATCCAACACACAGTGGCATATAATGCCACCATCCGTCCAAGCATTAAATAAGACGAACCTGGCAGTTGACAGTCTGACACAACAGTTGAATAATTCTGGTATTAAATATAGAAGATCATTGGCACGTCGACCCAGGTTATCGTCTAGCGACCGAGTGAAGTTACCACTATATCTTCGTACGCCGACCTTCTGGTTTCCTCTCAATACACTAAGGTTCTTACCTTTCCACAGTACACCAAGGATGTTACTTCATCAGAGTGCGCCAAACATCGTTATGTCAAAAGCTGCCTCAAACTGACACACCTGACACACCAAGGCATTAAATGCAGAGGATTTCTAGCACGCCGACCTATGTTGTCGTTTAGTGACCAAGATTGCTATCTCAGTCCAAGTACGCTACTAATGCCACTTTGCTATGATACGTCGATAGTGTTACTTCGAACTGAGTACGCTGTTGATGCAATCCCTTTCGAATACCCCGATATGGATAATCTAAAAATATTATGCCAGTGGTGCTACTACTTACAGAGTACACGAAGATTGGTCCTTCGACCCAAATACGCCCGCATGGTTATCCCCTCAGGCATACGCCAAAATGGTCATTTCTTCAGATATACGCCAGTTTGGCTACTGCTTTCAAAATAACTGACAGAGAGCGGTTATGGTGACGTGTTATACATGCCATATCCCTCACGAATGTATACAAACAACTGTCCCCCATGTCCTGGGCCTTCCTCGCATAGGAAGCCACATGTCGAGTGGACAGTAATTTGCGCACCCATCTTCCAGAACGTGGGTTGCATGCCTACAAAGGGCACGCGTACGACAGCAAACATAATATATTTTGGTCATGCGTACGAGTGAATGCAAGTACTATTTTTAGCATAAAATGTTATAAATACGTGTATCAACATATCTATCAACAGCAAGTAGCAGCCTAGACTAATATAGAAAAAGAAGAATATGAGCATTTTGTGCTCGTATAGCCGAGCTATCTCATTGCCAGATTCTCCAAATCGTCCAAGTATTCCAACATCTCTTCCTTATGTTGAGTAGTCAAAGAAGTAAAGTAATCGACCGTAATTAGATCTCCATAGCTATATTTTCCTATAATTATTATACTTAGATTCCTGTCTAGGATCTTTTGTACCCATTTTCCTTTAATAGTTTGAAACACAAAGTTTCGTATAAACCTTTGTTTATGGAAAACAAGATGACGACTTTACTGGGGACAGAGTTCTTCTCTAACGAGAAGGTGATGGCTCAAAAAGACACCGTGTTGATCGGCTCAACACAGGAGACATTGTTCTTAAAGTTCAACCACCAGGCCTATGAAGAGATGCTGAACATTGGGGGTAGTATAAGCCCCTCATCCATATCCAAGATAAGAAAGATATGCAAGACGTGGCTACCCAAGTCTCGCACTTCCTACCCTGATGTTGCTGCCAACAAGAGCAAAGGAGTTAAGAATTTCAGCAATGAGGTCCTACTCGTTGTTTTCTCTTCCCCAAGTTGTGACTTGTTGGACAATTCTGCTATCTTATCCCCTGTCTGTGGCTTGGAGGATACCTTTTTTGGTCACTCCGTTATGCCAACCAACAGAGGAAAATCACAGATCTCTCGTAACAACAAGCGAGATGTGAACCAATCTTTCTTGGGCAGAGGAATTCACTACGATGCCATAGGGGTTGGTCATTCCTAAGATGTCGAACTTTTGCATGTCTAGCATAATGTGCAAGGTAAGGCTATTGTTATTGTCAACTCACAGCCATGCAAAAGGGCACCTGTACTCACCAGTAATAACAATACCAAACTGTCATGTCCTGACTTCTATCGGCGCACGAAACAGAAGTTGGTGAAGACTCCCCTCCCGCGTGTTCAAATTGAACGCAATGCAGGTAGGAAAATGTGTTTCTCATCTGAAAATTGCACTAGGTGTGCATAAAACTCCAGACCTATTTGCAAAGTTGTGTGCACAAAGGCATAACGCTTCTTCCCCTACTATAGCATCCCAGTGCATGCCACATAGGACTGCTGCTCAACTCAGTGCTGCACTGTATACACAGGGTATCAAGAACTTAGGTCCTAAGTTAATTGTAACTATTGTAATAAGGCAGAGTCTGCCTTCCTCTTCTCTTCTCCTCCATTCTTCTGATCTATGCTAAGTTATTATACAAAAATATAGGAGTCCTCTCTTTCTGTAATGGTGTTCCCTAACGAGCATTATTGTCGTAGCCACAAAGTTGTAATCAAATATTGCTGCGCATCAGTAAGTCGGTCTGTGTTTGACCGGTTGAATTATACTGTGCACCTTAGACAACAGGCAAAAAAGCGAGCTGAAGATCCAAAAGAGGAAATTGAACTTCTCTTTGCCTAAATATGGCCTCGCGCCTTTCCCGCAATGAAAGACGTTCAAGACGGCATACCTCGAGGACACCAATAAGAGGAGGTTCGACCAGCTTGTCGAATCCTTTGAAGGAGTTTACCGGAACACTCGTTCTTGAATGTGGGAACTTTTGCTCATGAGGAGTCCCCATTCTTCAGAATCTGAAGCAGATCTTGTTGAGGGTAATTATCCCCTTTAATTGGAGACAGACATTGTGGACTCCAACTACACAATGTTCTCTACTAGCCCTTCTATTTTACGCAGATATGCTAGTATATACTCCATTGGTGATGAACAAGATATTTCTTCGTCAGGGAATACGAAGCAATGTCTTAATTCATTGGAGGCCGCACTCAAAGACATGCATGATATGATACAGAACATGCATCAGTTGATGATGGTCTAACACTCTCCCATGCCAATGCATTTTCAGGCGGCCACGCCAATTGCCACACAACCTACCCAAAGATTGACGCTCCCTTAGGGCAATATAAATCCGGATGCGATTCCTAATCAAGAATTAATCGAACCAATACTTGACCCTCCCAATGTTAGGGATAGAACTACACCAGTTGTTGTACAAGTTTAACTAGCATCACTCCAGTCAGTTGTACCTCTATAAGTTGAAGATCCATGCGAAGCCATTCGCAAATTACTGGCTCAGTTTGACGCTCTGAAGAACAAAGACTAACTCCAGAAGTTGGGAGTGAAACAACCGTATCCACCTCGCCGGGATAATGTTATCTTCCCTCCCAAATACAAGCCTCAATCGATGGTCTTGTTTGATGCATGGATATCTCCATGTCAATATATCAACTACTTCAAAATGATGACAGTTCATCTGCAAAAGAATGATGCCCTCATCACCAGGGTATTAGTTGGATGCTTAGCTGGGGTAGCCTTTGACTGGTACTGCAATTTGTCTGATAAGTACATATCATCGTTTGAAGATCTAAAGTGTCTTTTCTTGACTCGATTCTATGGCGGAGGTATGGACATGACTATGTCTTCACTCACTAATATCAAGGAGAAGGAGAAGGAAACTGATCACGAATTCATAGAGCATTATAGGCAAGAAACTATGAAGTTACCTCATGGTATTCCTGACTCCGCATTTATAGATACCTGCAAGAAGAATCTGCTGCCTGCAATAAGGCTCTAGGCAGGCCCTACCCAATTTTAAGATTTTGACGGCTTTTATCGTAGGTGATGAGGTCGTTGAAGTTACAAGAAAGCGCGTTTGCTGGGATTGCAAATGTCTAATACAAATGATAAGGGGAAATGACCCTTAATAAAACAAACAATCATAATAATAAGGGAAATGAGGCCCTTGCCATAAACGTCTCTAAGGGACATACTTCCCCACAAACACCAAAATCTCTGGAGTCCTCAAAACCCAAAGAGGAATATCGCTTTGATAAGAACGACATCATCAGGATCTTTGACTGCCTAGTAAAAAGAAACAAACTTTAGTTGCCTGACTTAAAATGGCTAGATGAGGCTGGTCAAACAGACAATCTAAAATAATGTCTATTTTATCGTCCCATACATCATCGAATGAAGGCATGCTATATACTAAAGAGAAAAATTTAGCAGTTGATAGACTCTAAAGTAATCACCCTTCATAATAATGAGAAAACTGTTACTACCAAGTTCATGTCACTACAACTTGGAGATTTTCCAGTTCAAGAAGTTCCAGATGGTGTTGTACCAATACCTAGAACAGTAATGGAAATAATCAATCTACCATCGACTTGAAGTCAAACAGAAGGGTTCGTACCCATTACTACATACCGAGATAAAGTCATGTGGGTTCATCAAGACCTTCTACTAGATTTAGAGAAGAAGATAGTATCTTCCAATTCTAAATCTAAAAAAAATAAGAGATATACGACGGACAAGGTCAGGTCCTATAACATACTTCTCTCTCCAATGCCTAAAGAAGAAGCCATGGCCGGCACTAGGTCCAGAAAGGAATATCTCAAAGATTACGAGGTTGCACAAGAAGATGCTCCTGCTACTCTTCCTACCTCTTCAACTCTTGTAGCTCCTGTCACTACAAAGCCAGGCCCGTCAAAACCTACAATAGCAGAGAAAGGAAAACAAAATAAGGTTCGCTTTGACAAATCTTTAAAGAAGAATCAACCTCAGGGACTTAAGAAGCCGTACAACTTCAATATACTGGCAAAGTTGGCCAACACTCCAGCTCGACTTTCCATATTTGAATTACTTCTTTTATTAAAGGAAACTTGTGAAGCATTGAGTGAAGCACTAATACATGCAGATTCTTGCATGGCTTAACTCAAAACCCCTGACGAAGAAGTTTTAGCATGTCCTCAATGCCACAGTATCATGGAGAAAATTCCTGACATAACCTTCACATAGGATGACATGCTACTCAAAGACAATAAACATGTCAGGCTGTTGTACTATACCGGCTATATCTGCTCCATTAAAGTGAGCCGAATCCACATCAATCATGGTTCATTACTGAGCATCATCCCTAAGATCTTGCTGCGAGCTCTGAAAATACCAACGCATAACTTGTCGGCTATCAACACTACCATCTTGGGCTTCAATGCTAGAAGAAGTCGACCGCTGGAAAAGATACGCCTAAAAATGCAGATAGGTGACCTTCAAACTAAAGTCACATGTTATGTGATTGATTCAGAGGTATCCTATAATGTCTTCCTGGGACGATTATGGATACACGAGCATAAAATCGTATCTTCCACCCTACACTAGTGCTTTAAGTACGTGAACAGTCAGGGAAAGTTCAAAATAGAGTTTGTTGGCATCAATCTGTTCAAAGGTATTGAAGTATATTACTCTGATTCCATACTCTATACACCATAGTACATGAAATAGGAAGCTAATGAGATTGAAGGCGAGCCCGAGAGCGCTGCTAATGAGGAACCTCTCATGATACGGGTTAAAGGGTGCACTACTCGTTTAACTACTTTAGAGCCTCTTATTATTAACCTCCACATGCCATTGTAGGAAAAAAGGGCCGAAGATAATACCAAAATATGAAGAAATAGCGACATTTTTCAGCGACATCATAATAAAATGTCGCTAATATAAAGATTTCAGCGACTCCTAAAATAAACGTCGATATACGTCGTTGTTGGCGACATATAGTGATGTTTAGCGATAGTAATTAAGTTTTTTAAAGAATAGTCGCTATAAGCTTCTTTAAGGTCGCTAAACGTCGCTGAGTTTTTTAATTTAGCGGCGCTTAGCGACGTATTTAGCGACGTTTGTTTTTTTATTTTTAGCGACATTTTTAGTGACGTCTATAACATTGCAAACTATTTTTATTAGCGACGTCATAAGTTGACGTCACTATACGTCGCTAAAATTTTAGTATAGATTTTGATTTCCCCCACCTGTCTAAGACTTCCCCCAAATTTTCAAAAACTCCTCTTCCCCCCCTCTCCGGTGAACTTCACCCTCTGGTGTCCTCCACAGCCACCTACTCCCGCGTCCCCCTCCTCCTCTTTCTCCTCCTCCTCCTTCTCTAGGTAAAACCTAACTCTCTCTCTCTCTTTGTCTCTCTCTCTCAGATGCACATGACATTGATACTGACACGACATACACTGACACAGATATGACACAGACTGTGAGAGAGGGTATAAACCCTAACCATAACCCGATCTCTCGCTCTCTCTCTCAGATGCACACGATATGACACTGACACTGACACGACACACACTGACATAGACACGACACAGACGGTCATAGAGGGTATAAACCCTAACCCTAACCCTAACCTGATCTCTCTCTCTCTCTCTCTCTTTCACAGATGCATACGATATGACACTGACACAGACACGACACACACACTGACACAGACATGACACAGACTGTCATAAAGGGTATAAATCCTAACCCTAACCCTAACCCGATCTCTCTGTCTCACAGATGCAGATATGATATGACACAGACACAGATACGATACACACACACTGACACATACACGACACAGACAATGTCACAGAGGGTGTAAACTCTAGCCCTAACCCTAACCCTAACCCTAATCCTAACCCTAACTCTAACCCTAACCCTCTCTCTTTGTCTCTCTAGACTGACATCAATCCCCTAGTTATAGTATGATCAACTCGAGTGAATCTTACTCACAACTTATGCCTATATTTATTCCTCACATACACACAACTACAGTTGATACACATAAGATACACAGAGATTCCTCCAATCTTCTAATTAATGCCTATTGTGATACTCAAGTTTAAAAGAAAACTTTAAATTGATGCTACCTAATGTCGCACCCTGCTTTGTACGATAGTGGCATAGACCTTGTGAAGTCTACCGCAACACTCATGTATACATCAAATATGCATTGTTGGGTCTGTGCAGATGGTGTGTGCAACAGCCTCTCCCCATCTCACTGCTAACTGTGTTGTTCCTCAAATCTGCTATCAATATGACATATACTCCTATGGACAGGAACTCCCCTATAACCAGATGACTAATACTTAAAGTAGTGCACAAACCCTAACCCTAACCCTAACCTAAATCGGCTCAGTTGACACTAACTGATACACTGCAATATGAGTATCCAGGATACAGAGTTGAGCGAAGAAGTATCAGTGCTAGGACTAGGTGTATCAGTGCATGTACTATATTACTGAGTATTCTTATGTGTGTAGACGAGTAGGTGTATAACATAATTGGATATTCCTGTGTATATATGCTTGGACTAGGAGTATCAGTGCATGTACTGTATTTAACGATGAGTATATACTTGAACGATGTCTATTCATTTTTGCAGAAGTATCTAGAAATGGATATGAATTACTATTTGCATCATCATTCGTGGATGTACAACCATCATCCTGATAACATGTGCGGTATGCGGGATAAATTTATTAAGGATGTACAGCAGTTCCTGCAGTTCACCAAGGCGTTCCCTCAGTACATGGACGGTACCAAAATTAAGTGTCCGTGTGTGAGATGTCGCAACTTAAAATATCATCCAGAAGTGAAAGTTACATATCATTTGTACTCGAAGGATTTCACGCCAAATTATTATCAGTGGACCGTGTACGGAGAACTTGTGTCTTTAGCATCAGAATCGGAGCCTTATGTGAAGCCATATATGGATGTCCACGACCATGCAGCTTACGACGACGGGTGGGTGAACATAATTTTTGATGCGGCGGGACCTAGTTTCTATCCGGACAATCATGATGCAGCTGAGGAGGAACCGAATGTCGATGCTGCAAAGTTCATGGAGTTGCCGGAGAATGCAAGGACTCTATTATATCCTGGTTGTGAGGATCATTCACCGTTGGAGGTAGTTACAAGATTATTGAGCATCAAGTCTGATTTTAACATATCGCAAGAATGCTATAATAGACTGATGGATTTGATTATAGAGATCTTACCAGAGGGTGCAAAGTTGCCTAAAGACTTCTACTGATTTAAGAGGATGGTGAGATTGCTCTAGATGGGATACGAGAAAATCGAGGCATGTCACAACGGGTACATGTTATAATACAACGACGACAAGGATAAAGATGCATGCAGATTTTGTAGTGTTGATCTCTACAAGGCCACTGGAAGAGAAAAGTCTATTGGTGCAAAGAAGCCTACTGATTCGATAAACTACTTGTCTTTGACGCCGCAGTTGCAGAGGTTATTTATGGAAAAGGAGACTGCAGAAAACATGAGTTGGCACAGGCTGAAACAGATCGAAGGAGTATTAGATCATCCATCCGATGGAGAAGCATGGAAGCACTTTGATCGAAAGTATCCAAATTTTGCTTCGGATCCGCGTAATGTCAGATTGGGTCTCTCCTCCGACGGTTTTACCCAATTCAGACTTTCGGGCTCCCAGTATTCATGTTGGCATGTGATCATCATTCCGTACAATCTACCGCCTTGGATGTTCATGAAGACTATGTATATGTTGATAACTATTATTATCCAGGGTCTGAACAATCCAAAGAGGAACATCGATGTATATTTACAGCCTTTGATAGATGAGTTGAATCAGCTGTGGGAAGTAGGTGCCAACACATACGATATTTCTAGAAAGCAGAATTTTCAGATAAGGGCAGCACTTATGTGGACCATCAATGACTTTCCGGCCTATGGAATATTATTGGGATGGGGCACTCATGGTCGTCTCTCATGTTCGTATTGTATGGACCGCACTAAAGCTTTCCGTTTGAAACATGGAGGCAAACCGTGCTTCTTCGATTATCATCGATAATTTTTGTCGAACGATCATTCGTACCAGAGGAACATGAATGCTTTTCGTGCCGGTGTGGTAAAGAAGGCCAATCCACCGCCAAGGTGGTCCGGATACACGATATTGGAAGAGATAAAAGATTTACCAAGTGCTATCGAAGAGCCTGCTAAGGGGTACAAGTATGACGGATTTTGTCGCACCCATAACTGGACGAAGAGAAGTATATTCTGAGATTTGGGCCGACGGTATAAAGCAAGTCAATTAGATAGTTTTGAATCATATATATTGTGTATTTCTCTATTCATCATATATTAACTTTTTCAATAAAAATAATTATCGCTGTATAGATATCGTCCCTCATCGGTACAGAGACGCCTGGGCCACTTTCTGAGGTACAACTAAGGTGGCCCCTGGATTAACTACTCTGATGCTCTGGGGGAGAGAATGGCGTTCTGGTTTGCACACTTTAAGGTAAAATTATATTATATCAATCATCTAATGTATACATATTATATAACTTAATAAATTACTTATTGTAGCAAATGTATTTTTATCCACCGCACTGGGCCGAGTTGATCGAGCAAATATTTTTTGCTGTTGTCGCCAAGCTGATCAGTGATGCTCTGGATGACCAGAAGGCTCATGATCGCACAGGAAAACTGATCAAAGGTTGGTCACCCCTAAGCAGTAGACTGCAGTGAGGGCTAGATTCGACGTCCGAGGTACAAGGAAAGGTCTGAGAAGGCCAAGGCGGCTAGGCAGAAGGCAACAAAGTAGTGTGGTGGCTCAATTCCGATGACGAAACATTTTTGTCGTTAGTATATTTTTTATTTCAGATATATTATTTTAATACAAGTACGATAAAATGGTAGTAGGATAAAATATTTAATTTTAGTACTAAATAATATATTTTTAACAGGACATGATGATCGTCTTCCTGGCCACCCATCGAAAGGGCGAGAATCTCATTGATGAAAGGGCCTCGCAGACCTATGTAAGTTTTACTTTACTTTGTGTTAATTTTAATATAACTTAGGCAATTATCGAGTATCCAAACTTTTCTAGGCTGAGTATCTTAGGCTGCATGAGCGGACGACTGCTAGTGCACGTACAGCGGGAGAGGTTGGTACTTCCTCGCAGCCTTCTCCAGCTCCGTCGACGGATGAGTTGTGGGTGAGCGCCGCTGGTGGTCTCCTGAGGGGTACGTACTACGGTACGGGATCCTATGGCGCCCTTGTTTTGATGCAGTCATCTAGGGCCTTCACGGCAAGTACGCATTCCCTACAGCCCTCGCATTCCTTGGCCTGAGTCCCGGAGACCGTTGACCGTCAGATTATGTCTCTCCGTGACGACTTGCTGCGAAGGATGAAGGAGCAGCCCCTGTCCCAGCTGCAGGCGGACGATGCGACGCTCATCGCACGTTTTGATATGCTCGAGCGCAGCATCATGGAGCTCCGGGATATGACAACTGATCTTAGAGCGTCGACAGAGCGCAGCTACTGGCATCACAGCTGTCCATGGTCGAGAGGCTAACGATGATGCAGGATTAATTTGTTCATAGCAGTACGAGACTGTTATCTACCATGGATTCATACAACCATCGACTAACAGAGTTGGAGCATATACGTCCTCCTGGTGCATCTTCATCGACACAGACTCCACCGACGTCACTGCCTTCTCCATCGACATTGGTGTCGATTTTACGGAAGCAGTATGATCTGTTCTTATCCCTAATACGCGTCGGTGGTCATCCTCCTGCAGATCCACAGTAGTCCTAGTTAGGATAGTTTATTGATTATTTGTGTTTTATACCTATGATATTTGGTTATTTATAAATATTCTTTATTTTTGAGGCTTTCAGACTTTATTTCTTGTATTCTTTACGACGAGGCTTTCAGACTCAGTTGTGTGGATATTTGTTGTATTCTTTACGACGAGATTTTGTCCCAACTCGGTTTGTAATCTCAATGTTTCATTTTCTTCAAATTTTACTATATTATTCATATTAAATGTGTGTTAATTTACCGGTGTTGAGTGTTCAACCGAAGGAGGTCGGCGAACCCAGCAAATTCAATAGAGGGTTGCTTTGGGTCTATTTGTACAAATTGTGAATTCATAAACTTCAGGAAGAATGGTTTGAAAATAATTCAATATTCATTTTTTTATTTTTTTACTGTATCTTTAGCGACCTTTATAGTGACGTTTAGCGATGTTTATATACGTTGCTATAAAAGTTGCTATAAACATCGCTATACGCGTCACTATAAACGTCGCTAAAAACGTCACTGACCGTCGCAAATCTGCTGACATGGCAGTATTGCCAGGTCAATATAACATTTCTAAATGAGTCGCACAACGTCGCTAAAAAGAAAAAATTAGCGACATATAGCGACACACAATATGTCGCTAATTTAGCAACGTTGCATCGCTAAACGTTGCTAATATAGTGACGCATTTACGTTGCTAGAAAACGTCGGTATAGCGACGTTTTGCGACATTTTTTTTGTCAGCAACTAGCTTAAAGGCGACTTCGTCAAACGTCGCTACATATGTCGCTAAAATTATTTAGCGATATTTTTTGGCCATGTAGCGACGTTTTTAGACGTCGCTAATTTGACTTATTCTGGTAGTGAGAACCATTGGTGATAAATTTTCCTAAGAAGTTGCCTCCTTTAGTCATTGACCTACTACGCAGGAAGCAATCGACATCACCAAATCAACCCCTAGTCGTTGATCTTACCGGACCTCCGGTTAAAGTAGAAATTCTTGCTGACTGTGTGGAAGAAGAAATCTTGTATTTTTTGAATAAAGTAGACTCTCCTTCGTACTATATTGATGTTGATCCTTTTACACAAAAATTCCTAGAGGCCATGTTAGCCTATTAACCCTTATCCATACTAGTGGCGTCGCCATGTTAGAACGCTGCAACATACGATTTGTAGGAAGATGCTTGCTTTATAGTTCCACCCAAGAAAAAATGAGCAAAGATATATACTTTTTGGCCAAGCTAGAAACTAAAGGGTCACACAAACCAGTGATTTTGACGATGACAATGGAAAAATATAGGTACTCTAGTACCAACAGACTAAAAATATTATCGAAAGGATGGGTTATGAGTTGAAGTCTGGTAGAGGACTCAATAATGGAAAAGGTAGGCGTACTCCTATATGTCACCGCTCTCCAAAAGGAAAACCTGAGCCATATTATCGACGAACTGGCCACGGTTTAGGATATGTTAGACCACCACCAACGCCTGAAAATCCAGGGTCAAAAGAAGAGAAGCAGTCTTATTCTTCTGAGTCATCATCCTGGGACTCTGATGCAAGCGTTGGTGAGGTATTTAAGCATCCTCTTTCTGTCAACATAGTGTCAATCGACTTAGATGATGAAGGCGATTCGACTTTAGAACCCTTTAAAAATGATCCATGGGCCCAACGGATGAATTCATAATGGGAGTTTCGGTTCGAGCAAAGCGAACCGCCTACAGAAGATGAAATCATCTGAATGACATGTATTCTCATAAATCTTACCATTCTTGAAGACCAGTTACATTAAGGATATTCTACCTCCAATCCTTAGTCAACACAAAGAAAATGATCATGTCCATATCACCTCTGTAGAATTTTTTTGTAAAGGTTAAACCCACAGAGTTATTTTTTATGTCCATATAACCTCTGAGCAGATACCTTCAAAATACCATGTTAGTATACCCTCTGAGCAAGCATTCTATTCCACTGGGTCACCCTAGGAAAATTATAACATATCACGTTCATATCACCTCTGATAGTGTTATCTGTTCCTATCTTATTACTCGTACTTAGCTTTAAGTTCATAATGGGTAATAGGTCCACAACACACAACCATCTATCAATTTTATATTACCTCTGATAGTATTATCGTCTATACAAAGTATGAATACATCATGGATATTGGGTTTACCAAATGAGTCCCACCAAAATACTTTGTCATGTCCACATTACCTCTGAGCAGATGTACACAATAGAATTTTATTTGGAAGACCTATCATATGCCTATTATTTTCGACGGTGTTATTTATCCCAATTCAGATTTATATGAACATTGAGCCCGTGAAAATATTTCAAGATTATTTGTTTATAAAGTGAAGGAAAAAGGATAATAGTATAACTTTCTGGGGAAATCAAGATCCTCCCAGTTACTATTATTTACAAAAGTTGCAAGAGCATGAAATATACAAACATCTGAATGTACAAACACCCAACGGGCAACCTCTGCTCTAACATGTTCATCTTGTTTCTCCGGGTAAGCAACAGAAGCATCAAAGTCATTGATTTCTGTTGGGGGCAAACAGTCAAGAGAGCCTGAACAAGTTATGTTTCTATTAGAGTCAGCCGTGATGGGTGAAAGTGCAGTTGGTCCTGCAGACTCTCCTATATATTTTTAGGACGCGTCCTAAGAATCCATCAGATGAAGAATGCTCCTTATCTCTCCTTATATAGGCAAGGAGAAACTTTTCGGTTTCCAAACAGATCTCAAAAATAATGTCATATGCATTGCCTTAAAAATTGCATCAAATTGGAGATCGGGTCAAAACCAAAGAAAAGTATGCACTAAAGAGTCGGCCACGATAGCGGACTGTTGGACTCATCCATCTCTCTCCAAGAATCCAATCAGAAATATTGCATAAGTATGCAGGGTGACACCTTTCGTTCAAGTTAAACCTATGCTGCATGCATAATAGTACGCATGCACTGTATCTGTAGCGCCCCGTTCTCCCGGTGCGGAGAGCGCGGCTAAGAAACACAAGACGGTATCGTTCGATCGGGATAGATTGAATTAAGAACTCGGCCTCGTTATGGATTTGTTTCTTCGGAATCGATTCCCATATTCAGTAGACAGCGCCCCAAGGATCGGCTTAGCGGCAGAGTCAGGAGGGACCTCTCCGCTGCTATCTTTTATTGCCTCAGTTTTTGATGTCGCTTGTTGCTTTCGTGCTTTGAGTTGGTTTTGGGATTTGCTTGTTTTCCTTGAACGGTTTTGATGGTTTTTATTATTTTCGTTCATTGACTTGCACTTCTATTCCGAGATTGAAAAGAGAGGAAGAAGTATTAATCGAGCTGTTCGTGTGCAGGTGAACGAGCAGTAGGCAGCTTGCGAGCGGAGTCGTGAAGCACCTCTTTCCTTCTCCTTCCAACTATCTAAGTGAGTGGCTACCAACCCGATTAGCTAGCCCTGCTTCCAAGCTTCACATCTAATAATCTGCACTCTTCTTTACCCCGATCAAACGATACCAAGTAATAATAAAAGAAACCAAGATAAAAGAGAATATACTTGGTATATATGCTTGTCAATAACTTCATGAACGGATACTGAACTGCATGCTTGTTCGTTTGGGAATAGATCATGAATTGCTTATCTTGTACTTGCTTGTCTTGTACTCTTGTTGCCTCAACTACAGATTATTAGTTGTATATTGTTCGATCATGGACAACTTATGCACAGGGTAACGGTCTTGCGGGCGATGCTGGGGCACTGGCATCGATCCGGTCCGGGCGAAACCTATTGTTTAGTCTCTTGTTCTTGGCGGAATGGCTTGCAACTCCCCTTGTACTTTCGTTGTACGCCATTCTCGTCAAAGACTATCGTCCATTATGGCAACCAAGCCAGTGATCATCTTGTATATTTAAACCTGTTGCAAACTAACTTGTGTCTTCGTGGCAGGGAAGGTATGGTAAGTATTGTGCAGGTAATTCAGACGGTCAGGTAAAATCCACCGAAAGGTGGCACGTTCATTTCAGTAAATTTTTATATGCTGGTTACTTGTAAATGAACTAAGGCAAGATAGAAACCCACAAAAATATGCATGCTTCATTAAAACAACGTGTTGATTGGCATAGTCAGGCTAGCTCGCCTTCACCAGTATGTTTCGATATGCTGACCCTCGTTGAAACAGGTTCTCCGCACTAAGGCGAACCGAGCGAGGAGCCAAAGTCGTCTTCCCGATCCAGTCCAGCTGTTGGCGCATCTTCACCGTGCCCCCTGAAGCATTTTGAAGACAGGAGCTGCAACTCTTCATACACAAATGCAGCTCCGTGGCAAAGCTATCCTCCAGCCTGGAGGTCTTTATCATTTTGAGTTTATAAAGGGATGTAATGTACAGGACTGCTATCTTATTTTGAGTCATCTCTTTTGTAAGCCATTCGGCATATTAGCTGACTCGTTCAAGAGTTTATAATAAATGTTCATTATCAATAAAGAAAACTTTTCCATGTTTCAAATCTGTGTTTCAATTTATCTGCGTACTCCGAATATGTTCTTGCTATGCAAATCATTAAAGCCTTGTGCGGGCGCAACTCCAGGCCCCCTCGACGGTCACGATTCGGGGGATGCCTCAAACGATTCTACGAAATCGGGTCGTGACATAGTGGTATCAGAGCACAGATTCAAAGTTCCTTAGACTTCGTGCTGGAAAAGTTCCTTTAACGATCAAATTCCTGTGCGAACTCTTGAACTCGCTAGGCCAAAATGAGATACGTTCACGCAATAAGTCCATAATACATTATGATTCTAATGTAATTTACCTTCTTTTGAAGGAATGGCTCCAGCGCAATCTGCAGCGCAAACACCGGACCAAACGCAAGGCCAAGAAAGTAGTTCGGACACTTTGGGAAGTTCAAGGAGCCAGCGAGCCGCGCCAAGCATCGATCCCATCCAGCAAATGTTGCAGATGTTGGAGGAAAACCAACAAAGGGACGAGGCTCGCTATGAACGGGCCGAGAAACGAGCGGAAGAGAGTCAGCTCAAGTTTCAAGACAATATAGAAGCACGATTCTCAGTCCAACAGAAGCAGGTGGATGCCCTGCAACAGATCGTTCAGACTTTGGCTTCCAACCATTCTTTGGCAAGAATGCTGACTCCGGTGGAACAGCCCGCACTTGAAGTAGAGACGCAGCAAATTCCAAGGGCGAGGGATGTAACTACCTTCGACTTTGGCCACTTCAAGAAAGTCTGCAACACCCTATTCAACGGGACTGAGGACCCAGTCGTAGCTCTAGATTGGTTGGCCGAACTTGAAGATCACTTCGCTCTGCTAGAGGTCCCCGAAGAGAAGTGCGTCACCTGCGCGCAACTACAGCTCTGCCTCAACACGCACGATTGGTGGAACGTGCATCGACGATCTCTCCAATTTGATCACGGAGAGGAGGCGATCTCGTGGATGACTTTTTGTGTCGCGTTCGAAGAGGAGTTTGTTCCCCCTCCAGTATAACGTCAAATAGAGAACGAGTTCGTACAACTGAGGCAAGGCAGTATGACAGTTAAAGAGTACTCCGCCGAATTCAATCGACTCTCCAAATTCACTAGGGCCTATTTACCTGATGCAGTGAGTCGAGCTAGAAGGTTTGAAGGTGGTCTACGCCCTGCCATCCATTCGCTTGTAGCCGTTCATCAGTATCGTACAATACGTGAAGTCATGAATTATGCCCTGTCGCTTGAACCACTCTATCCTCACGTTTCTACCGGCGTTGTGCATACATCCAGTCACAAACGCCAAAGCGACGAGAGGGAAAACAATGCTACAAAGCGTCACAATAACGGCGGGAAGCAAAAAGCAAACCAGCCATGTAGTTTCTGCAAAAAGCCGGGGCATGCAATCGACAAATGTTGCCTGAAACTTGGGTTATGCCTAGCCTGTGGCGGATCAGACCATTCTGTTCGTGATTGTTTCTTGAGTCATGATCGCCATCCCGAACGCAATAATCCCTAATGGTAGGTCCTATTCTTAAGTTTCGGGATAAAACTTCCAATTAGTTGGGTAGGATGTAGTGCCCCGTTCTTCCGGTGCGGAGAGCGCGGCTAAGAAACACAAGACGGTATCGTTCGATCGGGATAGATTGAATTAAGAACTCGTCCTCGTTATGGATTTGTTTCTTCGGAATCGATTCCTATATTCAGTGGACTGCGCCCCAAGGATCGGCTTAGCGGCAGAGTCAGGAGGGACCTCTCCGCTGCTATCTTTTATTGCCTCGGTTTTCGATGTTGCTTGTTGCTTTCGTACTTTGAGTTGGTTTTAGGATTTGCTTGTTTTCCTTGAACGGTTTCGATGGTTTTCATTATTTTCGTTCATTGACTTGCACTTCTATTCCAAGATTGGAAAAAGAGAAAGAAGTATTAATTGAGCTGTTCGTGTGCAGGTGAACGAGCAGTAGGCGGCTTGCGAGCGGAGTCGTGAAGCACCTCTTTCCTTCTCCTTCCAACTATCTAAGTGAGTAGCTACCAACCCGATTAGCTAGCCCTGCTTCCAAGCTTCTCATCTAATAATCTGTAGTCTTCTTTACCTCGATCAAACGATACCAAGTAATAATAAAAGAAACCAAGATAAAAGAGAATGGACTTGGTATATATGCTTGTCAATAACTTCATGAACGGATACTGAACTGCATGCTTGTTCGTTTGGGAATAGATCATGAATTGTTGTCTTGTACTTGCTTGTCTTGTACTCTTGTTGCCTCAACTACAGATTGTTACTTGTATATTGTTCGATCATGGACAACTTGTGCACAGGATAACGGTCTTGCGGGCGATGCTGGGGCACTGGCATCGATCCGGTCCGGGCGAGACCTATTGTTTATTCTTTTGTTCTTGGCGGAATGGCTTGCAATGCCCCTTGTACTTTCGTTGCACGCCATTCTCGTCAAAGACTATCGTCCATTATGGCAACCAAGCCAGTGATCATCTTGTATATTTAAACCTGTTGCAAACTAACTTGTGTCTTCGTGGCAGGGAAGGCATGTTAAGTATTGTGCAGGTAATTCAGACGGTCAGGTAAAATCTACCGAACGGTGGCACGTTCATTTCAGTAAATTTCTATATGCTGCTTACTTGTAAATGAACTAAGGCAAGATAGAAACCCACAAAAATATGCATGCTTCATTAAAACAACGTGTTGATTGGCATAGTCAGGCTAGCTCGCCTTCACCAGTATGTTTCGACATGCTGACCCTCGTTGAAACAGGTTCTCCGCACTAAGGCAAACCGAGCGAGGAGCCAAAGTCGTCTTCCCGATCCAGTCCAGCTGTTGGCGCATCTTCACCGCGCCCCCTGAAGCATTTTGAAGACAGGAGCTGCAACTCTTCATACACAAATGCAGCTCCGTGGCAAAGCTATCCTCCAGCCTGGAGGTCTTTATCATTTTGAGTTTATAAAGGGATGTAATGTACAGGACTGCTATCTCATTTTGAGTCATCTCTTTTGTAAGCTATTCGGCATATTAGCTGACTCGTTCAAGAGTTTGTAATAAATGTTCATTATCAATAAAGAAAACTTTTTCATGTTTCAAATCTGTGTTTCAATTTATCTGCGTACTCTGAATATGTGCTTGCTATGCAAATCATTAAAGCCTTGTGCGGGCGCAACTCCAGGCCCGCACGGCGGTCACGATTCGGGGGACGCCTCAAACGATTCTACGGAATCAGGTCGTGATAGTATCTGTGTGTCAAATAGCAATGGTTAATTAAAACAAAGGTGCATTACCGAATAAAAATGTCACTCCCCGTTCCTTAAATATATATTTTAGGATATATTTAGTTCTTGCTTTTATTTATTTTCTGCTTAGAGTATTTCTTGCTTACCTGATTAATTAGGCTGTATGCATAGAGGCTAGGCTCATTCTTTGGTTCAATTAGACCCATGGTTTAATTGTTGGGTTGGTTCATTCAAGATCTGAAACCATGGTCTAAACCTTAAACCCTAACTATAAAACCCAATATCTTTCTCTCTCTTCCCTCATTCTCTCCATTTTTTTTCTTCCTTCATTTAGGCAAGTACACCTTGCACCAGATGGAGAAATCTCTTGATTTTTTATTATTGCTTTTTTTGTATTTTATTAGTATATTATGTGCTCATGATGATTCTAAACACTTTTAGTACTTAGGGTTTTCGATTTTAATGGCTGGATTTGAGTAGATCTACATTCTAAGTTTAGGGTTTTCATGGATTCCTTGAGTTTTTGGTGGTTTTGATCTACTTAAACATATTATTTTCAAAAATAGTTTTTAGGATAGATGGAGCAATTTATTTTGAGCATTTTGGCTTTTGGTTTACTCAATTCGGAGTTAAAATAAAGTTTTTATGAAGGAAATAAATTTTTGATTTTTTGGAGTTCTTGCCTTGGCCGAAGTACTACCTGGAGAAGACGAAGTCATGCGTCCATGCGGCCTAAACTCATGCGATCATGGGGACTTGAGCTCATGCTACCTCTGCGGTCAGCACCATGTGATCATGCGACCTCTGCGGGCAGCAACCATACGACCCATGTTGCTATGCGGCCCAACTTCCTATGCGGCAGCTGATCCCCATGCGGCCTTGATCCTTATGCGCGCATGCGGCCCCTTGCACATACTTTATTATTGGAGTAGTTTTGTTTGAATGTTCCTTTAGACTTTATGGGATGTATGTGTGACTTTGATGACCACAAGAGTATTAGACCCATCTATGCGTCATGACCCGACCACTTGTATCCGTGCGATACACTTACTACGTACTATGTGTTCCTACGTTCTAAGTGTTCCTACGCAATTATATTACATGTTTACACTGCAGTGTACCTATGTGTTACGTAATATATGATATGACTTAATTTCTAGTATGGATGTAAGGATTAGTCAATGACCAAGCGTGGCTAGGATTTGTTGATTGTTACATCATGCTGGAATGAATCCAAGTTGGACTATCAAGTAATAAAGTAGATTCGTATCTGGTGTAGTCGTACTATGGTACATCATATAAGGGGAATACTATGTGACCATGCCATGTGATTCCAGTTAACAATAGGGTTAACTAAGCAAGTAAATTGTAGAGCATTAGGAGGGAATAAAATCTCGTGATCGTGCCTAATTAGCCACCTCCAGTCATCTGAATTGGGGTGTGCAGGCTAGTCCTCATATATATTATTTAAGTCCTCATTAGTGGATGGCAATATCTGACTATTATACTATACTATGTGTTTTATGCAATCTTAGCACTGTGGCCTTATGAGGGGCCGGTGTGCAATACTATGTGCTATGCAGCAATTTATTTCTCGGCTAACCCTACTAGTACTTGGTTTGATCTGAGGATTCCTATATGCATAATATCTCTAGAATAACCCGGACTCCATCTAGTAAGTCGTACAAGTGATTGGTCGATTATGTAACTGATCTTATTTTTGTATTGTACCTATTGTCAAATAGTCTAGACACATGGGCTATCATGGTGCGATGGTCTAACTCTTGTCCTTGTTTGGTTGTAGGATTATTGTGTCACGATAGGCTATGAACCGATATATATATATATATATATATATATATATATATATATATATCATAACCTAGTTCTTTTTCTTTATTCGTGCTTCCTTTGTGGTACTTGCTATTTGGGGTCTAAGCCTACAGGTTTTGCATGGCCAGGTTTAGAGCAAGCACTTGAGGATCAAGCGTACTTTCCCCTGAATAATGGCACGTACCAGGCAGATGGCCGTTGAAGGGAACGAGTGGGTTTTCTTTCTTCCCTGCTCGTTATTGCACACTTTACTTATTTTGGGCGTTTAGCCACCGGCACTTGTTAGCCGTAAGATCTTGACATTTAGTTTCCTTTACATGATTGCAATTAATCAGACTGCAGCTGATCATGGTCATGTACTTTTAATACTCTGCTAGCTTTCTTACTTTGCATAACTGGTTTCCAGAATATCGTGTCAGGGCGTTTGGGACGCCTTACTTCCTTGTAATATATGTTCTATGTTTACTGTTCTTGCTTGACTAATTGAGACAAAAGATATGTTGTGCGACCCTAAGTCACTTGCTTGTAGTATGCACCCCTTTGTCTAGTAACAGCCGTGATTGCAGTACGATGTTCTACACCTTGTACGGGGGAGCTGGCCATGTACGTCTCTATATTCTGGTACTGGGACATGACAAGATTTTAGTGGTGGCCCATGCAGGTCTGTATTTCTGACTTGTGGGTGCTATGATCATAGGAGTCTCAATCAAATATTTTTCTTTGAAGTCCTGAATTCGTTCTTCTCGAAGCCTTGCTTGACCATCGAATCAATTATTTCTTTGATCCTTTCCGTCTTGTTCTTGATATTTTTTGTCCTTTTCTTTAGGGCATCTTTAGTTGCTGGAGAAGCAGGCATGGAAGGACAGGGTTCCCCAGGGAAACAACGGGAGAAAGCACATATTTAGAGTCAAATTTGAGTAGGGCCAGTAGTTGGACAAGCTGGCACAGTGGGACCAGGAGCTGGACATATAGAGCGACCAGCCCCTAAGATTCCCGGACCCCCTATAGTACCAGCAGTACCAGTGGTACTTGATACCCCGGCGTTACTATAGATCCTCTGGGGAATGATGGCTATGCAGCAGCATCATATGGCAGTGCAACAACATCAGCAGTTTCAATAACAAGAGCTGAATATCTTGTTCAGTCAGGATTTACAGAAGGCCCTGGAAAGAGAAGGAATGACAAATTAGGGGGCAACGGTTAGATTTTGCCGACTTAACCCGAGATACTTTGATAGCACGGAGGATGACATCAAGGCAGATGCATGGCTCTAAGACATCGAAGTCATTCTGGCAGCGACGAAGGTTTCGACGGAGGAACAAGTTGATCAAGTTCGATTGAAGTTTCAAGACCTTGCCCGTGACTGGTGGGCGTCAGAAGAGGTTGGCTTGAGGCATCCTATGTAAAACCCCTAATTTAAGTATTTTAATTATTTAATTAATTATTGAATTTAATTACACTATTTCTTAGATAATTAGAAAATAAAATTTAATTGAATTAATTACCTAGGTAAACACTCATCTAAAATTTATGGAACAAAGCTATTATTATATTTTATTTTATTTAGGAAGTCTTGTAGAAGGATGATAAATTTTTAGAATGTGCTATATAAATTTTCTGAAATTTGTATACCATATATACATATATATACGAATAATAGTATTAAAAAAAATCAATTAAGCTTTTTTTTTTCTAAACCCCTAAATCATTAAAACCCTTAAGCTAAATTCTTTAAGTCTAATCCCAAACCCTAAGCCTTAATCCTAATTCCTAAGCCTAAATTAACCCACATCAGCCTAACTAACATACCCCCCGCTGTTAATCACCCCGCGGCACAGGAACCCTCTCGCCCCGCCACCTTTCTCTATATATATACATCTAGGATTTAAAACCCTAACCCTAAACATATCCCCCTCTAACCCAACACCGACCTCTGACCACAGCAACCCAGTCTATATAACCGAGATCATTCCCTGTTAATTAGACTATTTTATTTTGTGTTAAAATCAAAGATAAATTGGGTTAAAAATCATAAAAACCTTGTTTTTAAAATATTAGAATTTGTGATCCGGAGCGCGCCCCACCAAACGGGACCGCCCTATCGTGTACCAATTTTACCGAAAGGCGCGCATAGTATATCCTGACGTATGAGCTTTCGAGAAAACTGATTTGGACGTGTGTGTGTGTGTCGGAATCAACCTGTATCCGTAAAAAGTCTCCATATCACGACTTTTGTAAAATATCGCACCATTTCGTGTACGCTCGTCATAATGCGACAAAACTTACACCATTGGATTCGTGTTATCACACTGGTCCTGTAACCCAAGTTTCACGCGATTCTGAGACAGTTGACCAAGCCGCCTAATTGTGGGCCCTACGGTTGACTTTAAGGGCGAATTTGTGTTCGGCTCACTGGAATTCAAAATTGGATATACCGTTGAGTTCGTATTAACGTTTAGAATTTCTTTGACCTATAATTTGTCCTATTTAGAGACATTTACCTCTAGTACGTATTTCGGTACAAATTGGGCGGCATGTAGACCTCACTTTGACCAAAAATTATCGTTTTGCCCCTGTGTCCAAATTGGACAAAAGGATAGTATTTTCTAGCTATCTCGCTAATTCTGGGAATGATGGTGATGTTTATTTTATCATTCGGAGATGTTTATTCGGAGGCCATAGTTTCTGATCCTGTGTACTTGACGTCTGGACGCTTACACTACGCAGATTGCTTGCCAGGCAAGTATACCTTGCCATTTTAATGTGATTTATATTCCATATGGTGCATGTATTTTATTTATGTTATTTAGTTCATATATTTTAACTTCTATATAAACAGCACGTCCAAGAATAACTTAGGTGCAACGACGGTGGCGTCGTATTTTGTTTTTATTATATATTATGCATGTTGACATAGCTTGATGAGACCACCCCATTATCATGAGGCATTCTTATGTTTCATTGGCCATAACACTGTTATTACACGAGTATGAGTCTCATGTAGGACATTCTTTGATACTTCATATTTAAGATTCAGTTATTTATTCCTATTTCTTTATTTATGCTGTGGACGAGATATAGGTTGCGTGTGACTTGTGTTGACAGTATATTACCCCTTGTGGATTGGATATTCATAATACAACGTCCGTATGTATTATGGTTTCCATATATTGGAGCTGCCATATACATACGACTGACATGCTTACGTATTCCTAGTCCTACGTATTTTGGGACTAGGGCATGACATATTTTTAGTGGTGGCCCATGCAGGTCTTCGAATATATTGTCTCAATTACGTTATTGTACCGAACAAGCCTGCGCATAAGAATAGAGTATAGGATCTCATCCACGCTTGGCTAAAACTCTTTTTCCCTTTCAACCTTCCTATTTAAAATACTTGTATCCTGTTTGATTCCTGTACTCCTTCTAATTGTTTCGTCCACCTTTTGCATAGAGATGGATTTGCGTAATGGATGTACTGCCACTGGAGGTGACACACCTTCAGGTGTCAACGACCAAACTCGTGGAGAGGCCTCAACGACTCCTAGACTTCCGGGACCGGATGGACAGACTCACAATCCAGTTCCATCTGATCTTTTCGCTCCACCTTATAGGACTTCTCCAGCTTTATCGACACTACAGGACGGCCAGACACAGTTGTTCCAATTTTTCCAAATGATGATGCAGGAACAGAGACAGCAGGCGGCCGCACTAGCTGTAGAGCAGAGGCAGCAAGCGACGGAGCAGAGGCGAGAATTTTTGGCAGCACTTGAGAGAATGGCTGCACAGGCACCTGTACCAGCCCAGGCACTGGTTTAAGTACCGCGAGCTCGAGTTGGTTCAGTCAAGGACTTTGTAAAGATGGGCCCCAAGCCGTATAAAGTCACTAAGAGCCCAGAGGAGACCACAAACTGGATTACCCATACTCAGAAGTTATTAAAAGCATCACAGTTGCCTATAAAACTACGGATGACAGACGTAAGGACCCAGCTAGATGATAATGCTCATCACTGGTGGGAATCAATGGAGCGCCAGTTGGGTACGTGTCAGACTTGGGAACAATTCTTGGAGTGCTTTGAGAGAAAGTACTTCCCGGACACTGTAAGGGATGCATTGTATGATCAGTTCCTCCATCTGGAGCAGAGGAATAAGAAAGTCGACGAGTATGATGCAAAGTTTAGTCGCCTTAGTAAATATGGTGCTGCCCTGATACCGAATAACTTGGAGAAGGCTAAGAGGTTTTACCGCGGACTGACTCAGGAGCTCCAACACTACACTAGCTCACAGTCGCGGATCTCTTATGTTGAATTATTGACAGAAGCAAGGTTACAAGAGACCATCAGCAAGGGAAAGGGAGGTCAACTGAAGACACAGCAGGGATCAGCAAGGACACAACAAGGAGGACCCACCAGACGTCCTTTGGCACAACAATAACAGTATCAATACAGAGCAGGACCGTACCAGATTCTGGAGTAGCCCCATTACAGTTATTATGGGAAACACGGACACATTTCGAGAGACTGCCAAACCCACTTGGGATAATGTATGAGGTGTGGTTCCAGACAACATATGGCAAGGGACTATCCAATGTAGCAGGCATTGACACTTCCACCGCCAATACAGAGGCCAGCACTTTCAGCACCGAAGCCAGTTCAACAGATTACCAGACTAGGTGCACCTCGAGCCCCAGCAGCCGGAGGATTCCATCGAGGACTACTGCTACCTACTCAGGAGGATCAGTTCACGAGGGCCAGACATGGACTACCACAAAGGAATGGACAAGCTTTTGCACTAAAAGTGGATAACATGGAACAGGAGATTGATGTTATAGCAGGTATTACTCTCGCTTTTACTTTTCCTGCTGTGACATTAATTGATACAGGAGCCACCCACTTGTTCATATCTTCTAATTTTATTGCCAAGCACAATATTGCCACTACACCTTTACCTAGTTGTGTTAGAATTCTCACCGGAGGAGGAGTTATACCTGTTAGTCGGATTTGTAGATCTTGTCCTGTAATGATTCGTGGTAGAGATATGAATGTCCGACTCTTAGTCCTTCCTATGCAAAATTTTGATATTGTGCTTGGGATGGACTGGCTGAGCAAGTACCACGCTTTTTTCAATTATTTTGGAGGAAGCATTCTTTTTAAAGTACTAGGCCAGTCGAAACTTTAGTTTATACGGGGATCCACAAAAGCCCTTGATGGTATTCAGCTTGCAATGGACGACGTTATTTATCACCCCATCATTTTAGAGTTCTAAGCGTCTTTCCAGAGGAATTGCCAAGACTACCTCCAGACAGAGGCATAGAATTCTCGATTGAATTGACGTCGGGAGCAGCACCCATAGCATCGCATGTTTATAGATTGGCGAAGAAGGAGATGGATGAGCTGAAGGCACAGTTGAAAGAATTAGAGAAGAAAGGTTTCATCCGGCCAAGTGCATCACCTTGGGGAGCACCAGTATTGTTTGTACCAAAGTAGGATGGGTCAGTACGTATGTGCATCGACTACAGAGCCTTAAATACAGTGACTGTAAAGAATAAATATCCATTGCCACGCATTGATGACTTATTTGATCAGCTTAGTAGAGCCAAGGTATTCTCGAAGATAGACTTGAGATCGGGATATCACCAGGTGAAGGTATGGAAGCAGAACATCCCAAAGACTGCATTCAGGACAAGATATGGACACTACGTATTTTTGGTCATGCCATTTGGGTTGACCAATTCTCCAGCTATTTTTATAGACTTAATAAATCGAGTATTCCATCAGTATTTGGAACAGTTCGTGGTCGTCTTCATAGATGACATGTCACGACCCGCACCCGGAATTTGGGCATGAGTCGTGGGTACGTCCAGCCTACGCCGCAGCATCGGCGGTAGAACGCTGTCTAGGTCACAAATATAGCACATCCTGTCAATAGTCTCAACTCCGTACGGAGGACATTTGATAAATAAATCACATCTATAATATACTCAATCACAACTATAAACGTAATGGCACGATGAGAATTGAAAAGAGTTCTATTTAAAACCAACCACAAGAAGTTCAACTCAAAACCTGGGTCTAAATGACCTCACAAAGTCACAAATAAAATAAATACATCACAGTCTCAGTCTCAGTCTAGAATAATAATGTAGAAAATAATCTAAGCATGGGCAGGCAAGTTCTCCTCTAGGATAGGCACCTCCTCTGGGATTTCTGGGGTGAAATCCTCCTCTATTCCTGGACCGTAATGAGTAGGGCAAAAGTCCTCCAGGTTCTCTGAAAATGTTGTTATCCAGTCAGGATTGGAGCGAAGCACAAGCACTAACAGCAGTTTCATTAAATTGACAAAAATCTATAAACAGTGTAAGAGATACAAGATGGAAATAAAAGCTGAACATGTGAAGTACTGGAGAAATAAAATAGACAAATAAGCATCTAGCAATGAGCAATAAGTAGTAATGCTAGAACAAGTAAAATCTGAATAAAGATAAAACATCTAGCTAAGTGTTTGAAATATCAGTTTATTATGTGATCGGCTTGGGACTGGATCAGGCTGGTTATATATGATTAGCTATGATTCTTGAAGGTCAGGCTAACCATATGGTTAGCTATGATGCATGATAATGGTCAGGCTAATCATATATAACAGCTATGAGGCATGATGAGGGTCAGGCCGCACCCGACGTGAGATGTGGGGTGAGCTATGATGCATGGTAAGTGTGGATATGATCACATAATCTACTAACAGTTCCCCATCCCCCAGCTAGCACGATGGATTCCAATCACGACTCCTCATGATGGGGATCTAGGGTGCTAACCCGTGTATCCATAGTGTCGGAATCAAGTATGTAATACACTACAATTTATAGAAATAATCAACAATGAAAACTGTCAGAGAATGTACTCGCCTGTGGTCCTGAGCCAAATGTGAGGATCGAGGTCCAAAATGGAATCACAATGACCTATTTATGGAAATTCAATGTTAATTAATGAATTAAAAGAATAACATGCTTAACAATTGAAAAACGAGGTTTCTAGGTCATGTCTAAGGTTTACTGGTCAATGCTAGGTCCAACTAAGTCATTTGGTCTAAATTTGCCACTAACTAGCCAACTCTAGCTATTCTAGGTATTTACCTAATTTCTAAGTTCATACTAGCAAGTTCGAGCTTATATCACCCATATATAGCCTATTACCTAAAATATCTTGACCTATAGTGAATATCTCACCCTGAACCACAATATCTTAGTATTGGTCAATACCTAGATTTTGATCTCCTTAGATATTAAGGATACTAAGTATCTTACAATATATAGTTAGGTATACATATAATCAATAACTTAACTACTAGTATCACTTTACCTATACAGTTAACTGCATTATATAGTTACATACAACTATACATCTACATATAGTTAGACACATACTGACACACAGGATCCTGGGACAAAACTGATACACACAGGTTTTGGGACACTAAGGTTCACTCACACATACACAAACCTGAGTTCACCTCACATACTGCACAAAATCCTCACAACCCAACCCCCAAATACTGAGACCTACATGTTTCTCTAATGCACACAGCCATATTCAGAGTTTCCCCTCTTCTAAACACCCACACAGTATAAAATTCTGCACACAACACTAAAGCACCTCACAGTCCTCACAATACACATGTACACAACACCCTACACACACCTATACATGTAGACACAGCTACACACCTACACACACTGTCTACCTCATGAACTGACCTGCAGCCACACCCACACATGTGCTACACAGAGTTCTACACACATACTGAATGCACAGAACTCAGGCATCCCCCCCCCTTTTTAATCTGATACACAGTTACACAATACACTAATCTGGAATCCTCACCTACACACTAGATACTGGGGCAAATACTGATACACACCTACTGACCTCTCCTAACCCCCAACACATGTTTATTTCTCTGATACCCAATCTACATAGTATCCCCTAACTCGATGCCACAAGGCACACACACAACTAGACTGACTGATACACACACAGCCACAAATCCTGCACACTGAACACATATATACATATACACAGTTATCCCACCTAGCTAAATACACAACTACACAATACTAGCTACATAGACACTGCTCCCTCTCATAACCTTACTGATACTGCTATGCCCCAAAACCACACACAAGTCACTGATACTCACACAGGAACTCAGGGACACAGACACTGGTTCACTAGACACTAGGTTCTAGGATACATACACAGACATTATGATCTGTACAGGAAATGTACAGCTGCACACTGCCCCTTACTCTCAGAATCTGAGACCCATTCTTTGGCACTGCACAGTTCACACATAGATACATCTAACCTCACTGCACACACACAAGAATTAATTTCTGATACACTACCCTCTACACTCTCCCTCATCTACACACACCTAATCTAATACACAGTACACATCTGAACATAACATCTAACTACGGGGTAATACACCTAACACTTAATTAAGCCAACCATATTACAACACAATCAATCAAGTATACACACATGTACATTGTCAATTTCCCTTCAACTCCAGGTATCACTGAACTCATGTTCAATTCACTCAATCCACTCACCTCGAGCACTTCCACCAACTACACTCACAGCCACCCCAACTACCATTACTAGCCCAACTGAACACACCCCAGTTAATTACCTTGCACATCAGTGCTACATTTATACTGAAGATACACCTCCAAGAAATCCCTATTTGCTTGCACAGTGGCTCTTCCTGTAACCTGACCGCCAATGCCATGTACATCTAAAATCTGCATACGCCACCCAACAAAACTGAAACTCAGAGACACAGTACACACACAGAATTCAAACCCGATCGAACAGTGAACATGTATATCCCCCAAATACTCACCCGATTGAACAGAGAATTCTGCCCCCTCCTCCCTTGACTGTGCACAGGCACAAGTTGCCCGACTGCACCCAGTTCTTCAAATCTAATTGTACAAATGAATGCCCCCAACACACAATACATATATATACATATAGATTCATACATCAATTACAGAAATTAGAATACCTAGATAAGTAAACCCTAATAGACATTTCATCAAACACAGGAAGGCAGAAAAACAGATCCCACAATATTCATCATGAATACCCAAGCCAAAACCCTAAAAATCAAGTTCAACCTACCCATACGAGATGGAATCAACCTACCTACGAATATCTAGGGTTAGGGTTCTGTTAATTGGGGAAAAACTATTGTTGGGTACTTAAACCTAAACAAAACCCTAAAATTGAACTACACACAGATTTTGGGGGTTCCTAATGGCCATTATCATCTTGTACACAGAATTTAAATGAGTAAAACTAGGGTTTTACCTGCAGGGAAGGTTCCTTCAACGAGGCTCTTCTTCTCCAAGGCTCCCTGACCCACGTTCTTTGCTTCTTTTGCTTTGGAGGAGGAGAAAATGGAAGCTAGGGTTAGGGTTTCGAATTTTTGGATGGGAGATGGTTTTTCTCTTGTGGAGGCTAGGGTTTCTCCTGTTTACATGAAGGATGGCTTTGTGAGAAGCTTCCTTTATATATAAACCTAGTTCTAGGGTTTCTATGCCTAGTTTTTAGGTTAAACCCCTTGGCCCTCTCATAGAACCTAATAGACTCAGGTTAAGTCAGTCTAGGGTTTTGAGGGTTCACCCTAATTTTTGTATTCTAGGGTTTCACTAGAACAGGGTTTACAAAATTTAGGGTTGACTCACTAGGGTCTGTCCCTATGAGTTCTAGGGTTTTTACCTTAAACCAAATATCACTAATAACTATAATTAGTTATAAAACTCAGCAATTTAATTAAATTCATAATTATTTAAAATAGCTAAATTACAGAAATACCCTTATATGGAAAAGTGGTAGTGACAAGTCTACCCTCCTAAAAGAAATTTCGTCCTCGAAATTGGACTGAACTACAACAAGGATGAAACCAGGAAAGGAAATATACCTCAAGTCTGGAAGAGATACGGGTATTGCTCGCGCATTTCGTCTTCTCTCTCCCAGGTCGACTCCCCTGGAGAGTGATGTCTCCATGCAACACGAACCAAGGGAATAGTTTGGGTCCGCAACACCTTCTCTCTGCGGTCCAAGATCTCTACGGGCTGCTCAGGGTAGCTGAGCGTCGGACCAACCTCAATCTCCGAGTGATCAAGTACGTGACTAGGGTCGGCCACGTACCGTCTCAGCTGCGACACGTGAAACACATTATGCACTCACTCCAATGCAGGCGGCAAGTCCAGTCTATATGCCACTGCGCCTACCCTCGCCAGAATACCGAAGGGTCCGATGTAGCGTGGGCTAAGCTTCCCGCCTCTGCCAAAACGAATCGTTCCACGCGTCGGAGAAATCCGTAGGAATACTAGATCGCCAACCTAACACAAAACAGTCTCAACACGCAGTCTAAACAAACAAACAACCAGAACCAGAAAACAACAATCTATACCTGAAACTCAAGGGGTCTACGGTGGCTGTCGGCCCAATGCCGCTGTCTGTCCTGCGCCACTCGCAGTCTGTCTCTGATGAGTTTCACCTTTTCTGCTGCATCCACGACCATTTCTGGTCCTAGCAAGGCTCTCTCTCCAACGTCGTCCCACGATAGCGGTGTACGACACCTCCGTCCATAAAGAGCCTCAAACGGTGATATCTCGATGCTGGCCTGGTAGCTGTTGTTGTAGGCGAACTCTACTAGGTGCAGATGATCCTCCCAAGAACCTCCGAGATCTAGAACGCAAGTGCGTAGCATATCCTCGAGAGTCTGAATAGTCCTCTCAGACTGCCCGTCTGTTTGGGGGTGATATGCGGTACTGAACTTGAGCTGAGTGCCCAAGCTAGCCTGCAGACTCCTCCAGAAGTGGGAAGTGAAACGACTATCCCGATCTGAGACGATGCTCACAGGAACTCCATGAAGCCTAACAATCTGTCGCACGTACATCTCTGCTAGCTTCTCTGTCGACGTGCCCACCTTGAAAGGTAAGAAATGGGCTGATTTGGTCAACCTGTCCACGATGACCCAAATCGCGTCTTTCCCTCCTGGAGAACGTGGAAGCCCTGAAACGAAATCCATGGTCACGTGCTCCCACTTCCATTCTGGGATCGGTAAAGGTTGAAGCAAACCTCCTGGCCTCTGCCGGTCTGCCTTTACCTGCTGGCACACTAGATACCGGGATACGAAGCGTGCTACCTCGCGCTTCATTCCATACCACCATACGTGCTCCCTCAAGTCTCGATACATCTTGTTGGCACCGGGATGCATCGAGTACTGAGAGCGGTGTGCCTCCTGCAAAACCTCCTCGCGCAGCTCCCCGCTAGGCACACATATCCTCGTGCCGTGCCGTAAGGAACCATCATCTGCGATATTGAAGTCATCCGACAATCCCATCTGAACCTGTGCTCTGATATTCCTCAGAGTCTCATCATCGTACTGCGCAGCTCTGATCCTGTCCATCAGTTCGGACTGTATCTGCAATCCCCACATCTGAACCTCAGCACCGGGAACTAACACTTCAATCTCCAAGCTCTCTAAATCAGCCAACAAATGCCTATCTGTTGTCAAGTACATAGCCATCGGATACCTGCTCAAGGCATCGGCGACTATGTTAGCCTTCCCTGGATGGTACTGCAATGAGATGTCAAAGTCCTTCATTAACTCTAACCACCTCCTTTGCCTCATGTTCAGCTCCTTCTGTGTGAACACGTACTTCAAGCTCTTGTGGTCTGTGAAGATTTCCACCCGCTCTCCGTACAGGTAATGTTTCTACAGCTTTAGAGCGAAGATAACTGCTGCTAACTCCAAATCGTGGGTGGGGTAGTTCTTTTCATGAGGGCGTAACTGCCTGGAAGCATAGGCAATTACCTTCCCGTGCTGTTGAAGAACACATCCCAGACCCTTCCCTGAAGCATCACTGTAGATGGTAAAGCCACCTGTCCCTGATGGCAACGTCAAAATTGGAGCTGTCGTCAACCTCTTCTTCAGCTCATCAAATGCAGCCTGGCACTCCTCTGTCCAAACAAAATCCATGTCCTTCCTAGTCAGTCTGGTCATCGGCGCTGCAATCTTGGAGAAGTCTTGTACAAACCTCCTGTAGTATCCTGCTAGCCCGAGAAAACTCCTGATCTCAGCTACCGAACTGGGGGTAGCCCACGACTCTACTGCCTCGATCTTCTGTGGGTTAACCGAGATTCCGTCACCCGATACCACATGCCCAAGAAATTCGACCTTGTCAAGGAAGAATTCACACTTAGAGAGTTTCCCGTATAGCTTCTCCCTCCTGAGAGTCTCTAAGACCAATCTCAGGTGCTCTTCGTGCTCCTCCGGTGTCTTGGAATACACAAGAATATCATCGATGAACACCACCACGAACTTGTCAAGGTACTGGTGGAACACCTTGTTCATCAAGTTCATGAATACTGCCGGTGCATTGGTTAAACCAAATGGCATTACCATGAACTCAAACTGGCCGTATCTGGTCCGAAAAGCTGTCTTTGGCGTGTCTTCTTTCTTCACCTTCACCTGGTGATAGCCTGACCTCAAATCAATCTTCGAAAACACCCTCGCCCCGCTCAACTGGTCAAAAAGATCATCTATCCTCGGCAGCGGGTACTTGTTCTTGATAGTGATATTGTTCAAAGCTCTATAATCAATGCACATGCGCACCGTGCCGTCCTTCTTCGGTACGAACAATACCGGAGCTCCCCATGGTGATGAACTGGATTTGATGAAGCCTTTGTCCTGCAGCTCCTCAACTTGCTTCTTCAGTTCTGCCAGCTCGCTGTTGTTGACTCTATAGACGTGTTGTGAAATGGGCTCCGCTCCTGGAACCAAGTCTATAGAGAATTCAACATCTCTGTCTGGCGGCAAGCCTGGCAACTCTTCTGGAAATACATCCAGGAACTCCGCTATCAGAGGATGTGGCAACTCCTCTTCTTCCGTCCTGGCTCCGCAAAATGTGCTCCTCCTCTGTTCCGCTGCTTCTCTGACGACCTCAAATTCTGGCTCTCCTGGTGGTCTAAACAATACTCTGCCTCTATAACAATCTATAGTAGCATGATGCCTACTCAACCAGTCCATTCCGAGTACAATATCGTACCCCGGAAGTGGCATGACAAGTAAGCTCACGCTCAAGTCTCGGCCTCCTACTGATACTCTCCGGTCCTTACAGTGATCACGGACTAGGATAATACCTCCACCAGTCATGATCTTGCAAGTCCTAGCTAATGGTTCTGTGTCTAAATGATGTCGAAGTGCATATGATACAGACACAAAACTATGGGAAGCGCCAGAGTCGAATAAGGTAAATGCAGGAATACAATCGAGAAGAACCGAACCTGTGATCAAGTCTCCTGCTGGCTCGATCTCCTCGACTGCCATGGCGTATGCTCGCCCCTGGGGTGCACCTCTCTGCTGCTGATGCTGGGCGAACTTCTGATTTTGCGGTGGAAGTGGTCCCCTCTGTTGTTGGCCTCCTGGTACAGTAGGTACCCTGCCTGGTCCTCGCTGGGCGGCTGCTCCACCCTGACCTGGACGAGTCCGAATGGTAGGGCAATCCTTCAGCTGGTGTGTCGTCGATCCGCAGTACAAACATGAGCCTAATCTCTTCCTGCAGTTCTCTCTGGTATGTCCTGTCTTCCCGCAGTACGCACACTGGATGGCGGGCTGGTTCTGTCTCTGTTGCTGCTGGACCTGCCCTCGGGCTGGTGCCTGATGCTGCTGCTGAAAGGGCCTTTGCTGCTGCTGAAAGTGTGGACGCTTGCCTGGTCCCGCACTACTGTTTGCTCCCCCGGAAACATCGCGTCCCCTCTTGGGTCTGAGGTCCAAGTCATCCTCGGCTACTTGGGCATCCATCAATATGCCCTCATAGGTAGCTGTGCGACGTCCCGACGTGCGAGACTTGATCTCTCTTGTCAGCCCCTTTCTGAATTTTCGGGCCCTGTCCCCCGGATCTCTAATCATCGATGGCGCGAAGCGGCTCAGGCGGGAAAACTCCGCGGCATACTCGTCGACGGACGAGCTCCCCTGGGCTAAGTCATGGAACTGACTCTCCAAAGCTCCCAGGGCGACATCAGGAAAGAACTTTTTTTTGAAGAGCTCCTTGAAAGCTTCCCAAGTGAGTCCCCCGCGCAAGAGTCTCGGCTCCGTGCGAAACCACGTCAAGGCAATGTCGAACATCTGGCTGCCAGCGGCCTCGATCTGGAGCGCCTCTGGAATCTGCGCCAAACGCAAGTTCCTCTCGATGTCCTCTAGCCAATCATCGGCGTAGAGTATCCCTTCTGTCCCCTTGAACTCTCGAGGCATCATCCTCTTGAAGTCCACAATGGTGCCCGGCCTCTGTTGTTGCTGACCAGGATGTTGCTGCTGCTGAGTGACTCTCTCCACAGCCTGGAGAGCCACTTGGTGAGCATTCTCCATGTTCACCCTCATCATCTCTGTCTGGGCCTGATGTGCCTCAGCCTGCACTCTCTGGGCCTCTGCCGACGTCCTCTGGGCATCGACCATGCCCTGTATCAAAGCGAACATCTGTGCCCCATCGACGGGCACACCTCCTGGATGCTGAGCTGGTGGTGGTTGTGCCGTCGTAGCTGTGGGGACCCTCTGAACTGGTGGTGGAGGACCCCCGAATGCTGCAGACACTCCCACCTGTCCTGGAGATGTAGGAGGTGGTGCTGATGTCTGTCCGGCAGCGCGAGAGGTGGCAGACCTCTCTGAATCTGCTGCTCCGAGTCTCTGGGACCTTCTTGGCGGCATCCTGAAGACAGATCGAAAGATTCAATTAAGGCAATAGATATGATATCAAGGAAGGACAGAAAATTTCCAAAGGAATTAATCATTAAGAATAGTATCATAAGAATCAGAATTCCCTAATTGTGATTGAGCATAATCCTTGGCCTAATTCCTATTACTACAATATCGCTCTAAGGTGAATCTAAGACTACTGACTGGAGACTAGACCTGCATGGGGCACCACTGAAAACGTGTCACGACCCGCACCCGGAATTTGGGCATGAGTCGTGGGTACGTCCAGCCTACGCCGCAGCATCGGCGGTAGAACGCTGTCTAGGTCACAAATATAGCACATCCTGTCAATAGTCTCAACTCCGTACGGAGGACATTTGATAAATAAATCACATCTATAATATACTCAATCACAACTATAAACGTAATGGCACGATGAGAATTGAAAAGAGTTCTATTTAAAACCAACCACAAGAAGTTCAACTCAAAACCTGGGTCTAAATGACCTCACAAAGTCACAAATAAAATAAATACATCACAGTCTCAGTCTCAGTCTAGAATAATAATGTAGAAAATAATCTAAGCATGGGCAGGCAAGTTCTCCTCTAGGATAGGCACCTCCTCTGGGATTTCTGGGGTGAAATCCTCCTCTATTCCTGGACCGTAATGAGTAGGGCAAAAGTCCTCCAGGTTCTCTGAAAATGTTGTTATCCAGTCAGGATTGGAGCGAAGCACAAGCACTAACAGCAGTTTCATTAAATTGACAAAAATCTATAAACAGTGTAAGAGATACAAGATGGAAATAAAAGCTGAACATGTGAAGTACTGGAGAAATAAAATAGACAAATAAGCATCTAGCAATGAGCAATAAGTAGTAATGCTAGAACAAGTAAAATCTGAATAAAGATAAAACATCTAGCTAAGTGTTTGAAATATCAGTTTATTATGTGATCGGCTTGGGACTGGATCAGGCTGGTTATATATGATTAGCTATGATTCTTGAAGGTCAGGCTAACCATATGGTTAGCTATGATGCATGATAATGGTCAGGCTAATCATATATAACAGCTATGAGGCATGATGAGGGTCAGGCCGCACCCGACGTGAGATGTGGGGTGAGCTATGATGCATGGTAAGTGTGGATATGATCACATAATCTACTAACAGTTCCCCATCCCCCAGCTAGCACGATGGATTCCAATCACGACTCCTCATGATGGGGATCTAGGGTGCTAACCCGTGTATCCATAGTGTCGGAATCAAGTATGTAATACACTACAATTTATAGAAATAATCAACAATGAAAACTGTCAGAGAATGTACTCGCTTGTGGTCCTGAGCCAAATGTGAGGATCGAGGTCCAAAATGGAATCACAATGACCTATTTATGGAAATTCAATGTTAATTAATGAATTAAAAGAATAACATGCTTAACAATTGAAAAACGAGGTTTCTAGGTCATGTCTAAGGTTTACTGGTCAATGCTAGGTCCAACTAAGTCATTTGGTCTAAATTTGCCACTAACTAGCCAACTCTAGCTATTCTAGGTATTTACCTAATTTCTAAGTTCATACTAGCAAGTTCGAGCTTATATCACCCATATATAGCCTATTACCTAAAATATCTTGACTTATAGTGAATATCTCACCCTGAACCACAATATCTTAGTATTGGTCAATACCTAGATTTTGATCTCCTTAGATATTAAGGATACTAAGTATCTTACAATATATAGTTAGGTATACATATAATCAATAACTTAACTACTAGTATCACTTTACCTATACAGTTAACTGCATTATATAGTTACATACAACTATACATCTACATATAGTTAGACACATACTGACACACAGGATCCTGGGACAAAACTGATACACACAGGTTTTGGGACACTAAGGTTCACTCACACATACACAAACCTGAGTTCACCTCACATACTGCACAAAATCCTCACAACCCAACCCCCAAATACTGAGACCTACATGTTTCTCTAATGCACACAGCCATATTCAGAGTTTCCCCTCTTCTAAACACCCACACAGTATAAAATTCTGCACACAACACTAAAGCACCTCACAGTCCTCACAATACACATGTACACAACACCCTACACACACCTATACATGTAGACACAGCTACACACCTACACACACTGTCTACCTCATGAACTGACCTGCAGCCACACCCACACATGTGCTACACAGAGTTCTACACACATACTGAATGCACAGAACTCAGGCATCCCCCCCTTTTTAATCTGATACACAGTTACACAATACACTAATCTGGAATCCTCACCTACACACTAGATACTGGGGCAAATACTGATACACACCTACTGACCTCTCCTAACCCCCAACACATATTTATTTCTCTGATACCCAATCTACACAGTATCCCCTAACTCGATGCCACAAGGCACACACACAACTAGACTGACTGATACACACACAGCCACAAATCCTGCACACTGAACACACATATACATATACACAGTTATCCCACCTAGCTAAATACACAACTACACAACACTAGCTACATAGACACTGCTCCCTCTCATAACCTTACTGATACTGCTATGCCCCAAAACCACACACAAGTCACTGATACTCACACAGGAACTCAGGGACACAGACACTGGTTCACTAGACACTAGGTTCTAGGATACATACACAGACATTATGATCTGTACAGGAAATGTACAGCTGCACACTGCCCCTTACTCTCAGAATCTGAGACCCATTCTTTGGCACTGCACAGTTCACACATAGATACATCTAACCTCACTGCACACACACAAGAATTAATTTCTGATACACTACCCTCTACACTCTCCCTTATCTACACACACCTAATCTAATACACAGTACACATCTGAACATAACATCTAACTACGGGGTAATACACCTAACACTTAATTAAGCCAACCATATTACAACACAATCAATCAAGTATACACACATGTACATTGTCAATTTCCCTTCAACTCCAGGTATCACTGAACTCATGTTCAATTCACTCAATCCACTCACCTCGAGCACTTCCACCAACTACACTCACAGCCACCCCAACTACCATTACTAGCCCAACTGAACACACCCCAGTTAATTACCTTGCACATCAGTGCTACATTTATACTGAAGATACACCTCCAAGAAATCCCTATTTGCTTGCACAGTGGCTCTTCCTGTAACCTGACCGCCAATGCCATGTACATCTAAAATCTGCATACGCCACCCAACAAAACTGAAACTCAGAGACACAGTACACACACAGAATTCAAACCCGACCGAACAGTGAACATGTATATCCCCCAAATACTCACCCGATTGAACAGAGAATTCTGCCCCCTCCTCCCTTGACTGTGCACAGGCACAAGTTGCCCGACTGCACCCAGTTCTTCAAATCTAATTGTACAAATGAATGCCCCCAACACACAATACATATATATACATATAGATTCATACATCAATTACAGAAATTAGAATACCTAGATAAGTAAACCCTAATAGACATTTCATCAAACACAGGAAGGCAGAAAAACAGATCCCACAATATTCATCATGAATACCCAAGCCAAAACCCTAAAAATCAAGTTCAACCTACCCATACGAGATGGAATCAACCTACCTACGAATATCTAGGGTTAGGGTTCTGTTAATTGGGGAAAAACTATTGTTGGGTACTTAAACCTAAACAAAACCCTAAAATTGAACTACACACAGATTTTGGGGGTTCCTAATGGCCATTATCATCTTGTACACAGAATTTAAATGAGTAAAACTAGGGTTTTACCTGCAGGGAAGGTTCCTTCAACGAGGCTCTTCTTCTCCAAGGCTCCCTGACCCACGTTCTTTGCTTCTTTTGCTTTGGAGGAGGAGAAAATGGAAGCTAGGGTTAGGGTTTCAAATTTTTGGATGGGAGATGGTTTTTCTCTTGTGGAGGCTAGGGTTTCTCCTGTTTACATGAAGGATGGCTTTGTGAGAAGCTTCCTTTATATATAAACCTAGTTCTAGGGTTTCTATGCCTAGTTTTTAGGTTAAACCCCTTGGCCCTCTCATAGAACCTAATAGACTCAGGTTAAGTCAGTCTAGGGTTTTGAGGGTTCACCCTAATTTTTGTATTCTAGGGTTTCACTAGAACAGGGTTTACAAAATTTAGGGTTGACTCACTAGGGTCTGTCCCTATGAGTTCTAGGGTTTTTACCTTAAACCAAATATCACTAATAACTATAATTAGTTATAAAACTCAGCAATTTAATTAAATTCATAATTATTTAAAATAGCTAAATTACAGAAATACCCTTATATGGAAAAGTGGTAGTGACATGACATACTTGTCTATTCGAAGAGCCACAAGGAGCACGAGAAGCACCTGCGGATCATCCTAGAGGCCTTGAGAGGAGAGCAGCTATATGCGAAACTCACTAAATATGAGTTTTTCTTGGACAGAGTCTCATTTCTTGGGCATGTCGTTATGAAAGATTGTATTTCTGTTGATCTAGAGAAAATTTCGGCAGTCGAGACATGGCCCATTCCTAAATCAGCATCGGAGGTGAGGAGTTTTCTTAGACTTACGGGATATTACCGACGGTTCATGGAGAACTTCTTAAGGTTAGTAGCGCCTATGACTCGGTTGACGTGTAAGGATCAAGAGTTCGTATAGACCGATGAGTGTCTAGCCGCTTTCGAGGAGTTGAAGAAGTGACTAATCACAGTGCCAGTATTGACTATTCCATCAGGATCATGAGGTTATTTGATTTACAATGACGCATCGGAAAAAGGCTTGGGATCCGTATTGATGCAGCATGACAAGGTGATTGCATATGCATCTAGACAGTTACGAGTACATGAGAAGAATTATCGAACTCATGACTTGGAGCTTGCAGTCGTTGTTTTTGCTCTGAAGCTATGGAGACATTACCTATATGGGGAACGAGTGGAGATCTATACAGACCATAAAAGTCTCAAGTATGTCTTCACGCAGAAGGAGCTAAATATGAGGCAACTCCGATGGCTTTAGTTGATAAAGGATTTTGAGATTGAGCTGCATTATCACCCAGGCAAGGCTAACGTAGTAGCAGACGCGTTAAGTCAGAAGCCAGCAGCTTACTTCTTGACGACCCTGTCATGACCCGCACCTGGAAATTGGGCATGAGCCGTGGGTACGTCCAGCCTACGCGGCAGCATCGGTGGTAGAACGCTGTCTAGGTCTCAAACATAACTCATCATGTCAATAGTCTCAACTCCATAAGGAGGACAAAGATAATATATGAATCTATAGTTTATAAATATACTCAACCACAAGCTATATGAAAGTAATTGGCACGATAAGAAATGAGGAAAAGAGTTCTATCATAAATCAATACAAATATAAATACATCACAAGTCCGGAGTCTAGATGTCCTCAAAAGCCATAAATAATAATACAACTCAATCTCAGTCTAGTACAATAATACATAAAATAGAATAGTCTAAGTGCAAGTAAGTAGAATCTCCTCTAAGATGGGTAACTCTTCGGGGATTTCTGGTATGTAATATTCCTCTGGTCCCGGACCGTAGTGGGTGGGGCAAAAATCCTCCAAGTCATCTAAAAATGTTATCCAATCAGGATTGGAGCGAAGCACAAACACTAAATAGCAGTTTCATTTATGTTAACAAAAACTATAAAACAATATAAGGAATACAAGATAAAATGAATACTAGAAATGTAGAGTACTGGAGAATATGAAATAGGCAATAGAACATCTAGAAATAAACAATATACAAGTGAATGCTAGAACAAGTGAATCTAAAATAAAGAATAAATATCTGCCTAAGTGTTTGAAATATCAGTTTATCATGTGATCGGCTTAGGACGAGATCAGGCTGGTTATATATGATTAGCTATGATTCTTGTAGGTCAGGCTAACCATCTGGTTAGCTATGATGCATGTAGTGGTCAGGCTAATCACATATAATAGCTATGAGGCATGTAATGGTCAGGCCGCACCGACGTGAGATGTGGGGTGAGCTATGATGCATGTACAGTTGGATATGATCACATAATCTACTAATATTTCCCCATCCCCAGCTAGCACGATGGATTCCAATCACGACTCCTCATGACGGGTATCTAGGGTGCTAACCCGTGTATCCACAGTGTCAGAGTCAAGTATAGTATACAATTGAAATTATAGATTTAATCAACAAAATAAAAACTGTCAGAGAATGTACTCGCCTGTGGTCCCGAGGAAAGTGCGAGGGTCAATGTCCAAGGCGAGATCACAATTACCTATTTGAGGAATATCAATGTCAAAATACTGAATTTAGGAAATAACTATGTTGAACTAATTAAATGTGAGGCTTCTTGGTCATGTCTAAGTCCATACTAGGTTTACTAGGGCATATATGGCCAATCTAGACAATACAAGACAATACTAGTTATTACTACTAACTAAGTTAATATTGAGCTATACTAGAAATTACTAGTATATACATCTTATACATTTGGTTTTTAAGTTAATACCTTAAACATTCTAACTTTAAGGCAATACATCCATAGTATAACTAATACCAACCTTGATATCTAGACACTAGTTCTCATAACCCTACATTATTGCCACCATATTATGTTAGCACACATGCATACATTACTGTGCAAACATCAGACCACACTCATCCTGGTTTCACTGATACACACCCCAACTGCACTCAGTATCAGGAATTGCACACTGATACTCACTGATACTCTAACACTCTACTAAGCTTATTAACCAACACTTACACACACACACACACAGTCACATACACAGACACATATACAGGCACTTACACACACTGGCACACACTGGCACACTCACACACTCAGGCACACAGATACACTGGCACTCACAGACACATACCTCATACTGCACTCAGACTCTCTAGTTCACTCACATAGACACTCACACACTGCTATCTAACACACACTCAGTGAGACACATACACACACAGTCGAATACACAGACACAAGTTTTATACTCTGGCACACACTGGCACATGAACTGAACTTCTTACTGATACACACACAAGTCTCTGCTATGACCCAAGTTACTGCCATTGCTGTATCTCAGTTCCCTTCCCTGGACTGATACATAACTCCTGATATACCCCTAACACAACCCCAAATTCATAATGCACATATAACCTTAGATACTCTACACTCACTGAATCACTTGATACCCAATATACTCAACACTGATACATTACATAAACTGACACATACACACAGTCACTTATACAGACTCACTGACACGACACAGGTTACTGATACACTATATATTAACTGAGACACTGACTGATCTACACTAAGATCTCACCTGCAACACAAAACACACAAAACCCGACTCAACACAGGATACACTTTTCCCCCAATTACTGCTACTGAATACTGAACTTAAATACAGCCCAAAACCCGACTGTACATACATAAACTCCCTATAGTGTCTGATTCAACGAGACACGGGGACACTAAAACCCATACTAATACAACACATAGGACCCACAAACACTCGACTGCACAGTAAAATCCCTAATCCTGACTGAACAGTAAAATCCCAAATCCCGACTGCACAGTGAAATCCCCCAAATCAAAAACCTAAATCGAGATATAAACTAAAGGTAGGAGATGTAATCATGTATACTTGCAAACCCCTAGGATTAGGGTTCCTAAAATTAGGGAAAAACAGCCGTATGAACACCAAAGCCCTACTTTCTCATAGGTCTTGATGTAGAACCCTAAAAATCTAAATCTAAACAATTAGGTCGGCTCCTAATGGCCAACACAAATGAAAAACAGAATTAAAATAGATTAAAATTCGGATTCTCACCTATTGGAAGATGGTTTCCCAATGAAGGTTCTCTTTCTCCAAGTCTTCTTGGTCCAAGCTCCTTGATTTCCTTTGATGGAGGAGGAAAAGGGATTTCTAGGATTTTAATTCCTAAAATTTGTGGGGATGGAATGGTTTTTCAAATGGTGGCTAGGTTTAGGTTTTCTTCATGAAGGAAAAGGGTTGAGGGAGGCTTCCCTTTATTATATAGGGCTAGGGTTAGGGTTTCAAATGCAAAGGATTAGTTAACCCTTCATGTTTACTCATGAAGAGATTAATTAATTAGGGTTTGCTATTTCTAGGGTTTTGATTCTAAAACTAAATGGAAATTTAGGGTTTCACTAAAACTAGAATGCCAACTAGGGTTTTGTCACTAGGGTTGATCCTATTAGGATTTTAGGGTTTAACCTAAACCTAACATTTAGAACATCACATAATTATTTAATAAAACTCATCCCACATATTTACATAATTAAATTAAACAGGGAAATTTTCAATAGTGCCCTAATCTGGAAATGTGGTAGTAACAGACCCAGAGGGAGTTATTAGAAGACTTGCAAGAGCTTGGCATAGACATGATATATTACCCGGAGCAGATGGGATATTAGCCAATTTGCAAGTACAATCATACTAGTAGAGAGGATCAAGCCAGCTTAGCCTATGGACGTCAGATTCAGGAGATTGAAAGAAAGGACATAGGCTGGTGAGCATACGGGATTGTGCATTCATGGTGACGGGATATTACGATGTGGTGATCGTCTATATGTTTCCAACAGAGAGATACGAGAGGATCTAATAGCAAAAGCTCATAGCTTGATATATTCTATTCATCTTGGAGCACCAAGATGTACCGTGACTTACGACAACACTTTTGGTGGCATGGCATAAAAAGAGAGAGAGAGCTCACTTTGTAACCAAATGTCTAGTATGTCAGCAGGTGAAGGAGGAGCATCAGAGAACAACAGGGATACTGTAACCACTTTCGATTCCTGAGTGGAAGTGGGAGCACATCACTATGGACTTCGTCATGGGTTTCTCGAAGAGTCCAAGAGGGAGAGATGTTGTATGGGTAATAGTTGATTGACTCACCAAGTCCGCACATTTCTTGCCTTCTAGAGTTGGCCAGTATACAGAAGCTTTGGCTGACTTATACATGGGGCAAATCATGAGGTTGTACGATATTTCGGTCAACATTATGTCAGACAGTGATTCGTATTTTACATCTCACTTTTGGAGAAGCATGCAGGAGAGTCTTGGGACTCGTCTAAAATTTAGTACATCTTATCACCTGCAGACAGATGGGCAGTCCAAACGTACTATTCAGACATTGGAAGATATGTTGAGGGCTTTTATGTTAGACATTGGAGGATCGTGGGAGGACCACCTACATCTTTTGGATTTTTCTTACAACAATAGCTATCAAGCGAGCATCCAGATGGCTCCGTTCGAAGCATTATATGGAAGAAAGTGTAGGTCGCCCGTGTGTTAGAGTGACATGGGAGAACGTCATATTCTGGGACCAGAGTTGGTAGTCAACACCGTAGAGACAGTGAAAAAAATACAAGGGCATTTGCGAGCAGCGCAAGATAGGCATAAGCAGTTGGCAAACCTTCATCGTCGTCCCTTGGAGTTTAAAGAAGGCGATCATGTCTTCTTGAGGATATCACCTACTAGAGGCACTATTAGATTCGGAGGGCATGGCAAGTTGAGCCCAAGGTATATTGGACCATTTGACGTGCTAGAGCGAGTGAGAGAAGTGGCGTATCAACTTACACTACCACTTTCACTCGAGGGAGTACATGATGTATTCCACGTGTCACAACTTAGGCGATATGTGGCAGATAATAGTCATGTTCTCGACCACTCCGAGATCACCACTGGACCGAGCTTGTCATAACAACAGCAACCCGTGGGGATCCTTGATCGTCGAGAGAAAGTGTTGAGGAATCAGTCTATTCCCTTGGTTCGCATGGTATGGAAGCATTGCACGCCAGAAGAATCCACTTGGGGGCACAAGGATGACATGCGCAAACGTTTTCCCTATCTGTTCGTAGATCAAGGTATAAATTTACCTTGTTCATTTCTACCATATACCATCCTTGATTTTCTATCGTGGCTTAGTTTTAATTTCGTGGACAAATTTTTTATAAGTTGGGTAGAATGTAAAACCCCTAATTTTAAGTATTTTAATTATTTACTTAATTATTGAATTTAATTACAATATTTCTTAGATAATTAGAAAATAAAATTTAATTAAATTAATTACCTAGGTAAACAATTATCTAGAATTTATGGAACAAAGCTATTATTATATTTTATTTTATTTAGGAAGTCTTGTAGAAGGATGATAAATTTTTAGGATGTGCTATATAAATTTTCTAGAATTTTTATACCATATATACATATATATATGAATAATAGTATTAAAAAATCAATTAAACTTTTTTTTTCTAAACCCCTAAATCATTAAAACCCTTAAGCTAAATTCTTTAAGTCTAATCCCAACCCCTAAGCCTTAATCCTAATTCCTAAGCCTAAATTAACCCACAGCAGCCTAACTAACCTACCCCCCATTGTTCATCATCCCGCGGCCTAGGAACCCTCTCGCCCCGCCTCATTTCTCTCTATATATACATATAGGATTTAAAACCCTAACCCTAAACCTATCCCCCTCTAACCTGACATCGACCTCCGACCACCACAACCAAGCTCCGCCACCGGAGAACGCCGCCCGCAACCCCGCAAGATCGCGACAGCGTCACCTGCGCAACAGTCCGCGACAGGTACGAGCAGCGACGACCGCTACTTCACTCACAGTTTTTTGGCTCGTCTCTCGATCATTTTTGAATCCGTCTTCACCAGTAAGATCACAACCTAGCCCCCTCTCAACTCTGTTAGTTAGTTTCCATCGAACAGCGTAAAATACTAGGTAGAAATCGAGGCCAAGTTGAGAAAAAACCATATAATTTAAACTGTTATGAACTGTTTAACAACCTATGTTTAGAGACTGATATCTTCCACCATAGACCTCTAAATTGAAATCTACTTGTTGCTATATGAAGTCTATATAACCAAGATCATTCCCTGTTAATTAGACTATTTTATTTTGTGTTAGAATCAGAGATAAATTGGGTTAAAAATCATAAAAAACTTATTTTTAAAATATTAGAATTTGCGATACGGAGCGTGCCCCACCAAACGGGACTGCCCCATCGCATACCAATTTCACCGAAAGGCGCGTACGGTATATCCTAACATGTGGGCTTTCGCGAAAACTGATTTGGACGTGTATACGCGTCAGAATCAACCCGTATTCGTAAAAAGTCCCCGTATCGTAATATTTACAAAACATTGTACCATTTTATGTACGCTCGTCGGAATACAACAAAACTTATGCCATTGGATTCGTGTTATCACGCTGGTCCTATAACTCAAGTTTCACACAATTCCAAGACAGTTGACCAAGCCTCCTAATTGCGGGCCCTACGGTTGACTTTAAGGGCGAATTTGTGTTCGGCTCACCGGAATCCAAAATTGGATATATCGTTGACCTATAATTTGTCCTATTTAGAGACTTTTACCTCTAGCACGTATTTCGGTGCAAATTGGGCCACATATAGACCTCGCTTTGACCCAAAATTAATGTTTTGCCCCTGTCCAAATTGGACGAAAGGATAGTATTTTTTAGCTATCTCGCTAATTCTGGAAATGATGGTGATATTTATTTCAGCATTCGGAGACGTTTATTCAGAGGCCATAGTTTCTGATCCTGTGTACTTGACATCTGGACGCTTACACTACGCAGATTGCTTGCCAAGCAAGTATACCTTGCCATTATACTGTGATTTATATTCCATATGGTGCATGCATTTTATTTCTGTTATTTAGTTCATATAACTGCTATATAAACTGCGTGTCCAGGAATAACATAGGTACAACGACGGTGGCATCGTATTTTGTTTTTATTATATATTATGCATGTTGACCTAGTTTGATGAGACCACCCTATTATCATGAGACATTCTTATGTTTCATTGGCCATGATATTGTTATTACACTAGTGTGAGTCTCATGTAGGACACGAACTTGCGTACTCGGCTGGCCACTGGTACGTATGGGACGTGCGACAAATAGGGATAACTTTTGTAGAAATTATATGCTAGAAGACTTAGCAGTTATTTAGAGGTATTATCGTGTCATGGATGTGACATAGTTAGAGCATGGGGTGGGGAGGACAACAAGTAAGGCGTTTGGGCTCCGTTACACTTTTCTTGTGTAACCCGTACGCTCCGCCGGAGATGCGCGGTCATGATGACCACTATATATATTATTATTATCAGACGGCCTCTGGCGTTCAAAAGACGACATACTTTTTAGGCCCCTGAATCTCCGAGAGAATTATGACAATCCCATTTTAGCCAGATAGCCAACGTGTTGGAAAGTTGTTCTCAAAGTGCATTCACATAGATGGTTAGGCGACCCATTGGATATTTTTTTTTTAGTACTTTATTGGCATGCTTTTATGTATCTTGTTACGTCTCTCTGAGGAACCGGTCCCTTTCCAGGTATAGACGGGCAGGATTATCCACTGGATGTATTTTTTTCATTAGTTGTTTTAGGGTTTTGGCTAGTTTGTAACCGTGTCAGACCCTATTGGACCTTGTCAGACCCTTGTCAGACTAAACCCTTGGTGGAGAATAGTTATTTTATCTTTAATTATCTAGCTGGGTTATTTTTGATTAGTTAGATTGGTTTAAGAAACCCTAAACCTAAAACCCTAGTTTGAAAGACTTAAGTTGAGGGTATTGTGTTCTTTGTGTTAGGCTTCTAACCCTAACCCTATTTCTCCTATATGCCCCCCTCCTTCTTTTTATTTCCTTCTACTTCATTTTCCTTCCTCCATTCTCTTTCTTTACTTCTTTCATTTACTTCTCTCCAATTCCAAGTAAGTATTTTCACCTTTCCTCTCTTCCTTCATTTACTTCTCTCATTAATGCAAACCCTAATCTTCCATTCTTTTTAACCTAGGTGTGTAGAGCCTAGATTTGGTGTAGAAGCTTGGTTGGGAGCCTTAGAGGCTTGGTCTAGTGAATTCTAGGGTTTTTGGAGACTTTGGCCTTGGGATTTCAACTCCCAAGAGATAAAACCTAACTTTCCTCTTAGTGATTACTTTAATATAGTTTAATTAGTAGTTTAGAACCTTTCTAGACCTTAGGGCTACCTATGGGAGGAAGTTAGAACTTGTTTGGATAGGTTTGGAGACTTTGACCTAAGGTTTTGTGTCAATTTCGGGTAAAATTCGAGATTGGCCCATTTTGGGGGTTGCCCTAGGTTAGACGAACCTAGATAGACTTGCTTGGGTGTCTTGAGGGTAGGTTCGTGTCCCCGTTCGGACATGCGAGGTCGTATAGTGAAGTTTTGGGCGTTTTAGGCGATTTGGGGGTTTTTCTTCTCCGTGGGATCCACGTGCATGTGAAATTTTGACACGGACCTAGAATCGGATAGCTGGCATTTTTGTGAGGTTTTAGACGTTGTTTAGAATACGTGGATAAATTTTAGGTCAATTTCGATTAGGTTTGGCGTGCGTTTCTGGAGGTTTCGCAAGCCGCACTCCAAGCGTTCGTCGAAATGACCAAATGGCCATTTAGACTTGGTTTCTAGGTTTCGGGCTTGTGCGCGGGTTAGTTTAGCCTTAGGGAGTGTGTATTAGAGTTTTTGGGTTTATATTTGTATATATATGTATTTATATATTTATGGGTGAGTATGTGTGTATTAGTGTGTTTGGGGGTGAGTGTGTTTGAGTGTGTATAGGTGTGGTTGTGTGTGTGTTTGTGTGTAGTGTGTGTGAGTGTTGAGAATAGGTGTATGTTTGAGTGAGTGAGATAAGGAGAGTGAGTGAGTGAGATTGGAGGAAAGGAAGAGGGACTGAGAGAGGGATCGAGATAGGGAGTGAGATTGAGACAGAGGGACCAGCAGCAGGTAGTAGTAGCAGCAGCAGCAGGTAGTAGCAGCAGCAGCAGGTAGTAGCAGCAGCAACAGCAACAGCAGGCAGTTAGCAGCAACAGCAGCAACAACACCAACAACATGCAACACCACTACCAACAACAACAATAACACCCCCCCTTTAGCTACTAGAGATGAGAGAGAGAGAGAGAGATTAGATATATATATATATATATATATATATATATATATATATATATATATATATATATATATATATAGTTAGATGTATATTGTTAGTGAGATGAGAAGGGTAAGGTAAGGCATCTCAATACCTTGAGATATCAAGGTATTGAGGTAATGGGTATCGGGGCGAGGTATTGGACTTTTGCCTAGGAATGGGGTTAGAGTTGGTTTATATATATATATATACATGTTAGGATATATATTAGAGGGTATAGGCGGGGTGTATAGCGTGGGTTGATATATCGGATACCGAGGGTATCCGGTATCTCAAAGAGGCGAGTTTGAGGGTTTACTAGCTTAATGAGCTATTTTTGACCTAGAATTTTAGGGTGTAAACCCCCTCACCCAAAATTAGGGCTAGTTTGAACCAATTTGAATTAGAACACGGCATTTAATTTAATTACGGAATAATTATGACACGTAGCGCACCTTACCGTTGCTCGATAATTGGAGCACCTCACTAGCCGTTGCCTATCTACGAATTTCACAACATTGACCTAGACGTGCCCGCCTACTTTCCTGGCCCTTGTGCAACTTATAACATTGCCCTCTGATACTATATTTTAGCCGCACAACAAACGTCGCAGACGTTATTTATTAATTATAAATTCCAATTTTGTACCCTTGTGCGTCCCAACCGAAATCGGGAACCCAATCTTGACCGTTTTGTACAACCCAAATTTTATTAATATTCTACACTGTCCCCTATACGCCCTGACAATTTCGTTCCACCCAATCTGATCCCATGTACTCCTAATTAATTCTAGAACATCGTGCGCATTTCGATTTAATTAATTAAATTTAATTTCTGTCTTTGTGCAATTTTCCAAATTGTTGGGGGGCTTTTATGCAAAAGTATATTTAGGTGTCCTCACCAGTGGACAATTCATAAGGAAACCTATTTTTCCCTTCTCGTGGATTTTTCTATAATTTGTCGGGATGTGCAACGCACACATCGCCCCATTTATTTTAATTCTCCATCCTTGCATTTTAAACCATGTAAATTCTAGCCCATCACCCTCATGTGAGCCCAAGGCCATCCATAAGAGATGTTGACCTAGTCAAACCAAGCCTTTAGGTCAAACACCCACCACATGTATATAAACAAATTTTCTTTCCCTTCCCTTTGTTCTCTTTATTTTCTTCCCTCTCCAAAACCCTAAAAGCCACTTGCAACTTTGCTTTTCTCTTTCCGTCTTTATATCTAACAGAGATGAGCTACCCCTTAACTATTTGTTTTCTTCACCTTCCCAACTACGATCATATCCCATTGTTCTCCGAGAGCCTACCTAGGTTATGAGAGCCCTCACCAACACCCTCATCTATCTCGCCGTCTCCTGTTAAACGATGGTACCCCACACACCTTCGAACCTCACCGCGTAGCCGATTCCCTCTCTTGTCCCCCATCTCGTCGAGAAAACTACCGTACCAGCATCATTGGAAGCGGACCGGCGAGGCTGCGTGATCCATCCCGAGCAGTCAACAACCCCTGTCGGGTCATCTTTAATCTACCGTTGACAAATATCTCACCAAAAACCAGCGACGTGACTCCTCAGTATGACTTCCTCGATCGCCAACCTCGACGACTGGTTTTCCGACATGTCGAGCTTGACCCAAGCTTGCGCATGCCGCCTCGCTCGTACATAGCAGACCCAGATTTACCGGGCAACCCCTAACGTGGGCGTCGTCACCCCATCGGTCGGCAGTCCGCCTCGTCTTGTGCGGGAGACTGCACCAGGCCAGCGTCGGCAGTCCGCGCCCCGACGCTGACGACTTGGCCAGCGCTGACCCCAGCTGGAGTCGAAGGCGCGGCAGTTCAAGCAGGATCTGAAGGCGGAGCTGAAGAGGTTCTCGCAGAGTTTCAAGTCAGCGGCGGCGGCGGCCTCGACGACGCCGTCGGCTGGTGGTGGAGCCGCGTCGGCGATTGAGTCGGCTTTGGCGGCGCGAGCGGCGAGGAAGAAGCGGGCGGAGCTGACCCGGACGATGCCCGGAGCGCAGAGGGCGATCCGAGGACTGAGGTTCATCAGTGGGTGCAAGGCTAATGGCTCGGATGCATGGAACGTGGTTCTGACCAACTTTGAGAAACTTGCTTGTGAAGGTCTCCTCTCGAAGATCGTTATGGTGCATGGTTGAGTTCAGAGATACAGAAGGATTTTTTGGTACTTTGCAGAGGTATGTTTCAAGGCATTTGGTGACCGTGTAAAATACTGGAGCACATTCAATGAACCAAATATTATGGCCCCTAAAGGCTATCTAACTGGAACATATCCTCCTAGCCGTTGCTCAGTTCCAGTAGGTCATTGTCCTTATGGTGACTCTGATTTGGAACCATTCATTGCTGCACAGAATGTGATACCTTCTCATGTTACTGCTGTGGATGTATACAAGAAGAGCTACCAGGCACAACAAGGAGGTTCAATTGACATTGTAATTTCCATGCATTGGTTCGAACCACTTCGAGATATTCCGGTGGATCGCTTGGCAACTGAGCGAGCTCAAGCATTTCAAGTTGCATGGATATTGGATCTGTTCTGCACAATTTCTGGAGCAGGTTATTGGTACATCGCAGCTTCCTTGCCAGGCAAGTATACCTTGCCATTGTACTGTTATTTATATTTCATATGTTGCATGCATCTTTATTTTCTGTCTTTAGTTCATATATTTTAATTGTTATATAAAATGCACGCGACGGTGACGTCGCGATATGTTTTATTTATGTATTTGCATTGACCTTGTTCATGAGACTACCCCATTATCATATAGCATCATTAGGTTCATTGGCCGTGACACAGTTGTTACACGAGTTGTGAGTCTCATGTAGATCACGGACTTGCGTGCAGGTTTGGCCTCCTGTACGTGTGGGCCGTGCGTTAGGAATAACTGCTGTTAGAAACTTTGCATGCTAGAAGACTTAGCAGTTATTAGAGGTTTATGGACATAGCTTATTGTAGTACGGTGGCCCCATCCTTGTCCTTGTTTGGTTGCAGGATTGGGCTAGGGTACTAAGAATAGGCTATGGACCAAATCGTGTCATGGACATGACATGCTTAGAGCATGGGGTGGGGAGAACAACAAGTACCGCATTTGAGCTCCTTTACACATTTTCTCCTGTACGCCCTGATTCTCCGCTGGAGATACGGGCCATGATGACCACTATATATTATGTACTATCAGGCGGGCCACCGGCGTTCAAAAGACGACGTGCCTTTTAGGCCCCTGGATCTCCAATAGAGAACCATGCCAAATCCCAGTTTTCAGCCAGATAGCTCACTTATGGGGAAAGGTGTTCTTAACTGCATTCACATAGATGGTTAGGCGACCCCAATGGATGTTTATTTTCAGTACTTTATTGGCATGTGTTTAAGTATACTTGTTATGTCCCTCTGAGGACCTGGTCCGCTGCCAGGTGTACCTGTTCTTGAGTATTTGCAGGAGCACAGATTTGGACGGATATAGATGCTCCGTGGATGTCTTCTCTGCCAGCCGTGATTGGTAGCTGGTACTTATTGTTTGAGTGAGTTGTACTTATTATATTTATTTTTCCCATTCGAGTTGGTAGTGGATTTGTTTCCATCCAACTATCATCTTTAGATACTTCTGTTGAGATCTAGTTTCATAGATACTGGTTATTTATTTCTATATGATTTTGGTGGATGAGATTTAGATTTTACCCTGTGACTTGTATTACATTTTTACCACTTGTGGATTTGATATTCATAATACAGCGTACGTATGGATTTGGTTTCCATATATTGGAGTTGTCATATCCATGCGGTTGGCATGCTTACGTGTCCTAGTCCTACGTATTTTTGGGACTGGGGCGTGACATGTTTTTGTGGTGGCCCATGCAGGTCAAGAGCATATTGTCTCGGTTACGTTACTGTATCGAGCAAGCCTGCACCTAGGAATAGAGTATAGGATCTTATCCACAATTGACTATGATTCGTTTTCCTTCCAATCCATCATATCTGAATAATTGCATAATGCTTGATTTTTGTGCTTCCCTAATAGTTCTTTGAGTATAGCCTTCTCCTAGAATATAGAAGTTCCTGTTGTTAGATGATAATTAGAGTAGCACACCTATTTAGAATACAACGAGATTATAGATACACCACTAAGTTTAGAATATCTAGCGAACCCTAGAATTCCTTATCCCTATAATTGGTTTACCATTACCCCCTTGATGTATTAAGAAGACTTGAGTAGTATAGACACTACTAGAGATAGTTAGAAGTTTTACCATAATGTTGACCCTAGTATGGAGGAACCAATAGAAAACCAAAAGTGAATATTAGGACTGAACCTAACCCTCATAGTTAGATAGTATTGGAGAACTATAAACTTAGATCATTGTCTTGTTATTAGTAGACAGCACCCTAGGAAACCTAGAGGAATGTAATCAACACTTCTTCCTTGATCATACCCCGAACATAGCAACCAACACCCCACTCCCCTTAGAGAACCATGATGCTATCTAGAGCCCTCTACCTTTATTTTATATATTGTTTTCCTGCGACCATAGCACTCGCTATTTTTGCGATGGCTAATTACGTTTCTTCTCTTCATCTTTCAACTCGTGCCATCTGACACTTCGGATAGTAGGCCAAATAAAATTATTCTTTATTAAGGGCTCATAGTTTGCTAGGATTATAGTTGTAGCCTTGAGTGTGAATTTTTTGCTTGGTAGTTAGAACTTGATAAGTTTAAGTTGTTTTGTAGATTGTGACCAATGATTAACCCTTAGTTTTTAAATCGTGTAATTTGTACCCTCACCTCGATACAAGTTAGACCCTTCCTCCTTGACGGCCAGTAACTCTTCTATCCTTACTATTGACACTTGTTCTATGAGCACTATGATTAGGACTTAAGGTGACCCTTACCTATATAATGCAATAGGAGACCCTAATAAGAGTTTCTGTTCTATGTACATGTGCAAGGTTATTTTTGTAGGTATCCTTAAGACAATACAATAGTAGTTAAACTGTTTTAAGTTGGATAGTATACCTCACCACCTAGTATCACATAGTCCACTTGACCCATCAAGGTAGTGTAACTGAATGGCATTAATTGTATGCTAACATAAGATGATAGTGTTTATTCAAACTATAGAACTTAGAGGCTCATACCCCTACTTTGTCGACTATCGACTTAGACAAAGAATTAATATGATAGCTGTAGAGATTGTAGAGTCTTTTATTATTGTTGCTTATTTTGTTTTGTTGTTGTGAACTTGAATTATTTTGTAACATCTCTCATCATAATCCAGCGTATCTAAAATCTCTGTACTACCTTGACTTATGCTGCTATTATAGCCTAGTTTTTGCAAGCTTATTCTTTTATCGAGCTTGTTCATGGCATATGTATTATTGGGTGCACACAATGATACAATTGCCTAATCAGAATCGGTGTATTAAGGTCTAGCTAACCTTAGTGCACTTGGTTCGCTCTTCGCATGACTACTTTACGTGGATTGAGATATATAGTAATTAGTAAACGAATATACTTGCCCTAGACATGTCTAAGCGTATCGTATCAGCTACATAACTGTACTAATACGAGCATGCGAATACGAATTTACCAAATGGGATTTCAGTCCACAACTGCCTTGACAATTCCCAATTGGATTCCTTGAAACACCTTGACCCCTATACTTGCATTCTATTACTTCTCCCTTGAACTCTTATTTATTGATCTACGTCTTTCCTTATTTCAAAAAAAAAAAAAAACGAAACGTCTTGCTTGGTATAAGTTTGGTATATAGATAGTACTAGGTATCCCCCATAGGTCAATCACATTGATTGGTGACTACCTTTTATAAGTGATTAAGGGCATATCATGAAGGATATATTTGGTGTTAAAAGACTTTGAGGATTAAATAACATGATCAAATAAATTGGGACATAGCCTTCTTAGAGGTATAGCCTTAGATGATAGATGGGTAAATTCTAAGTTGGGTAGAAACTACCATGTTAACTTAAGGAGGATTCTTTAGATGGTAACCAAGTGAGGTTAGATAGAGAAACCCTACCCTAGTTTAATTTCGAGGACGAAATTGTTTTAAGTTGGGTAGATTGTAAACCCCCTCACCCAAAATTAGGGCTAGTTTGAACCAATTTGAATTAGAACACGGCATTTAATTTAATTACGGAATAATTATGACACGTAGCGCACCTTACCGTTGCTCGATAATTGGAGCACCTCACTAGCCGTTGCCTATCTACGAATTTCACAACATTGACATAGACGTGCCCGCCTACTTTCCTGGCCCTTGTGCAACTTATAACATTGCCCTCTGATACTATATTTTAGCCGCACAACAAACGTCGCAGACGTTATTTATTAATTATAAATTCCAATTTTGTACCCTTGTGCGTCCCAACCGAAATCGGGAACCCAATCTTGACCGTTTTGTACAACCCAAATTTTATTAATATTCTACACTGTCCCCTGTACGCCCTGACAATTTCGTTCCACCCAATCTGATCCCATGTACTCCTAATTAATTCTAGAACATCGTGCGCATTTCGATTTAATTAATTAAATTTAATTTCTGTCTTTGTGCAATTTTCCAAATTGTTGGGGGGCTTTTATGCAAAAGTATATTTAGGTGTCCTCACCAGTGGACAATTCATAAGGAAACCTATTTTTCCCTTCTCGTGGATTTTTCTGTAATTTGTCGGGATGTGCAACGCACACATCGCCCCATTTATTTTAATTCTCCATCCTTGTATTTTAAACCATGTAATTTCTAGCCCATCACCCTCATGTGAGCCCAAGGCCATCCATAGGAGATGTTGACCTAGTCAAACCAAGCCTTTAGGTCAAACACCCACCACATGTATATAAATAAATTTTCTTTCCCTTCCCTTTGTTCTCTTTATTTTCTTCCCTCTCCAAAACCCTAAAAGCCACTTGCAACTTTGCTTTTCTCTTTCCGTCTTTATATCTAACAGAGATGAGCTACCCCTTAACTATTTGTTTTCTTCACCTTCCCAACTACGATCATATCCCATTGTTCTCCGAGAGCCTACCTAGGTTATGAGAGCCCTCACCAACACCCTCATCTATCTCGCCGTCTCCTGTTAAACGATGGTACCCCACACACCTTCGAACCTCACCGCGTAGCCGATTCCCTCTCTTGTCCCCCATCTCGTCGAGAAAACTACCGTACCAGCATCATTGGAAGCGGACCGGCGAGGCCGCGTGATCCATCCCGAGCAGTCAACAACCCCTGTCGGGTCGTCTTTAATCTACCGTTGACAAATATCTCACCAAAAACCAGCGACGTGACTCCTCAGTATGACTTCCTCGATCGCCAACCTCGACGACTGGTTTTCCGACATGTCGAGCTTGACCCAAGCCTCGCTCGTACATAGCAGACCCAGATTTACCGGGCAACCCCTAACGTGGGCGTCGTCACCCCATCGGTCGGCAGTCCGCCTCGTCTTGTGCGTGAGACTGCACCAGGCCAGCATCGGCAGTCCGCGCCCCGACGCTGACGACTTGGCCAGCGCTGACCCCAGCTGGAGTCGAAGGCGCGGCAGTTCAAGCAGGATCTGAAGGCGGAGCTGAAGAGGTTCTCGCAGAGTTTCAAGTCAGCGGCGGCGGCGGCCTCGACGACGCCGTCGGCTGGTGGTGGAGCCGCGTCGGCGATTGAGTCGGCTTTGGCGGCGCGAGCGGCGAGGAAGAAGCGGGCGGAGCTGACCCGGACGATGCCCGGAGCGCAGAGGACGATCCGAGGACTGAGGTTCATCAGTGGGTGCAAGGCTAATGGCTCGGATGCATGGAACGTGGTTCAGACCAACTTTGAGAAACTTGCTTGTGAAGGTCTCCTCTCGAAGATCGTTATGGTGCATGGTTGAGTTCAGAGATACAGAAGGATTTTTTGGTACTTTGCAGAGGTATGTTTCAAGGCATTTGGTGACCGTGTAAAATACTGGAGCACATTCAATGAACCAAATGTTATGGCCCCTAAAGGCTATCTAACTGGAACATATCCTCCTAGCCGTTGCTCAGTTCCAGTAGGTCATTGTCCTTATGGTGACTCTGATTTGGAACCATTCATTGCTGCACAGAATGTGATACCTTCTCATGTTACTGCTGTGGATGTATACAAGAAGAGCTACCAGGCACAACAAGGAGGTTCAATTGACATTGTAATTTCCATGCATTGGTTCGAACCACTTCGAGATATTCCGGTGGATCGCTTGGCAACTGAGCGAGCTCAAGCATTTCAAGTTGCATGGATATTGGATCTGTTCTGCGCGATTTCTGGAGCAGGTTATTGGTACATCGCAGCTTCCTTGCCAGGCAAGTATACCTTGCCATTGTACTGTTATTTATATTTCATATGTTGCATGCATCTTTATTTTCTGTCTTTAGTTCATATATTTTAATTGTTATATAAAATGCACGCGACGGTGACGTCGCGATATGTTTTATTTATGTTTTTGCATTGACCTTGTTCATGAGACTACCCCATTATCATATAGCATCATTAGGTTCATTGGCCGTGACACAGTTGTTACACGAGTTGTGAGTCTCATGTAGATCACGGACTTGCGTGCAGGTTTGGCCTCCTGTACGTGTGGGCCGTGCGTTAGGAATAACTGCTGTTAGAAACTTTGCATGCTAGAAGACTTAGCAGTTATTAGAGGTTTATGGACATAGCTTATTGTAGTACGGAGGCCCCATCCTTGTCCTTGTTTGGTTGCAGGATTGGGCTAGGGTACTAAGAATAGGCTATGGACCAAATCGTGTCATGGACATGACATGCTTAGAGCATGGGGTGGGAAGAACAACAAGTACCGCATTTGAGCTCCTTTACACATTTTCTCCTGTACGCCCTGATTCTCCGCTGGAGATACGGGCCATGATGACCACTATATATTATGTACTATCAGGCGGGCCACCGGCGTTCAAAAGACGACGTGCCTTTTAGGCCCCTGGATCTCCAATAGAGAACCATGCCAAATCCCAGTTTTCAGCCAGATAGCTCACTTGTGGGGAAAGGTGTTCTTAACTGCATTCACATAGATGGTTAGGCGACCCCAATGGATGTTTATTTTCAGTACTTTATTGGCATGTGTTTAAGTATACTTGTTATGTCCCTCTGAGGACCTGGTCCGCTGCCAGGTGTACCTGTTCTTGAGTATTTGCAGGAGCACAGATTTGGACGGATATAGATGCTCCGTGGATGTCTTCTCTGCGAGCCGTGATTGGTAGCTGGTACTTATTGTTTGAGTGAGTTGTACTCATTGTATTTATTTTTCCCATTCGAGTTGGTAGTGGATTTGTTTCCATCCAACTATCATCTTTAGATACTTCTGTTGAGATCTAGTTTCATAGATACTGGTTATTTATTTCTATATGATTTTGGTGGATGAGATTTAGATTTTACCCTGTGACTTGTATTACATTTTTACCACTTGTGGATTTGATATTCATAATACAGCGTACGTAAGGATTTGGTTTCCATATATTGGAGTTGCCATATCCATGCGGCTGGCATGCTTACGTGTCCTAGTCCTACGTATTTTTGGGACTGGGGCGTGACATAGGGGCACCCTAGTTTGACCTAGAGTTGATCGTAATTGCCCCGGTTGACCGCCAAAGTCAACATTTGTCCTAGTTTCGGCCTAGAGTTGACTTTTTGGACCCCGGGTTAACTTTTGCCCCAGATTTTACCGGTTTGACCCGTTTGACCTAGAACAACCCTAGAAGCTTGTTTTTAGTTATTTTATAGTTGTTTAACTCTTTAGAACCCCATTTAACCTTGCTTTTCGTAATAGGCCTTTGCAACGACAGTCTGGATCTCGATCCTCACTAGTTGCTTAGGACGTCAGACGAGTACCTACCTCTGATTGCTTCCATTTTATGATAGCATATATATCACCTGTTCTAGAACTATTGATACTTGATTTCTGACACAATGTTTCACTAGCTGGTACTAGTTGGATCCGTTCATGAGATGTTATCCCCCTTACCGTGTTCAGCGGGTACTCTATCACGTGTATTTCATATGTGCTTCCGGGTATTTATTCTCATATACTTCATGTGCTTCGTGTGCTCTCGCATTCATGTGTGCGAGTTATTTATCATGTACGTAGCGTGTCATGGTTGGATCCAAGAGTATTAGTGGGGAAGGGGAGTAGAAGTTGGTTATGTGATCAAATCCAAACAATATTCATGTGTATGTCAGTTATATAACTCACGCATAATGGAGTTATCGTAGAATAAGTTATGTGAAACCCAAGCCGATCACATAACGAAGTTGTGCTTAAGGAACTTAGCTAGTATTCTTATTTTCTCACATGCAGTTACTTCTCTACTACTTGTATTGTTCCCCAGTTTTATATTACAGTTACTTTATCAGTTCTACCATGTATTTACTTTCTTGTACATCTTGTATTCTTTTCTATTGCTAGTCATATACACCTTACCATGTATTTGGAATTGCTTTCAGAGTTATGTACTTTGCTCTAATCCTGATTGGATATATTTTTCAGAGGATCCGGAGGACTTTTGCTCGACTTACTATAGGCCAGGCGTCGACGATTGTTGTGACCTGAGATAGAGGAGGAGCCCGTCCCAGCTGAGGAGACACCGCTAGCGCCCTAGTATAGCTAGGTGGGTTTTACTGGGTTTGTTCCCAGATGGTTTTGGATGACTGTATTATTTATTTTGCTACTACTGTGTGATGTTGTAGACTCTTAGACTTTGACTGTATATTTTGGATATTGTACTTGTTCTCTTTGGTTCTTTATTTCTTTTATTAATATCTTAATGTGCTTTTACTCTTCCTCTAGTTATTGTGATTAAGTTTATGTATATATTATAATGTTGTTCTCCTTTTGGAGAGGTTATCTTGACAAGTTATTGTGAGATATTGATAGTTGTGACCTAGACAGCATTCTACCGTCGATTCTGCGGCGTAGGCTGGACGTACCCACGACTCATGTCCAATTTTCTGGGTGCGGGTCGTGGCAGAGACTCATTAGTTACTACCGTTTTTCTTACAAGGACTGTGTAGAGATTCATTAGTTACCATAGTTTCCTTACAGGGACTGCAGAGTACACCGCCCGTGTATTCGAGTGTTATTCTCAATTTGCATTTTATATAGGTTGGTCAGACTGATTATTGTTAGTTGTACATAGACCCATATTTACATCTTCGTATGATATTTACTGTTTTTCATATGGCATATTTGTATGTATCTTTTAGGACCCTATGAGTACCCAGTTCCTTTCTAGGTTATTTTTGAGTGATAACATAGGATTATTAGGATTCTTCTTCAGGATCCAGGTATATCTTGATGGTACATTCTTTATTGTTCTTCCATAGTTCATTTCTAGTCAAAGGTTTTTAGTGGCTTAATTAGAATTGTAGATTTATATTATGGATGATTGGACATAATATCTGATTAGGACAGCTTATACGTATTCGAGTCGGATAAGAGTCTGGTTGAATATGTAGTTGTCCATTTCCACGTGGCTTGGTCCCGTATATTTTGGGACTGGGGCGAGATAGTTTCTAAACTTAAACTTTAGTAGTTTTAAGTTTGCAATACTTTGAACAGAAGCATGGAGGAGATAGGCGCATGGGCTTCTTCAGCGCATATGTAAAGCATTTTTTTGCTTGGCGTATCTAGTGGTTTGGTGCATGGGAGGTCACTTAGCTACTAACATGTTGTCAGATTCATTCCTCGATTTGGATGCCTAACCACTCGGGAGCCATTAATGGCTTTCTTGCATATAAATAGAGGGCTAGGGAAGAGGAAGAATAGTATTTTTCTTCTCCACCTAATATCGCCATGGAAGCCGAGTGCGGGAAGATCTGTCGAGCGGTTCGTCGATACTCTCCCTCTGATGGTCGACCATCCAGCTGCCGTCAGTGGAGGTAAGGAGCAAAACTTTTTTTCTCTCCATTTTTGGGACACACGGACACTTCAGCACCGTCTGTTGGCATGAGCGAGAAATTGCCAGTTCATGCGCTGGCATTCTTCTTGGCTTGATGCACATGGTCGTTGCCAAAGGGCTTCATCTTGAAGATACATTGACGGCGAGAGTTCTTCTTCGGTGGTATGGGCTATGCTGTCTCCATAAACTCATTTTAGGCATGTGCTGGAAGACTATGCGCGACCATGCTGCATGGGTGCATTCTCCTCTGCATTCTGGCGGTTACGCGCATATGTATAGGACTTGGCGCCTATGCATGTTTCCTCTGAGTGCATAGATGGCTAGTTTGCCAAATGGTGCATGATCCTGTAGATGCATGCCTTTTGATTGGTTTTTCTTGCAGACATTCTTTATGTGCTCATCTTGTAGGGATTGCCTTGGATTGCTTGGGTCCTGACGGAGCATGGAATGATATCATAGTTGTCGTTGTTCGTGGTGAACAAACACATTAGCCAGGAGATTGTCCACAGTTTTCCAACCTAGCTTACTGTAGCTATCCGTGTATGCAGCATAGGATGTGATGGTTGGATCTCGGGTCAGATCTAGGCAGCATATTACATGGAAGAGGTGGGGCTAGTTATCCCAACCAAGATTTTTAGTTGCGTCCTTTTACATGACAGAGTTGGTTCTGTAGGCTCACTCTGTGTTACAAGCTCCTTTGCTATCCATCGGTATGGATTCTTTTCCATGTATTATGGCTTGCACTAAGGAGTTTGTTGAAGTGATGACCCAGAATGCGTTGAGCTGCCGGCTTTGTTACTCCCTGATTTTGTCGAATCATAGGGGCGTCCCCCGGGGCCTTGTGTGGGCGAAACCCCATGCCAGCACGGCGGTCACACCGGGGGACGCCCCTACGATTCGGCAAAATCGGGGCATGACAGGCTTTACTTGTATTGGTACCAGAATCAGCACAGCAAGGTTCCCCTCTTTTTAAATATTCTCATGATCTTGATTATTAATAAAAAATTTGCCTTCTTTCCCATTTAGAACTTTTCTTACTGTTGTGTATATGATGGTTACAAGTATTATACTACAAGTAGTATGAACATAGTATAACATCATAACAACGATAACACCAAACCCTATCAGAGGTAGTATGAATGTTATAGGTTAGAGTAGTTCCATCATGGAAGTTTGGTAGGGACATCATCTGCGATGGTAGAGATACTTTGGTGTAAATACCGATAGATGATAAACCTTTCTTGTAGTCGAGTACGAATATGGTGACGTATTTTGTGGAGAGAAAAAGAAACGAGTCAGAGGTAGTATAGACATGACTGCTTTCTTTTATTAGTGAACATATGCAGCTCATAGTTCAAAGGTGATGTAGACGTGAACCACTTGCCTTGTAAAAAAATTTGTGGAGATAAAGAAACAACAAAAGGGATGAGTCAGAGGTAGTATGGACGTGCCTGCCTTCTTTTGACGAAAAAATGTCTTTAAGAACTTGTCGTTGATTGGTATCATGAGCAAGTCACCATTAGGCTTAGCGATCCTATATGCGTTGCTGGAGTAGACCGACTCCGCTACCAAGGGACCCTCCAACTTAGGTTAGAATTTTTTTGTCTTCTTGTGGGTCATGATCATCGATCTTCTCACGGTTAGGACGAGATCGTCGACCTGGAATATCGTTTCCTTCACCTTCTTGTTGAAGGCCCCAGAGAGTCGTGCTTGGTATAGCTCAATGTGCTGCTGAGCTAAGAGGCATTTTTTGTGAAGTGCCTCCAACTCTTGTAGACGTCGACGATGGTTGTCTCTGGTGGTTAGCTAATTGGAAAGGGCCACCAGAAATAAGGTATTTTGGTCTCCAAAGGAAGCCCAGCTTCGCTTCCGTAGAATAAAGAGAACAGTGTGTTTCCAATCGGAGTTTGATCTTTCATACCGTAGGCCCGTAGACATTTGTCCAGCTTCTCATTCCAATCACGTTTGTTTGTTAAAATAAACTTTTTGAGTAGCTTGATGATTGTCGTGTTGAATGCTTCGGCTAAACCATTTATTGCTGGATTGTAGGCGGTCGATGCTATATTTTGGATTCAATTTTTATGTCAAAACCGTAAGAAAGTATGGCTTACAAATTATGGATCGTTGTAATGAATAATCTTGTGAGGCAAGACGAAGAGATAGATGATGTGATGTTTAAGAAAACTGATCGCGTTGGACATTTTCTGTAGTGCCCCGCTCCGCGTCGGCACTATGTATCAAGGTGAGTGGGCAAAACTTCGTTCTCTAATTCTTGTACGCCTTAATAATAAATATAAGTATTTTGAATCCTTGTTTGCTTAAAGATAAGTTTCATAAGAGAATGATAGAACCTGCCTTGCATGCTAATAAGAGAACTCACCTAGCTTGTCATTGAAACAAACTTGTCTGCTTAACTAAGAATACTGAAATGCTTGCCTAAGAGTATGAGTTTGCATGAACATATTCCACTATCGCCTATGCTCCGAGAGAACCATATCGTGTGCTTGAATGTGTTCAAATATAAGACGGTTTGCCCGCAACAAAGATATATGGTCTGATGGTTCATCTCGTCTACATCCTAGAGTTTATTTGATAGTATTTCATGCATTCGCATTGGTTGGAAAATGGCTATTGGTGGAAAGGAACCATGTGCCACGGCTTCTACAAAGATAGTGGAAAGCAACCACGTGTCACGGCTGCCAATAACATCAAATAAATGAGTCATTGGTTAGCTGGATCAACCGCTGCCGATCCTGAGTTACTCGGGAACTGTACTGTATATAAGATAGTTCATTGTGTTGGCTTGGTAGAGGACCGCCCCTAAGTATGCCATTGTTCCTAGATGTGTATTTGTCCCTAGAGTCCTTGAGTATAGCTCACGAGACACACTGCGCATACCCTGATAACAAAATAATTGGCTTATCTTGCTTGCTTGCTTAATATCGAATATGAACTATGTTTCAAAAGATGTTTTCATAAACAAAGTAATATGACTCTGCTCTTCTGATGCATGTAACAAACATTGGTAAAACTAGAAAGATCACTAGTAATATAATATTTTATAGCATGATTACTTAGTGTTGGTTTTAGTGAATGCTTGCTTCTGTTCAGTTGTTTATTCTCACTAGTACTTATAAAAGTGCTGACCCACCAAAAGTTTACTTGCTTGCAGGTACTGGATCGTCCGAGGGAGCGATAGGCATGCCCCATCCCCAAGACCCGAAATTCGTGTTTCGCTTGCCTCGAGTTGCTATCGTATAAAGGGGCATAATGTATGGAACGATGCCTTTGTAATCAAAGAAATCTAGTCCCTCAATTTGCCTCGAATACTCAGATGGTTAAGTGTTTGCAACAATGTCCCTCCGTTGCTTACTCGATTGATGAGATGATAGCCAAAATATTAACGATGTTGTCTTGTGCGGGCGTAACCCCAGGCTCGCACGGCATCACGTCCCGGCATCAAACGGCCATACGCGCCACACGGGAGCGCCGAGGCACAGTGATTCGCGTCTGGTCCACCGCAGGGGAATGGTGGTCAGAAGGCCCTAGGGACTGGTGCATGAAATAATGGTATTAGAGCAGATTCGATTCTTTGCCCAATCCGTTGCTATAACTCTGAGATATGCTCAATATGGTATTGCAATAGAGCGTTCCATACAATAAGTCCATAGATATTCTCAAAGTGCAAATATTTTCTGGACTTGATTGTTTCAATTGAGTACGGCGAGGGATGAGGACTATCGCTGCTCGGAATATCGAGAAGTTTATCCTTGAAATTTCGAGAACAAAACTTTTTGTTGGTGGGTAAGTATGTAGTGCCACGCTCCGCGTCGGCACTATGTATCAAGGTGAGTGGGCAGAACTTCGTTATTTGATTCTTGCATGCCTTAATAATGAATTTGAGTATTTTGAATGCTTTTTTACTTAAAGATAAGTTTCATAAGAGAATGATAGAACCTGTCTTGCATGCTAATAAGAGAACTCAGCTAGCTTGTTATTGAAACTAACTTGTCTGCTTAACTAAGAATCCTGAAATGCTTGCCTAAGAGTATGAGTTTGCATGAACATGTTCCACTATCGCCTGTGCTCTGAGAGAACCATATTGTCTGCTTGAATGTGTTAAAAGATAAGGCGGCTTGCCCCACAATAAAGATATATGGTCTGATGGTTCGTCTCTTCTGAATCCTAGAGTTTATTTGATAGTGTTTCATGCATTCGCATCGGTCGGACAATGGCTATTGGTGAAAAGCAACCATGTATCACGGCTGCTACAGAGATAGTGGAAAGCAACCATGTGTCACGGCTACCAATAGTATAAGATAAATGAGTCATTGGTTAGTTGGATCAAACGCTGCCGATCCTAAGTTACTCGGGGACTGTACTGCATATAAGATAGTTCATTGTGTTGGCTTGGTAGAGGACCGCCCCTAAGTATGCCATTGTTCCTAGATGTGCATTTGTCCCTAGAGTCTTTGAGTATAGCTCACAAGACACGCTGCGCATACCCTGATAACAAAATAATTGGCTTATCTTGCTTGCTTGCTTAATATCGAATATGAACTCTGTTTCAAAAGATGTTTTCATAAACAAAGTAATATGACTCTGCTCTTCTGATGCATGTAACAAACATAGGTAAAACTAGAAAGATTACTAGTAATGTAATATTTTATAGCATGATTACTTAGTATTGGTTTTAGTGAATGCTTGCTTCTGTTCAGTTGTTTATTCTCAACAGTACTTATAAAAGTGCTGACCCACCAACAGTTTACTTGCTTGCAGGTACTGGATCGTCCGAGGGAGCGATAGGCGTGCCCCATCCCAGAATTCGTGTTTCACTTGCCTCGAGATGCTATCATATAAAGGAGCATAATGTTTTGAATGATGCCTTTGTAATCAAAGAAACCCAGTCCCTCGATTTGCCCCGAATACTCAGATGGTTAAGTGCTTGCAACAATATCCTTCCGCTGCTTACACGATTGATGCGATGATAGCCAAAACTTTAATAATGTTGCCTTGTGCGGGCATAACCCCAGGCTCGCACGGCATCATGTTCCGGCATCAAACGGCTATACGCGCCCCACGGGAGCGCCGAGGTGCGGTGATTAGCGTCTAGTCCACCGCGGGGAAACGGTGTTCGGGAGGCCCTCGGGGCTAGGGCGTGACATTTTCACCCCTGCTAGCGGAATAACTTTTGCCCATTTAGAGAAGTAGTCGGTGATAGCCAGGATGAACCAATGCCCCTTAGACGAAGGCGGACAGATTGGTCGTATAATTTCCATACCCCATGTTTTGAATGGCCAAGACGCAATGGTCGGGTGTAGAAACTCTGAGGGTTGGTGGATAAATTTGACATAGATTTGATGCATCCTACACTTCTTCGTATAATTGACGGCATCTGCCACCATCGTTGGCCAATAATAGCCCATGCATCGGAGGTGACCCTGAAGCTTAGGATCGGGTTGGTGAGCACCACATACACCGTCCTAGTTTCACGGATAGATTTCTTTGCATCTATGTTTGACAGGCATCATAGCAAGAGCCCGTCGTATAAATGATAATAGAGCATTTTAGTAGCTATGTCATAGTAGAACCAGAGGGAGCGTCTTCTAATGAAAATGGCCTTCTTTACATCGTCCAGAATGATTCTGTAGATGACATAGTCTATAAACGGGAGCCTCCAATCTTTGACATTAGTATCTGTGTCCACAGAGTGGCTTAGACTCAAGCATAAGTTGTTCATTGGGCCGACCAGTTCTTGACTCACCCCAGGGTTAGCAATCATTCGAATAAAATGCGTATAATACACAAAATTTTTGGTATCTTTCAGAAACATATAATACTTACGTAATTTTGAAAGATTCAAATTAATACATAAATTTTAAGGCCGTGAAATTTTAAACACATACAATACGAATATGTATCATACTTACGTACTTTTGTGAGATGGGGTAGAAATGTGAACTTATGAATTTGTGTTTAATGAGTTGTTTGCTTGTTAATTTATTAGGGATAAAAATATATGTCAAATTTTTAGTGCCAAATTTGTTCATATGAAACGTACTAAACAAGAATTAAATCTAATCCGAATGTTTCTTATTTGACCAATATTTGACCAAAAATTTTAACGTATTTTACTCGTACTTTTGCCATCCTGATTTTTTTCGTTTGCCGAATTGCTAATAAGGGACCCGCCACTATGATCAATATATGTATTTTGATTGGAGTTACTATAGAAGTGACGAGGCCAACGATTGCATCAGCCTCGATATTTTTTAGTCTTGGCACATTTTCTATGAAGAATCTAGAGAAAGTGGAAATTATGTCGATGGTCGCTTGGTGTTAAGAGAGTAGGTCCTCGTGACGGACTTCGTACTCACCCCGGACTTGACGGACTATTAATTTGGAGTCGTCATAAGATTCTAGGTAATCAACCTCTAGTTGTTTAACCAGCTGAAGTCCAATGATGTGAGCGTTGTACTCTGCCATATTGTTGGTACGTGGCTCCGTAAGCGAGTATGTGCGATGGATGACTAGGTCGTTGGGAGAGATAATTTGGCGACAATATTGTCTTTGGGCCTTGTTCTGGAAGAACCGTCGAAGAACATTCATTAAACCGATCCTCCTATCATGACGGTGTTAGATTTTAAAACTTCATCGGAGAATTCGTCGTAGAGTTTTAAAGTTTCTGGCGCCGAATGAGCTGCCAGGAAGTCGACGGATGATTGGCCCTTGACAGCCTTTTGCAGGACAAATACCATGTCATAAGGTAACAATAGGATCGTCCATGTGGCTAGACTAGAGTTAAGTGTCCCAGGTTTGGTCATGAGGACTCTGAGGGGGTTACTCGAGAGATCACTTGGATGGTTTGCCATGTCAAGTAATGGCAGGTCTTTTGGACAGGGAATACTAGAGCAAGACACTCTTTTTCGACCGAATTATACCTATATTATGCACCGATTATCATTCTGCTAAGATAGTAGATAGCATGCTCATATCCTTAGTCGTTATTTGGGCAAGAAGAGCACCGAAAGAATGATCCATTGTACGAACATAGAGTAAGAAGGGTTTTCCCACGATTGGGGCTCCCAAAACTGGGGAATTTGTGAGATACTTTTTAATGTCATCGAATGCTTGTTGGCATTCTTCCATCCAGGCAAACGAGATTTCCTTCTTCATGAGCTAAGTAAAGGGGTGGCATCGTCCGGATAGATTGGCTATGAATCTCCTAATGTATGCCAATCTTTCCTACAGACCGCGAAGTTCTCACAGGTTCTTTGGGGAATGCATCTTTAGGATAGACTTAGTCTTCTCATGGTCAATGTGAATACCCTTTTGTAGTTATAATAAATCCTAAAACTTTCCATTAGAGACTCCCAGGAATGACTTAGTGTAGTTCATCTTGAGCTGGTGGGCTCGTATTAAATCGAATAACCGTCCTTAGGTCATGGAGATGATCATCCCACAAACAGCTCTTGACAACGATGTTATCAACATAACATTCCATTGTCTTACGTAGATGGTCACGGAAGATGAAGCTCATGGCTCTCTGATATCTCACACCAGCATTTTTTAGACTGAAGGGCATCACGGTGTAATAGTACACCCCTATTGGCGTCTGGAATGAAGTATGTTTCTCATCGTCTGGAAATATCTTTATCTTGTTATAGCCTAAGAATCCATCCATGAAGGACATACGTTCGAAGCCACATGTGTTGTCGATCAACATATCAGTGATCGGGAGAGAAAATTTGTCTTTTAGGCAAGCCATATTTATATCACGAAAGTCCATACAGACTCGAATTTTACCCTTTTTTTTATGATGGGGATGACGTTAGCTACCCAATCTGGGTGTTGTTACTCGTGGATAAAGCCACATTATATCAGCTTATTCACTTCAACTTTGATAGCGTTTATCATGTCTGGGCAGAACCCTCGTTACTGTTATTTTACTGGCTTGGCGTTTGACTTGAGCTTGTGCATTATGATCTGCGAATCCAAGCCTGGCATATCCTCTTAGTTCCATGCAAAGACGTCGATGTATTCCCTTACAAGCTGGATAAGAGATTCGCATTTTTTTTCGAGAGATTTTTGCTAATGAAGATGGGCTTAGGAGTTGAATCATCACCCAAATCAACTTGCACCACTTCGTCCTCAGTAGGAGGTTCTCGTTGCTCGAATCATAACTTTTACATAGATTCTAGTTTTTGATCCCACGGTTCTACTTCAAAGAGTTCGATCGGGTACTCATAGTTCTCTTCTGGATGCGTTGATACCATGTTGATTGACAACGTTGGCTTGAGTACGTCCCTGATGCTGATGTCGGAGTCCCAAGAGGAAGACTACGAAGAGTGAGGTTGTGTTTCATACTCCTCGCCCGAGTCTTCAGGGGTTGTAGGAGATGTGACATATCCCAAACCATGACTGGTTCATTGGTAGTATATCTTAGGCTTGCCCTTCGGGGCAAAGTGATACAGTGGTAAGCATTGCCCATGCATTATTGTAATTCAGGCCTTGGTCGCTCTTCAGATCGTATCCCATCTTCTGGAGGTACACTTAGTCTGTATATTATAGCAGTGAAGTTTCATTCTGCCATTTTCTGGTTCGAGCTTCTCTGATACGAAGTCCTAGTGCATTTCGACTTTCCAAAAAAAATAGGCTTATCACCTTTCTTCTTTGCTGGAATGATGAAATATGGATCGTAGCTAAGGAGGATTCGGCTTATTGCGTCAGCTGTAGCTATTTGTGTATGTAGGTGTAAACCTATACTATACTTCAAACAATATGCGGTGCCCCAATACGCGACAACTGAGCAATTCAAAGAAAGGCCTTTATTGAGAAAATACGGTATCTCCTCTAAAGGGATTACATCGTCGTAGGATGGTAAGTCGGTAGATGCCGTGACATACTCTTCCAGTCCACCTTCTTTAGTAGGTGTTAAAGACGTTGAAGGTGCTAGAGTTTTCCTGCGGAGCTTGTCTACCAGCTACCCTAGGGTTCTCATGGCAAGGGGATCCTTGTCTGGTAAGTATCTCTGTTCCTGGGTCTTGATTACCGGGGATTCAGGTACCCTTCTACAAAGCTTGACCACGGAGGAAGTAGTTGTGTGGGCTGGGCGTCCTTTGAGACGGACCCTTAGGGTATCACCTGAAGCTATAGCAGTATCAGCTTCATCGTCGGCGTCGTTACCTACTGCATCTTGGTGGATTTACTTGTACAAGATCGAGTCAGAGTAGTATGCCTCGACCCTTTGAAAGGATCCACATCGACAAATTATGTCTTGACTATGCCATCTTCACTGACGTACTTTAAGCATTGGTGGAGTGTCACACCCCAGAACCAGAATACTGGAGAGCGGGGACAGACAATGACTAGCTACGTATACTTAGAACACACCGGTACTCCATGTATACCATAAAGCTGTAAGACATGGGGGATTACTACTACAATCATCAGTCAAGCCTAGGTCCAATAAACCCTAGTATCTCAATCACAAGCTCAAATGTATGAATATCAAGATATAAGATCAGCTGACATATAATAGTAAATAGTCCCAAACTATATATACATAAATGATCATGATGCTAGTAAATATAAAATGAATAAACTAGCCAGATTCAAAGTCATACATGATCAACCCTAGCATATGTCGATCATGTTATTGCCCGTAGGCTAGCAGTCAATCCAAAATACGAGCTAAACACGTGCTCGGTGGCTAAACGTCAACAAAAGTAGAATGTACAACAAAGTGGAGAAGGAAAAATCCACTCAAGTGGTCTGGTGCTCCTAGTGGTCAACATCCTCAGGAAGGTACGAAAGATCCTCTAGTCATGCTAATGGATTTGGTCATGCAAAATTAGTGGGGCCAGACCCCAAATAGCAAGTACCATAAAGGAAGCCTACTAGAAACTTAAACCAACAATATAGGCAATACAAATGACTGGAAGTAAATGACTAGAAGAGTAAAAGCACTCAGGATAATGTAAAAAAAAAAAAAAAAAAACTGTAAGATGCAAATATGTGGCATATCCTGAACATGTGATATAGTAATATACCAAGTGTAGAAAATAAAAGGTGTAACCTTATGCAAAAGCCTATACTAACATCATCCACCAACCACGACAAATCAATAAGTATGGCTTGATACTTTAACTAATTAGGGTTATCACAAGTCCTAATTAATAAGTAAATGCATGAGGTAACTAAAGTTCCTTCAGGTCGCATGTACTACAGTCTGCCCGGGTCACCCAATCGCACAAAGCAGCACCTAATACTCATCACGATATATCACATGATACTCCACATGATACTTTACATGATACTCCACACGATACTTCACATTATATTCCTTATCCAACCGCGATACCTCTCCGGGACTGCATGCAACCTAGGAAAATCCCTAGCCATTATCTATGTGAATCTCTAATTATTAACCCTTAGCATTTTCATGTAGGATTCTGGGGGTGGCATTCCGTAGAATCCATTCTATACATGAATGCAAAACTGGACAAGATTTATTATTCACTGCATAAATGGACTCATGTAAGCCACAATAAATAACTAATAAACCATGTGAAGCCATGTAAATCCATGTGAAGTCGGGTCAAGCCATATGAATCTAAGTCAAGTCATGTCAGACGAATCCATGTAAAGTTGTGTCAAGTCAAGTCGAGTCATCCTAGTATAGTCGAGAAAATCCATGTAAAACCGAGTAAAACAAAGTCAGATCAAGTCAACCATGTGTAGCCAGGTACAGCCAAGTTAGGTCAAGTCATCATGTGTCCAAGTAAAATAACAAAAAAGTTAGAAAATTACATCACGAAAAACCAAGAAATACAAAAGAAAGAGCACTATCGATATACCATCGGTACACTCCAGTACAACGTCGCTATACCGGTCCAGAGATAGGAAAATACAGCAAGTTCTAGGTTCTAATATATCGGTATACCATCAGTATACTGTAGTATACCATCGGTATGCCATTCCAAGGAGGCAAAATAGGTTCTGGAAAACTAGATCACATAAACCGGTATACCATCGGTATACTGTGCTATACCATCGGTATGTCGTACAATACAAATATCCATGAAGCCGGTTAACAAGGTCAATCAGGATAGGTACACCATCGGTATATTGTAGTACATCGTTGGTATGACAAAAAATGTCATAGCAGCTTTTAAGGACTCCAAGTCGGTCAAAATTATTATACCGTCGGTATACTGTAGTATACCGTTGGTAATCCGGTTTCCAAGAAAAAAATAAGGCCAAAGTCAAGTCAAGTCTGATTTATGGGATCCAAATCAAATCCAAAAAATTACCAGGAATAAGTCTAACAAGGAGTCAAATCTAGTGGTAAGTCTCATATCACAATATGGACGATATCTCACGATCACAACTGTTTGATAATAAACGAAAGAAATAAAATAAGGTTTATACGAAACTCTCTCTTTGTTTTACAAAGAAGAAGTACAATTAATCCTATACGAGGATGTCAAGTACAAATTTTAATCTGGGTAAATATTGCTATAGGAGTCTGATTTGCGGTCGATCACTTTGACCCTTGGACCACACGATGATGAAGAAGTGCTGTAGAAGACGGAGAAGCTTTAAAGATTGCAAAGGGGAGTGGATGCTCGATGCTAAAATCGTCGATCACTACTCTCTGTCTGAACTCTTCTCTCTCGGTTCTTTGATTTTTTTTGACTTCTATCCTCCGAGTTTTCCACCTTGGAGTTTTCGACCTTTTCGACCCCGGACCTCTGTCAAAAGAGGTCTCTATTTATAGGGTTTTAGTGACAGTAACCGTCCAGTCGGCGTAAAAGCCGGATACTGGAGAGTATGGCACTTTTTACGCGGCGGCTACAATAACTGCCACCCACGTATAAATGATCCTCTGAATCTGCGTGTGACGCATGTCCCATTATGGGATAGTGCGTATAACTGCTGCAAAGATCACGGTATGCAAGCCACGTAGGTAGCTGTCCCTCGGGTAGAAAAGGTTGGCGTAGAAGCCAATAACTGTCACCATGGCGTAGAAGCCAAATAGTTGTCAAACTGGCGTAGAGGCCAGGTAGGCGTAGAAGCCCAGTAGGCCTAGAAGCCTGATGCTGCATGGATAGGTAGCTAGCGTACAAGATAGCCGATCCTCCTTCCTTGACTGAGGTCTTGAGCTAATTTTGGGCCAAATAGCCTGAATACGCACCAATGCAAATGTAGCCTAAGTTGGCATATTCTGAGGAGATAGCATACGACGTACTCCATATAGCTGAAAATAGCCAGGTCGACGTATTTTAAGGAGGTAGCGTACAGCGTGCTCCTATAGCTAAAAATAGCCTGATGGCGTAATATGCAGAGGTAATGATGTGGACGTATTAGCCGTAATTATGGCTCACCCAGTCTTTGAAAATAGAACCAAATCTTGTGCATTAAATGCAGAGATCTGCCCCCATCATGCGCATTAACTGCAGAGACGTGCCTTGAGCTCTGTACGAAGAGCAGCTTTTGACGTGGCGGTTTATTTTGTCTTCTACGGAGCATAAAAGCTCACACCTGCCTGTATAAAACTAGGCAGTGTATTCCCTTATATGCGTAAAAGCACTTTGTATCAAGGAAATGTCACTAAACGATGGTTTGGGTCTCTGTGCCGCACCATCATTACAGCCATCGTCGGGATAGTTGTGCAGTACTCTTTGTTAGGAGACAGGTTTACTGCATGATCTGACAGGTTCATTCGAGGAATACGAAGAGTTCTCCATACGACTTCCCACTCATAAAAAGCAAGTAGGTTTTACGCTGAAGTGGCGATGTAACAACCTTTTTACGTCAGAGCAGCCTGCAATACTGTATTATGCGGGCTGTTCTGGAGCTATATTTTACGCTGTACTAGCGATAAAGCTCTATTTGTACGTCGATGGCTCTGAAGTCACGTCTTACGCCACACCGTACTGAAATACCCTGTATAACTCTGCAGCATATTTTTCATGCTTCTACAAGACCCCCTTCAAAGTTTTTAAATTCCTCGTAATTTGAAACACTTTGAATGAAGCATGAAACAGTCAAGCCTGACTCGTTCCTCGAGGCTGATTTCTTGGCAGATTTTTGAGGATTTGTTGGGATTCGATGTGTTCTCTTTTGCCTATAAAAAGGCTGATTAGTTAACCTGTTATTCCCATATTTCCTTCACCACACAGAGATGATTGCTAGAGTTCGTCGGGTTGACTTGAGGATGAAGAAGATCATATTCTTCCAGCATGTAAGAAGCCAAAAAATAAGGCATCTTCGAGCAAATATCCTCTACAACGATGGATCATGAAAGGATATCATAGCTTTCTTTGCTCGGGATAATCAGCAACTGTATATGGCAATTCGTCCAGGAGAGAGGAAGGGTCACATTCGACCATACAGCTTGCAAGCTGTATTTTCTCCCGTCGTTGGTGGACGAGGGCAGACAAACTAGCCATGTCTTCTAGTATTGAGTTGAGCCTAAAACCTCAACTCAATCTGTCATGGCGTATGGAGGATGGGCTCTTGAATAATGTACACAGGCCCAGTTGTGTGTCCTCCCGCCATTAATCATTTTCTTGTTAATCGGTCGCGGAAGCCGATTAACTGCTGAAGAAGACGAAAAAAGATCTCCACCAATATGAGAACCGGACCGAACAGACTCTTGGTGTGATCTTTAAATGAAGATGAGAAACCCTTTGTAGACGGGATTTCTCTCATATGTAATCATGAAGATGAAAAATCCTTTGTAGACTGAATTTCTCTCATATGTAATCATGATTTAATAAAGTTGTCTTCTTTTACGCATCTGATAATTTGCCATATTTTTTTGCTGTGATGAAGTCTGAATATGTGTAGCTTCGACACGTCTGAATAACTTTACGTCGATTCTAATAAAAAGAGTATTTGGTCCCGTCCTGTCTTTTACGCGTAACTGACGATGCGTAGAAAACTGTTTAGCATTTAAGTCGAATATTTGAACTGTCCTGCTGTTAGGAATGAGGAACTGCGTAGAATTCTGAATTGTCACTTCTCTGATAAGAAGAATTTTTGTTCAGACCATCATCTTCAAGAATGATTTTCTGAAAATCCCTTGAAATAGGGCGAGAAATGGCTGTCAAAACTGACCATGCTTGAACTGTCGAGAAAATATTCTGACTGGATTTTGATCGACCCAAGGAGTAGAGTCATTTTCAATGCTGAACTCTATATGCTTTGGGTACTTGGGGTGTTTTGAGGCCAAGAAGGAGCAGCTTCTGCGTGAACCCTTGCAATTGACCGCCTTGAGATTTGTTCAGATATATGCCTACTCTGGCCTACGTATTTTAAGATATGCGGAAAGTCATAGATCCGTAGTATGGATGAGCATAAAATCGTAAGTTTGTAGCCTCTCGAGCGTAAAAGCTGCTGAGCATAAGAGCATCCGGGCATAAAACTGTAGATTTATAGCCTCTGAAAAGAAAATCTTCCGAGCGTAAAGTCATAGATTTGTCGCCTCTGAGTATAAAAAGCTTCTGAGCGTGAAATCATAGATTTGTAGCCTCTGAGCGTGAAGTCGTAGGTTTGTAGCCTCTCGAGCATAAAAGCTACCGAGCGTAAAAGCATCCGGGCGTAAAATCGTAGACTTATAGCCTCTGAGCATAAAACCGTAGATTTGTAGCTGCCGAGCGTAAAAAGCTCCTTGACGTAAAATTACGAATCTGCTCTGCACGAAAAACTTTTTGAATTCGCTGATTGTCTGTCTTCCCTAAATGATAGGCTGACGTGGTCCAGAATCATAACCGAGTATTAAATATCGGATTTGGTTAGGGATTCGGGGAGTCTATCTGAACTCTATAAATACCCCAAGGCCTTCAGAGAAAAACTTTTCATCTGTTTTTTGCAAAAGAAAACCTTCATCTCTTTGAGTACTCTCTTTCGTTTCTTCTCTGAGCATTCTGAGTTTTTAGCAATGGCACCAAAACCAACCTCCACCTCTATGGGAAAGAAGGCTGCCTCCTCTTCTCGCTCCTCTGCCCAAGCAAGAGCGACTCCCATCGGGCAGGGCGAACCTCGCTCTGAACGAAGTATCCCACCGACGAGCTGTGCACCAGGCATTATAGGTAAAGCTTTTAGGACGATAAAAACGAAGAAAACCCTTCGCACACGTTGTACGTGGATGCGCTAGGTCATCTTCTGTGCTGAATGCCTCTTCGAGGAAGATGATGCACAGAGATGTTTCATCTTTTACGCCCACGTTTCTAATGTGTCAGCGTAAAATCTCTATATTTTTGTAGTCTGGCGTTAAAAGCTTTAACTGTCAAAATTTAGCGTATACTACAAATTTTGGGTGTTACGCTCTGGATGAAAATTCTGGCGTAATAACTCAAACTTTGGCAGTCTGGCGTAAAACACAGACTGTCAAATTTTTTTTGTATACTGCCAATCTTGGATTTTACGCCTTGGAATGAGATTCCAGCGTAAAAACTCAAGTTTTTACAGTCTTTGGCGTAAAAGCACAGACTGTTATATCTTTGGCATAAACTGCAAGACTGTGAGGTCTAGTATAGAACTGACATATTTTTCTTGCACTTTGTAGTTAACTTGCAGATACCTCCGCTGGCTGAGGTGATGGGTTCTGTTGCTGGGATGCTGAACTCTAATTACCTGGAGGATTTGTCCTATGTGACATTTCCTATTTTCGGACCCCAGTATCCTGAAGGAAGGGGAAATCTAATATCGTCTCAAGGAAAGCGAATGCTGTTGATCATGATCAACGGGGGTCCCCTGACGTATATAGATGGGGCCAAATATATAAAACCAGCTTTCCTCTTCGGCGATATGATCGACAAACAATCCCAGACGAAGCCCAAGAAGGAAGACTAGGTTTTTACTGCTAGGGGCATGGTCATGTACCTGCCCAGGATGCCGAGAGATTATCCCATCTCTGCATTCTTCCATGCCACGCATCCGAGGAAGATGTCGTGGACTTTGACTCCCAATCTTCACGGCCAGGCGGGGAAGATATTTTACCAGAAAGGATCGGAGCAAGGGTTATTTGTAAGTCGCCCTTCCGGCTCTGTAATGCCCTTCAGGGGATTATTTCCGGGCAGCGTCCAAAGTGAAGATACTTTATTGCTCCAACCAGTCCAGTTGTCGACTTTCTGCAACGACTTCATGGGACAAGGAGGAGTATACCCCAAGGTTAATCCTCGGACCAATGGGTGGCTTACCCCTAAAAATCTTCGATGGCCTCGTTTGGCTGTCTGGGCCCTGAAGCATTTTTAGACTGAGCTGGAGAGCATTGGTCTGTTCGCGGCTGTGAGTGCTACCAGTGTTGGGCTGCCTTCCAATTCCAACCTGTTTTTGGCTATGATGGAGCGGTATATCTCGCTCACCGGGACTTTCACCACTCCGCTAGGGGAGTTGGGATTGGCCCTCCACGAGATGGCAGAGATTTCAAGACTGCCAATGGGGGATACTCCTTATGAAGAGTATGTTCCCATAAACCGGGAGCTGGGGGATACAGACCCTCGGGTAGTGGCAGTGTACCAAGAGTTGATATGCCACTACCTTGCTTGCACCACTTTCTATAACGAGCCCTCTGATTTGGCTCATACCAATAAGTGGGCGTCCTATCTCTTCTTTCATCAGGCCAGGGCTGCTAAGCCAGACAAAGTCGTGGATAGCAGGGATAAGCCTCTGAGCCTTCTGAGCATGCTTAATGCTCAGGTAGTCGATGATCTTATTGAAGACGCTGGGGCTTCAGATCAGGTTCTCGATGAGGAGATAGGGAGTTACCCTGCCGGCACTAAAGCCTACAGTTATATAAGGCATTGCCACAGGCCTCTGTCAAGGGAAGCTCAACTGGCTGGCTTCCTCTCTGTATGGCTACGCCGACTGGTAGTACCTGGCATTGCATCTTCGGATCGCATTCACCACAACACCTTATGGCCTGCAGTGCATCTGGTGTTCGGGGCAAGACTGAGCCTGCTCCCTGCCATGGTATGCCGCATACAAGCTGGCCTGAGGGCCGTTACTGATGGGCTGCTTGCCGATGAAACACGGCGTGACAGCTTTCCCAGGGTAGAATTACCGTTCCTGTATTTGATAGGATGGTTAATTCTCCATAACCCCAGGGTGATGTCTCCCGGCTCTGGCTGTAGTTCGGGGAGTAATTTCTTGTTAAATTACAAGAAATCCACTTGGAATGTGGTCACAGTCGTAGACTGTCGGCGAGCGTTAAATTTTGCTCACAGCTGGAAGCTCTTCTGCACCATCCCCACTGTACATCTCAATTAACAGGGGACGAGACGTCAGGATTTAGGTGAAGGGAAGACCGTTCTTTCTCCTGAAGCTTTTTATTGGTTGGTCTGCATTAGACCTTCCCATTTATTGTACAGAAGTGAAGACCATTGCTTCTTGGTGCCCTATCTGCCTAGTCGGTTCGCCAGGTAGTTTGGGTATGACCAGTTGCACGTGGAAAATGCCATCACCAACTTCAAGTCCAGAGGTGGACTTATTGATGAAGCGAGAGGATGGCGGTACTTCATAATGGGTGGTACCGGAGCGACTTTTACTATACCTGCGACTTCTCTCTCCATGGAGTTATGCATCCTCCATTCGTACGCCCAGTTTTATGTGGCCATCAATACCTTCCATCACGATTTTGATATACGTAGAAGTTTTAGGGTGCCCACTCATAAGTCTGCTGGAAGAGACGATGTCCCATCAGTCTTCTCTGACGACGGTGAAGACGCTGTCGGTACAGATGAGTTTTTTATGACAGTACCGAGAGGTGTAATACCTCCGCCTGCAGAGTCTCTTATTATCCCTGGAAAGCGAAGGGCTCCTGTTCTGAAGGAGGCTTCCCCTCGCAAGAAGAAGAAGACTGCTATTGGTCCTGTCAGGACTTTTCGCCCTGAGGTTCCTAGGAGTGAACCTGCTGTTTCCCCTGTTGGGGATAAATTTTTGACTAGAGGTCCTTCGCCTATTAGAGAGGGAACCTCCACAGTTCCGGCTCACAGTGCCAGAGATTCTTTTCTCGAAGCTGCTGTCGCTGCTACCGCTTCAGGTAGTGGTACGAGATCGCCTTCGAGGCCAAGTGCAATAAGAATATCTTTATTCAGACCAGTAACGGGAGTAACCCCTGCTACGTCTATAAGTACATCCAGCGAGATTCCACCCGATGAGCCTCGAGTGGATCTTGGTGAAAACCTGGAGGAGTACCTACCAGTGTCAGTTGGCACACCCCCTTCTCAAGGTATGACAGCTCGCTTAGCATCATTAAGAAATGATTTAGCTGTACTGGCTGCCGACGCGACATATATACCATCGGCCATGGGTAAATGTCGTCTTTATGCCTCTTTTAGAAAAATTAACATCATGTTGATATTAACTTTCTCTTGTCTTCTTTTCAGGGGAAGACATCTATAGGGAGGGTAGCGTCGACGCAACTTTTAGCTTTGTTGCCGCTCCTGCCGATGACATAGAGGTGCCCGACTTCGAAGAGGAAACATTTTTGGGTGCCGGCTTGCCCGAAACAGTTCCAATATCTCAAGAGGAGGATGAGCCTGTCATTACGACTATGCCTCCTTTGAGTACGCCAGCCACTTCGGCCGTTGTCGGTGCCTCTACCTTTGTTTTGCCCTCTACTGAAGTGACGAATGTGACGACACCCTCTGTAGTCGTTCCTGGAAGGGGATTCGTCGATATTGCAGCCACTCCCATCACCCAGTCTGATTTCGCCATGCTGATTGAGCAATATACTAGTATCTTCTATACCACTTTGAAAATGCTGATATCAATGGTGCTGGAGAAGAATCTAGGCTTTGAGGCTCTGAGGAGGTCCTCCCAGTTTGCGATAGCGCAGATCAGAGATTTCAACGACGCTGGGAGAGCTGATATACTGGAGCAGATAGTTAATGGTTTGGAACAACCCATTAACAATTATTTACAACTATCCCAGGGCAACATTGATGACCTGGTCCAGGCTGAATATGACTCTTTGACTGCGAGGCTTATTGGGGAGATAGAAACTCTGAGCAAGTCCATTGAGTCTCAGCAAAAAGAGATAAATGAGGAGCATGCCTTATTAGGGTATGTCATTCCCCAGCTGGCCAAGTGCGAGGCCGAATATGAGGAAGAGGCAGCGAGGATCCGCCAATTGGAAGATGAACTCGCCAAGGCCAAGGAAAAGGCTCTATCGTCGGCAGCTCAAGATGTGTTGAATGGCCGAAGGGAAGCGTTTCAGCAGAACCTGGCACGTGTGGGTATCATCCACGCAGATTATGTTCACCATTGGTCTGAAATATCTGCCTTGAATAATGAGGAGGCAAGGTTGGAGCAGGCTCGCGCTACCGTTCTGAGCTCCAGGAATGAGAAGATGGCCGTACTGGCGCAGCAGATCCGTAATTTGGCTGCTCCTCCCAAATGATGTACCATTTTTGCCTTTATATGAAATTTTGCTCCTCCGGGAGATAATAAAGAAATTTTATCTGACTTTGGTGGACCTATCATTTTGGAATATAAACGATAGGGTAGAGTGAAAGCGATATCAGAGGTAATATGGACGTGATATCCCTTCGGTAAGCTTCAGCTGGACATATCTATTCAGAGGTTATATGGACATGATAGAATATGATCCAACTATATTTGTATATAAAATACTATCAGAGGTAATATGGACGTGATAGGTTTTGATGTTCCAAATTAGTTAGACATATCTATTCAGAGGTTATATGATCATTGGCCTTACTCTTGTGAGTAATGATCATTAGCCTTTTCATAGCTAAAACTAGCTCGTCGACTTTGAACACTCTTTCCTTTACTTTTTGATCAAAAGCTCTGAAAATGCGTGCCTGGTAGAACGCGATGCGCTGTTGGGCTTGAAGGCGTTTCTCGTCTAATCCTTCTAGCTCTTGAAGCCTTAATAGGTCATTCTTTTCCTGTGTCAACTCATTAGCCACTGCTATTCTGAGTGACAAAATTTGGATTTCGATGGAAAGAACTGCTTCGCTCCCGTAAACCAATGAGAATGGGGTACAACCCATCGGTGCTCGTACCGTTGTGCGGTATGCCCAGAGACATTCTCCTAGCTTCTCGTTCCAATCTCTTTTGTTCGAAGAGACGAACTTTTTTAGGAGTTTGATAATGGTTTTGTTGAAAGCTTCCGCCAAACCATTAGCAGCAGGATTGTATGCCGTAGAGGCCACATTTTGTATCCAATTTTTATCACAAAATCGATGAAACGCTTGGCTGGTAAATTGAGGCCCGTTGTCATGAATTATCCTTCGGGATATCCCGAAGCGATAAATGACATGATGCTTGATGAAGCTGATCATGTTAGATGTCTTCACCTCAGCAAGAGGGATCGCCTCTGCCCATTTGGAGAAATAATCCGTGATGGCCAGTATGAATCGGTGACCTCTAGAAGAAGACGGGTGAATAGGACCAATGATATCCATACCCCATGCTTCAAAAGGCCAGGATATAACCGTAGGATATAAATGTTCAGACAGTTGATGTATAAAATCTGCATGAACCTGGCAGGCTTTGCAATGTCTTGTATATTTTCTTGCATCTGTGATCATAGTAGGCCAGTAATAGCCCATCCTTCTGATGCGATCCTGTAGCTTAGGACCGGATTGATGTGCTCCACATACACCGTCGTGAGCTTCATGGATAATCTGTTGTGCCTCGTCATCGGAGAGACATCGTAATAGCAATCCATTGTAGGTTCGGCGATATAAACATTTTGAAGACGCATCAAAATAGAGCGTAATGATCGTCTTTTGATGGATACTACTTCCTTAGGATCCTCTGGTAAGATTCTATATGCCACAAAATCTATGAAGGGGCTTCTCCAGTCTCTCTTGGGAGGATCTGTGTTCACAGCGTAGCTACGTTCTATGTGAAAGTTATTTTTCATATAGAATAAATCTCTGTTAAGAAGGATCACCGAATTCTATCTTCTTATAGGAGTAGCTAAATCTGCAGCTAGACTGGCCAGGGCATCAGCTTCCAGATTCTGAGATCGAGGTACATGCTCTAGGAAGAACCCTTTGAACGTCATGGCTATCTTGACCGTTGCTTGGTGATAAGGAATGAGATCTGGGTTACGGACTTCATATATTCCTCTGACTTGATTGACGATCAGCAAAGAATCACTAAAAGCTTCCAGAGATTCGACGTCCAATTCTTTAGCGACTTGGAGTCCGATTAGTAGAGCGTTATACTCTGACACATTATTAGAGCAGGGTTCACTAAGAGAATATGCTCGATAGATGACGAGTTTATCGGGAGTGACCAGGACAATTCCTACTCTTGAAACCACGTTTCCCCTGGGACAAGTCCTGGAGGCACCATCGAAGAATAGTTGCCATGTATCACTTTCCATTGCAGAATTACATTCTATAACTTCGTCGGGGATGTCCTCGTATAGTTTGGAGGTCTCCTGAATCGGATGAGCAGCTAGGAAATTAGCCAAGGCTTGGCCTTTGATGGACTTCTGAGAAACGTGCACCATATCATACGGTGTTAATAACATCGCCCAAGTCGCAAGTCAGGAATTAAGAACACTTGGCTTGTTCATCAATGCCCGAAGAGGATTGATCCTGGAGATAATATGAATAGTCTGGCCTGTGACATAGTATCGCATTTTCTGAATGGCAAACATCAGGGTCAAGCATTCTTTTTCTACTGGATTGTACCGGTGTTCAGCTCCGACCACCATCTTGCTTAAATAGTAGATAGCTTGTTCATGACCCTCATCGTTCTTTTGTGCGAGAAGAGCTCCCAGAGAATGATCCATTGCTCGAACATACAGTAAGAATGGTCTTTATATGACGGAAGGCACCAGAATTGGAGGATTAGTGAGGTAGCGTTTGATATCATTAAATGCTTGCTGACAGGCTTCGTCCCATACGAAGGATACACCTTTTTTTATGAGACGAGAAAAAGGCTGACATCTTCCAGAGAGGTTGGATATGAATCTCCGAATATAAGCCAGACGACCTTGAAATCCCCTGAGTTCCCTCAGATTACGGGGTGGTCGCATTTCCAAGATGGCCTTTACTTTATCCGGGTCCACCTGAATGCCTTTAGCGGTAATGACAAACCCTAGGAATTTGCCTCTGGATACACCAAGAAAGGACTTTGTAGGATTCATTTTGAGTTGATGTTGGCACATCAACTCAAATACTGTCTTCAAGTCTTGGATGTGATTATCCTTGAGGCAGCTTTTGACAGCTATATCATCCACGTAGCATTCAACTATTTTGAGTAAATCCTTATGGAATATGTTACTCATAGCTCATTTGGTACGTAGCCCCGGCATTCCTCAGTCCAAAGGGTATGACCGTATAGCAATATACCCCCAATGGTATCCGGAAGGCAGTATGCTTCTCGTCTTCAGGATGTATCTTGATTTAGTTGTATCCTGAAAATCCATACATGAAAGACATGCGTTCAAAACCGCATGTATTATCGATCGTGACGTCTGTAATGGGAAGAGGAAACTCATCCTTGGGGCAGGCTGCATTCAAATTTTGGTAATCGATGCAGACACGTACTTTCCTACTTTTTTTCATGACTGGAACAACATTGGCGACCCAGTCAGGATGTTGTTCTTCCCGGATGAAGCCACAGGCTATCAACTTCTTGATTTCGACTTCGATGGCGTCCATCATATCCAGACGAAACCGGCGTTGATATTGCTTCACAGGCTTCGAATTGGGCAATATATTGAGCTTATGAGTAGCCACTTTTGGATCAAGACCTGGCATATCCTCATAATTCCACGCAAAGAGGTCGATATATTCTTTTATCAGCTGGATTATTTCTTTCCTTTCTTCTTCAGAAAGATTATTACTGATAAATATTGGCTTTGGTAAAAGTTCATCCCCAACATCAATCTGGATAACTTTATCTTCAGTAGGAGGTTCTCTTTGCTCGAACCGAAGTTCTCACTGTGTATCTATTTGCTGAGCCCAAGAGTCTTTCTCAAACAGTTCAGATTCTTGTTAGTCTGCTTCGAGGGAATTTGTCAATACCGTATTTATTGATAATGCTCGTTCGAGATCATCATATGAGCCGGAGGGCGACGAGCCATCTTGAGAAGAGGAAAAGATATCCTCATTTGACTCAGAAGTTGCAAGTGAGGTGGTATACCCTAACCCAAAACGAGTTCGTTGACAGTAGGGATCACCGTGCAACGACATCCGCCTGCCTTTCCCATAGTTAAGACCTGGTTCCAGCTTCAAGTCATAACCCATACTTTGTATAATCTTTAAAGCTTGCGTGCTATATCTGTGAACCTGCATTTTACCAACATCGTCATCAGGAGAATCCTCTTGTACAGTCGGTTTATTGCACATGCGATCGAAGACTATTGGATGTTGACTGCTGCGAGTAGGCGGGACAATAAAGATAGAATCCTCATGTGGCCCATATGTCGTGATGACATTAGATGACGACGCTACTTCCCACACATACGGATGATAGGAATCTATAGCTTCCAAGAATTTTTGTGCTATAGGTTCTATATCATCATGGAGAGAGGATTACTGATTTGGAATTTGAGCGTCAATGTACTGGAACAGAGGATCTTTATTATCATCAGAAACCACGTTCCCGGTTATATTTACATCAGCCGGCTGCTTGTTATGCCGAAGGTTGATGACCAAAGGTGGAGGTTTCTGGTTCAAAGTGATCACTAGAGGATCACCTCCTTTTCCTGACCTGATTTTGTTCAGGTGGATAGCCATGGGTTCCATGACTTTTGGACGAGTAGTTTGCCCTTTCACCTTGATTGACAGAGGTTGCTTAGCAGAGGGTTCTTCTGTCTCCCAGTAGGATTCCTCCTCTGTCTCGCTTGACACCTCTTCCATGTAGTCTTGAGTGTACAATATGGAATCGGAGTAGTAAGATTCTACTCCTTTGAACAGGTTAAGGTCGGCAAACTCCGTTTGTACTATTCCTTAGGCATCTATATATTTAAAGCATTGTTGTAGAGTTGAAGGAACGATGTTGTGATCATGGATCCAAGGTCTGCCCAGCAGAATATTATAGGATACCTCTGAATCAATGATGTAGCATGTAGCCACTGATCTGAGGTCGCCAATTTGGATCCTCAGACGAATTTCCCCAACGGCTTACTTCTCTTGGCGTTGAAGCCCACGATTGTAGTGGTGGTGTAAGCCAATTCGCTGGTAGGAATCCTCAGCGGTCTGAGCAGACTATGAGGTATGATGCTGATCGATGATCCCGGATCTATGTAAATCTGGTCAACCTCCATGGAACCGACGTATCCGGTGTAATAGAGGGGTCTGTCATGCCTGTTATGTTTTAACAGTATGTCATCTTGAGTGAAAGTGATATTTGGGACCACCTCCATCACGCTATGGCATTGAGGACATGCCACAGGTTCTTCATCAGGGGACTTAAGCTGGGTCAAGTATGCATCCGCTTGCATTAATGCTTCACTCAGGGCTTGACGAGTGTCTTTAGAGAGCCTGAGTAGTTCAAAAATGGACAACTTGGCTGGTGTGTTAGCCAACTGGGCCAGGATGTCAAAGTTATATGGCTTCTCCAAACCTTTGTTTTGAATGTTCTTCAAAGGTTTATCAAAGCGCACTTCTTTTTGCTTTCCTTTGTCCGCCGAAGTTGGTCTCGAAGGACCGGCCTCTGGTATGACGGATTCTGGTTCTGAAAACTTGGCAGCTGAAGCGTCTGCTAATGCATCTTCCTGACTTGCTCCATAGTTCTTGAGGTAAGCTTTCCCTGAACGGGTTCCAGTAGCCAAAACCTCTTCTTCTGATGTCGAGGATACCGCAACCATATGACATGGTTTATGCTTCGAGTTATTCTTAGACTTAGCCTTAGCTGCTTGAGTCTCTTCCTCGATCTCTGATACCAGATCTGGATGAACCCACATAATCTTGCCCTGCTGGGTAGTTAGAGGTACTAGGTCATGATTTTGACCTCTGGCTGGAGGGAGATTAACGATGTTCATCGTTGTCCGGAAAATAGGTACAACACCATCCGAAACTTCTTGTGGAGGCAGATTGTCAAATTGGAGAGATATCATGTTGGCGGTAACCGTCTTCTCGCTGTTGTGCAGAGTGATGGCCTTAGCATCGATCAACTCCTGGATCTTCCTCTTCAGTACATAACATGCCTTTGTGGGGTGATGTATGTACTTATGGAAAATGCAGTACTTGGGGTTATTGGTACTACCGACTTCATTAGGTCGCTTTACCTCTGGGAGGATAATCTTGCCACTTTTGACTAGACACTCGAATATACTCAGGATATCTTCGTCGTCAAAAGAGTACACTTCAATGGGCCTGGAAGTCCCAGGTTTCGTCTGTGTGGTTGTCGCAGTCTTTTGCCTGGACGTATTGATCGTCAGAGCTTTTTTTCCTTTGGAACCACGAGGATGGTCGCTGTTGGAGGATGACCTCTTGCCTCAATCAGAGGCAGATATCATAATCTCATTAGCACGCGCCTTCCGACTGTTGTCCTCAGCGGCTACCGCTGAGATGATGAACGAGGGCCAATCATGGAACTGATATGGTCCTGTGAATACCGAGATCACTGGAAGAAGATTCTTCCTGCAAATGTCCACCAATACCGAGTCTGGAACTCCGGGAGGCATTTGCAAAGTGACTTGACGAAAATGTTCGATGAAAGTGCGAACGTTCTCTTTTTCTTTCTGCTTCACTTTGATAAGAGAGGACATAGACATGTCCATCCCTCCTTCGTAGATTCACGCGAAGAACAAAGTCTTGAAATCTTCAAAGGAAGTAATGCAGTTGTCCGCAAGACTATGGTACCACTGATAAGCCACTCCTGAGAGACAGCCTTTGAATACTCGAGTGAGAAGGGCGTCATTTCCTTGCAATAACACCGTCATCATACTGAAGTAGTTCATGTACTGGCTCGGTGATGTCTTTCCCTCAAACAAAGCCATAGTCTGTGGTTTGTATTTGGGAGAGAAAGGGACCTCATCCCAGATAGCTGGGTAAGGCTGGTTGATTCCCAATTTCTTGAGCTGATCTTTGTGCTTCAAGGCATCAAATTGGGCTTTCAACTCCCGCACTGCCTGCATTGGATCTTCAGCCGGTAGAGGGGCCGCGGAGTGATGGAAGATCGATTGTATTGCCACTCCAACAGGAGGCAATACATTCTCCGAGTTAGGAAGTGGGGGAGCTGCTGACTTTTGATCTAGATCAGGCTCCTGGTTCGCGTTGGATGGTGGTAAATCTACTCCCACACGTATTTGAGTCGGAGGGACCGATGCTTGAGCTATAGCAACTGTGTGTTGAGTCAGCATCATCTGGTGCATATTCTCCATCATAGATTGTAACTCTTTTAGAGATGTCTCCAACACAGCGATGTGTTGCTCAGTGCTTCCTGATGGGGAAGCCTCTTTGCGTTCATCTCTAATAGCATAGAATCCCATTTCCCTGGGTGTCATTGAAGGGTTAGTATAGGTCTCTGTAGAAGTTGACTCTATACTTTCAGCATCTGATTCGGGAAACTGGCGACCCCCCGTGTCGGAATCAGAAGAGTACGAAGCTGGTTGTCGTGACCTCGAACGGGTGTTACGGAACACCCCAGCTTTCGTGTTCTTAAGGAGTTTGTCGAATCTCCTTTGTCTTGGAGTTCTAGAGGGATGACGTCTTGAGTTCGACCTTCCTCTAGGTACGTGTGAAGCCATGTTCATTGAGGCATATGTAGGCTCTTCTTCCTGGAAAGACAGAGAGTAGTTCAACCGGTCGAAAACCGACCATTTTGCTTCAGAACATCAATAATTAACTATAATCCTATGACTATTACAATAGTGCTCCCTAGGAGGCGTAATAGACATGTTGGAAGATCCCCTATCCTTGCGCTTCTGGATCAGATATTCATGCAAGTCAGGAGGATTAACAGAAGAAGAAGAAGAAGGCTTGTTCCTCCTGTTCACATCAGTCGGCATGCGGATGTTGGGAACCATAACTTTTTCCCTGCCACCAGTGTATAGCAGGTTAGCTACATGAGTAGCAGATAATCCCCGAGGAGTGTGCCTTTCCGCAAACTAGGCCTTCTTTACGCTGAGGGGCTTCTCCTGGCGTAATCTAGAACTCTGCTCAGTTCGGCGTAAAACTGAGGAGGTCCTCAATCGGCCATCAGGATCTCGTGTAATCTGGAGGGTGGGCAGATTCTTCTCTTGCTGGCGTAAAGGCCGAGAAGTTGAGAATTCCGCCACTTATTTTCCCTTGCGTAGATTGCAGGGACCATCTGCTTTTCCAAGGAGGACAGATGCATTTTTACGTGCGGAGCGCGTATGGAATTTATGATTTGGCGCTGAGGCATTATCAGAAATTTTTTCTGCCACATCACAGACGGGAGACAGAGTTTTACGCGCAGAGCGCGAAGCAGACTTCTGGATTAGCACTGAGGCATCACCAGAAGCTTTATCTGCCACGTCATAGACGAGAGACAGAGTTTTACGTGCAGAGCGCGGAGCATACTTCTGGACTAGCGCTGAGGCATTGTCAGAAGTTTTGTCTACCACGTCACAGACGGGAGACAGAGTTTTACGCGCGGAGCGCAGAGGTTATGAAGCTACAACCTTGTTGGTCGAAAAAACCAGAGAGTCGGCAGGAATGGTAGGGAATGTCCGGGGCATCCAGACCTTACGTAGTTTCCTGTTGTCTTGGACAGAGAGAGTGAGAGCTACCCCATGCTCGAAGCATATCTTCGTAGGCGGACTGGTCGAATTGGACAACCAAGGTCTTCTTCATTGATCCTACTGATACTGCATCGTGTTGAGCAATTGCTTTCTCATCATATGAGAAAGAGGTCCCCAGCTGAGTCGCCATCTTGTGTTTGATAAAAAACAAAAGAAATAAAACAAGGTTTATACGAAACCCTCTCTTTGGTTTACAAACAAGAAATACAATTAATCCTATACGAGGATGTCAAGTATAAATTTTAATCTGGGTAAATATTGCTATAGGAGTCTGATCTGCGGTCGATCACTTTGTCCCTTGGACCACACGATAATGAAGAAGTGCTGTAGAAGACGGAGAAGATTTAAAGATTGCAAAGGGGAGTGGATGTTCGATGCTAAAATCGTCGATCACTACTCTCAATCTGAACTCTTCTCTCTCTGTTCTTTGATTTTTTCGACTTCTATTCTCCGAGTTTTCCACCTTGGATTTTTTGACCTTTCCGACCCCGGACCTCTGTCAAAAGAGGTCTCTATTTATAGGGTTTTAGTGACAGTAACCGTCCAGTCGGCGTAAAAGCCGGATAGTGGAGAGTATGGCACTTTTTACGCGGCGGTTACAATCATTGCCACCCACGAATAAATGATCCTCTGAATCTGCGTGTGACGCGTGCCCCATTATGAGATAATACATATAACTGCTACAAAGATCACGGTATGCAAGCCACGTAGGTAGCTGTCCCTCGCGTAGAAAAAGTTGGCGTAGAATCCAATAACTGTCACCATGGCATAGAAGCCAAATAGTTGTCAAACTAGCTTAGAGGCCAGGTAGGTGTAGAAGCCCAGTAGGCGTAGAAGCCTGATGCTGCATGGATAGGTAGCTAGCGTACAAGATAGCTGATCCTGCTTCCTTGACTGAGGTCTTGAGTTAATTCTGGACCAAATAGCCTTAATACACACCAATGCAAATGTAGCTTGACTTGGCGTATTCCGAGGAGATAGCATACGGCGTACTCCTTATAACTGAAAATAGCCAGGTCGGCGTATTTCAAGGAGGTAGCGTACAGCGTGCTCCTATAGCTGAAAATAGCCTGATGGCATAATATGCAGAGGTGATAATGTGGACGTATTAGCCATAATTATGGCTCACTCAGTCTTTGAAAATAGAACCAAATCTCGTGCATTAAATGCAGAGATCTGCCCCCATCACGCGCATTAACTGCAGAGACGTGCCTTGAGCTCTGTACGAAGAGAAGCTTTTGACGTGGCGGTTTGTTTTGTCTTCTGCGGAGCATAAAAGCTCACATCTGCCTATATAAAACTAGGCAGCGTATTTTCTTGTATGCGTAAAAGCACTTTGTATCAAGGAAATGTCACTAAACGACGGTTTAGGTCTCTGTGCCTACCATCATTACAGCCGTCGTCTGGATAGTTGTACAGTACTCTTTGTCAGGAGTCAGGTTCACTGCATGATCTGACAGGTTCATTCGAGGAATACGAAGAGTTCTCCGTACGACTTCCCACTGCATTAAAAGCGAGTAGGTTTTACGCCGAAGTGGCGATTTAACAACCTTTTTACGCCGGAGCAGCCTGGAAATACTGCATTACGCGGGCTGTTATGGAGCTATATTTTATGTTGTACTAGCGATAAAGTTCTGTTTGTACGCCGATGGCTCTGAAGTCACGTCTTACGCCACACAGCATTGAAATATCGTGTATAACTCTGCAGCATATTTTTTATACTTCTACAACAACTCCGGTACCGGTTCAGATACCGTGTTACCTAAAAGGGGTGAAACAAGATTCTACCAGAAATCAAAACCAAAATTGTCACAATACTAGAAACCATGCAATGAACAACTATAGTAAAACGTGTTAGCTTATAAGCAACTACCAAAGCTCCAGAAAATAAAAATAAACAGGAAAGTAAAGGAAGTTGACAAAATTAACAAAGTGTACTGGCCTAAAGCGAGCCCCCAGCCTAAATCTTCTAATCCACCACTAAGAAGGGGTTCAGAAACCATACTTCAAGTCTCAAGACTAAGCTCCAAGCTCAAGAGAGAAATGATGGAGAGAGAAAGGAGAAAAAATATAGAAAACGAATTAAAATCGAGTTCTATATATAGAAGAGGTGATTTAATCGTGGCCATTAGATCTGCCTCATCAGCGATCCACGACTCGATCAAAATCAATCTCGATCGCTCAAAAGAAAAATAAGAAACCAATAGATAATAGAGTGCCTCAATACTATTAATCAAAATATCTTTCTAAAATATCTCAAAAGTAAAACAAATATCTGTCGGACAGTATACCGTCGGTATACTATAGTATTCGGTATACGGTCAGTTAGTAAAGTTTTAATTTTTGAGAAAATTCAGAGATTTTATTCGATCTAATAAAACATAATAAATAGTACAAAATATGTATCCACATAAAATACGACTACTGTGAGACGAGTCTCACAACTCTTCCCTCCTTAAAATAGTTTGTCCTCAAAATTTCCACAAGGATCCAAAACCATGAAGCAAGTAAATCGAAGAAAGCAAGCGCGATACTAATAACAAGCAGGAAACTCATGTGAGCATGAAATTCCTGGGCAACAATAAAGAACCAGAAAAGATAAAGTAATAATAGGCATAATAGATAAGCTAACAATCTATCACATGCACAAGTTAAGACAATACATGGGTATACGAATAAGTATACCTCCTAAATCGAATAGAAATGGGTAACGAGCACGCATATCGTCCTCGTACTCCCAAGTCGAATCGCCCTATGAGTGATGGCGCCAAGAAACTCGAACTAATCGGATAGTCCGGTTGTTGAGAACCTTCTCCCTCTGGTCCAAAATAGACATGGGCCTCTCCTCATATGATAGGTCAGTACCAATGACTAACTCAGAATGATCTAGGATATGGCTCGGGTCTAGAATATACAGAGGCAACTAAGATACGTTAAAGATGTCATGTACCTCATGAAGCAACGGTGGAAGAGCTAGACGGTAGGACACGTCTCCAACTCGTTCGAGAATATCGAACGGGAATATATATATATATATATATATATATATAGGACTAAGTTTTTTTTGTACTCCAAATCTGATTATTCCATGGGTAGGTAAATCCTCAGATATATATGGTCGCCGACAGAGAATACAACATGACGACGGTGCTGATCTACCTAATAACAATGGCGATCCTGAGCCACTCTGAGATGATCTCTGATGTGCGTAATCACTCTAACCGATTGAGCAGTCATCTTTGGACCAAGCATCTGCCTCTCGCCAATGTCATCCCAAGCTAAAGGTGATCTGCATCTCCTACCATATAAAGCATGAAAGGGTGCCATATTAATGCTCGCTTGAAAGCTGTTGTTATAGGAGAACTCTATTATGTGTAAGTATTCCTCCTAGAAATTACCGAAATCAAGCGTACAAGATCGGAGCATATCCTCAAAAGTCTGAATAGTACACTCCGACTGTCTTTCTGTCTGCGGATGGTAGGTTGAACTTAACTTCAACCTAGTACCCATACTCTGCTGAAGGCTCTGCCAAAAATACGACATAAACCAAGAATCTTTATCTAAGACTATGAAAATGGGTATGCCATATAATCTTACTATCTTTCCCATGTATATCTCGGCTAGCTGCTCTGTAGACTAGCCCACCCTGAAAGGAAGAAAGTGAGTAACCTTCGTGAGTCGATCCACTATAACCTATATAGCATCTCTGCCAAACGAGGATCTAGGAAGATTTATCACAAAGTCTATACTAATATGGTCCCACTTCCACTCTAAAATAGGTAAATACTGAAGTAGTCCGGCCGGTCTCTGATGTTCAGCTTTAACCTGCTGACAGACTAAACATCGAGAAATAATCTTAGCTATCTCCCTTTTCATACCATTCCACCAAAAGTGCTGACGAATATCCTAATACATCTTCGTCCCTACTGGATGAACTGAGTACTGATAACTGTAGGCCTCTGACATAATCTTCTGTCAGATATCTTCTCTCAATACACAGAGTCGACTCTCAAATCTGAGAGTCCCATCCTCGTGAATGCTCAACTCAGGTCTGTGTCCTGACTCACACTCTACTTTGATTCGCTGAAGCTTGACATCACATGTCTGCTCTAATCCTCTCAACTATAGAAGATTGAACCTGCAGACTCGCCATCAAACCGATATCACCAGGTGATACTACCTCGATACCCATCTTCTACAGATCCTCCAAGATGTGATGCTAGTTCGTCAAGAAGTAAGCTCCTCCTCTTTTGCTCAAAGCATCTACTACGATATTGGCCTTCCCTAGATGATATTGATGGTCAAGATCGTAGTCCGTTAATAACTCGAGCTACCTCATTTGCTGCATGTTGAGATCCTTCTGTATGAATACATACTTCAAGCTATTATGGTCTATGAAGATCTCCACTCGATCACCATACAAGTAATACCTCCAGAGCTTAAGTATAAAAATTATTGCTGCCAACTCAAGATCATGTGTCAGATAACTCTTCTCATGGTCTCGAAGCTGCCGAGACGCATAAGCTATCACTCTGTCATGCAACATAAGGACATACCCTAGTCCTACTTCTACAGCATCACAATATACTGTAAACCTACCTAGTCCCACAAGAAGTGTCAGAATAGGAGCCAAAATCAAACTCCGCTTGAGATTCTCGAAAGAAGACTGGCAAGCATCTGACCACTCAATGCGTATATCCTTACACGTCAGCCGTATCAAGGGTGTGAAGATCCTAGCAAAGTCTGCCACAAACCATCTGTAATAGCCTACTATACCCAGAAAACTGCACTCATCTAAAGATGTACAAGGTACTGGACAACTCTCAATAGCCTCCACCTTCTTGGGATCCACCTCAACTCCTCTGCCAAAAATAATATATCCCAAGAATGAGATACGATCAAGATAAAATTCACACTTGCTAAACTTCGCATACAGTTGCTACTCTCAAAGAATCTAAAGAACTACGCGAAGATGCTTCTCATGCTCATCCTCACTCCGACTATAGACCAAGATATCATTAATAAACACTATCACAAACTGGTCTAGGTAAGGCATGAAGATGTTATTCATGAGAGATATGCATATAGCTGGTGCATTGGTCATTCCAAATAGCATAATTAGGAGCTCCCAATGACCATATCTAGGCATGGATGTCGTCATGGGTATATCCTGCTCTCTGACTCTTATTTGATGATACCAATACCGCAAATAAATCTTATAAAATACATATGCCCCACTGAGCTGATCAAACAAATCATTTATTCTAGGCAATAGATACTTGTTCTTAATGGTTGTCGTATTTAATATCTGGTGATCAATAATTAAACGCGATGAACCATCCTTCCTTTTGACAAGAAGTAACGGGGTTCTCCAAGGTGATGTACTAGGTCTAATGAATCTCTTGTCTCTAAAATCCTCAATCATTTGGCAAAAAATCTCTAACTTAGATGATGACATCCTGTAAACTCTCTTTAAAACTGGCTTAGCTCCCAGGATCAAATCAATATAGAACTCCACGTCTCTAACTGGCGGTATACCTGGTAGCTCATCAGGAAATACGTTCGAAAACTCATAAACTATCCTGGAAAACTGTGCCTCTCGGCCTCCACCATCATCAATGTAACCACCGGTGACTCTACTGTACCTCTCAAGAATGAGAACTCCTCACTGGTTACACAAAATATAACCTTGTCGTTATAACAATTATCGTCGCATGTCTCGCACTTAACCAATCCATCCCTAAGATATCGTAATTGCCCATAAGAAATTCTATCAGCCTCGCGAGAAACTCTCTCCCTCACACTATGGCTATATACAAGGGATATACTTTATCTACTCCTACGAGACCATTATCAGTAAGTATATTCAACCTTACAAGTAAGGACTTAGACTCCAATCTAACTCGTGTCACAAATTATGTAGATATAAATGAATGCGATGCACCAGAATCAAATAAAGTTGAAGACGAATAAAAGTGAACGAGAATGGTAACTACAACCACTTCTCCTACTACCATGTCCTCCTCCATCGATATCAAGAAGGCTCGACCCTGCCCTCTGGACACTGGTCCCCTCTGCTGCTAACCTGTAGGTCTCGCCTGTGCCTGGGACTGCTCATACTGCTGCAGCCTCTACTGCTGGAATAATTGAGCCTGTGGGGGGAAAGGCCTCTTAGTCTGTTGTTGCTACACCGGTGTCGGTGCCCTGTACTACGGCACTGCTGGCCAAACATGTCAAGCTCCAGTCCCAAAATATACGGGACCAGGTCTCGTGGCAATAACCAGCTAATACGACTTCGAAGGATTTTCCAATTTAATGGATCCGTCAAAGCGTACTAAGTTATCCAAAAATACTATCAAGACTAATATGCTACGCTAACAAGCAACAGGTAAATAACTAATCTCATTCACGAAAATAAATATAATAAAGACTAAAGTACGTGTTGGTAAATAAGATATAAAGAGTCTAAATATCCATAATACAACTGAAATAGTATGATGGGGACAAACACACTGAAATACAACGATTGAATAAAAGTACAGAAAGCAGTAAGATAAATATACTAGAGTATCAGCTAGCTAGATAATGGTGCTCAAGTCTGAGGCGGTAGGCCTACCAAGACTCAAGGGAACTCCGAAGGTAGCACCTTAAGATCCCTTTTAATGACGAAGACCATCTTAACTCCTGGTCCGTATACCGTCGGGTATAAGTGCTCGTCCAAATCTTAAAGGAAACTAGGTCCTCAGAGGGGCGTAACAAGATACAAAAAGTATATGCCATAAAATAAATATTGTGTAAGCATAAGGGTGAACTAACTAGCTAAGTGAAATGTACTTGAAGACAGCCTTAGTACTTATAGGTAGGTAAAAAATAAAAAGTGCGGTGTGGAGCCAAAGTCTAAGTATATAGCATTAGTTATAAACTGAATGTCAAAAGTATATGCTGACTACATCATCGATCATGATAGCGCAGAGCTAGTAACCTCTGTCGAAAGTATCGACAAGCATGTACGCCCATAATCGGGTAACTTATCCCATAATCGGGTAACACTGAGACTCACGACCCCGTAGTTTACCCTGCAACTACGGTAGCCAAATATCTGTCCCATATGCCTACTAATTATCTTTCCCGTCCAATGCCACTGTATAAGTTACGAATACGATGTGGACATCTCGTACATTAATGCAAGGCTCTAAGGAACTATATAACTTGGCTAAGTACCATCACACGTGCTACTTGCACCGATGATCAGTCAATTGCGTAAGCTCATGTCTTAAAACGAACTTACTTTATGACGTAAAATAATACGTGATAAGGCCTGGGGAGTCATAATGATAACTCCACAATATTAGGTTTGTCTACTAGACACTAGGTCAGAAATAAGTTCTAACATCAACACCTTCGTTGACTGCACCCGAGTCATTCTCGAACTCGTACAGTAATATAATATTTAAAGCAATAAACATGCAATCTATAATAACTAAATTTAACAGTATAACAAGTCAATGTATACTTTCCTAGAACTCCAATGTGAACAAGTAAAGCTCCGAAACCTGAAGCCAAAGTAGAACCGTCCTGGGTGCCTATGAATATATAGCAATAAATATCAATCACTACATTACACTACACTAAGCATGCAGAAGATTACAACATACCTAACATCATGAGTCACGTAGAGTCTAAACCAATCAAGCGTTCAAACTAAGTGGGTCGGCTAAGGTTGACTAGTCAAAGACCAAGAAAGTATGTGTACACTAAGTCTACTAGTCACCTAACATTTACAAGTCCTCTAAATGGGTAATTTCTCATATGACACACTCACGGTCACAACTAAGGTTCTTATAAGTGCTAAGTTATTTTCCAACATTTAGGTACCAAATGTTAACCCTCTAGGTCTCCATGCACGAATATATAAAATGGTCCTCTAACATTTGTACACAATAAGTCAAGGTTGATAACTATACTACTAACAATTATCTACAACTCAAGATGTCATGTAACTCTAACCATGTGTACTAATTACTAGGTTATGGTGTATCTTGTATACATAAAATTCATCATCACATCCTCTAATATATATATATAAGCAATCACTAATCCTAATTATTATACACTTGCACTACCAATCACAAATAATATTAAAATCTAGATTATTTTAGCATGGCACACAAATATGATAAACTTGGAATTTCTCATTCCGCACATGTGCATAATATACCAAACAATGATGATCCTAACATGGTAATAATTACTCTCTATCATGGCACTACACATATATCTCAAACCAGTGGAAAAACCTAGGTAACATTCACAACCACTAGTAGAACACTTAACCAACCTAAATTATGCAATAATATAACACCTAAACAACATTCTAACTAATATCTATATTCTAAAATTTATAATTAAAATGAGTTATTTGAGGGATTATCAAGTGATTTGGGAGGGATTAGCAAGTTAACAAATTAATACTCAAATATATAACACCAATTGAGTTACTATCTAGTTAACAAGTTAATAAGGGATTAAAAGCATACAATATATAAAATGAAGAACATGATGAAGAAGAAGTAGGTTAAGAATACCTAAAGAACAAATGCAATGGAGGTTGAGTTAGGAGGAGCTCGAGTTGGGGACAGTGCACTGGGGTTGCAAGGAGTCATAGGGGGAGCTCGGGTTAAGAGGGGGAAGAATAAGAAGAACAAGCACAGCAGCAACAACAACAACAACAAAGCATGCAGCAGCAACAGCTTGTATTAGCAACAGTGACAACAAGCAAAGTAGCAGCAGCAGCAGTATAATTAGAAGTACCAGCAGCTTCAACAGTCACAGCAAGGTGGAGGAGGAAAGGGGGTCATGAAGGTGGTGGTGGTCGTAGTGGAGTTGGTGGTGGTGGTCGGGTGGTGAAGGAGGAGGAAGGAGCTCAGGTAAATGTAATTGGGTTTGGAGTGATGAAGCTAATGGTGATGGTGGTGAAGGAAAGAAGGAGTGAAGAAGATGAAGTAAAGATAATGGAATAAAGAAGAGGAGGAGAAGATGAAGAAGAAGAAGAAGAAGAAGAAGAAGTAGGGGTGAAGTTTGGATGGGGTTGGGGTTGCTTGTGGCCGGCCAAACATGGGGAGTGGGGAAGAGTGAATGAGAGTTTTAATGGGGATGTGAAGGTTGAGTAAAAGAGTGGGTTAAGTATTAGACTAGGTTTTCTTCATAAATAAACGGAGATAATGTGTCTTAATGAGAGAAGAAAGGGGGTCAAGTCAGCCAACTTTTGGTTGTGCCCAAAATTGGAGGAAATTTAATGAGGAGATTGATGTTGAGGTGAAAGAAATAATACCCAAATAGGCAAATCTGAATTTTATTATCTAATGGGTTAAAAATAGGGTTTTTAGTCATGAATAGGGTGTTTGGTGCTATGTAAAAATGGGGAATAATGTTTGGTATTATGTATGAGCCATGTGAGGGTGTGAGGGTTTGGTTAGATTTTTTGACTAGTTTCGGGCTCGGTCAAGTCGGTTGACCAACATGAATTGAAATTGTGTCTCTGGTATTTGACAATGAATTAAAAGTGCATTGGGGCTTCAATTGAGTGGGACACATATGTCATGGATGTAGTAGACTCAGAATAGATTATCATCGAATATTGGGTTGTAAGAAACGGTTCGAATTTGTGTCTCCAATTTTGATTGGAACGAACATAGGTACAAAGTTTAGGATTGAATTAGATATTTTGTAACGAATGTTGTGCGATTAAAATAAAGCACAAGAGATATAATTATGAGTGACACAAAGGTCAGGACTGAATATTGGCTTGTCTCGGTCAAGGGTGCAAAGTTTGTTGGAAAATAAATACTAGTGTAGTGCTCTAGATATTGAAGCAACGATAATATGCAATAATTGAATCAAAAATCAATGAGGGAATTAATAACTCCAAAAAAATTCCAAAATAACACTAAATTAATTTCTAATCCTAGATTTGTGTCAGGGGGTTTACAGAATTGCTGACTGGGCTGATGCTGATTCAGTCTGGTTTCTCCTGGGATATGCTCCGATCATGTGGTCTAATATCTCATCCAACAAGCATAATCCATGTTCCCTACGGCACTCCGATACTACATGCCCAGGTTTTTCGTAATGGAAACAACTACAGGAAGAAGTAGAAGAAGTTTTCCTCTACTGAGGGCGTGTCTAGGAAAACTGCTGAGATAATGCTGCCCTCCTCGGGAATCCAATCTGCAGGGCTTGAACTGCTGGAGCTGGTGATGTTGTCTGGGATGCTGAACCTCCTGAAATATTGGGCCTCTTCTGGCTCCCCACTCGATCTGTAATCCTCTGCGATGTGTACTCATACCTCATGGTTGCCCGCATCACAGTGTCAAAGGTCTGGAACTCATGCTGCTACTCCGCCAAAATAATCTCTAAATGGATTCCCTGCTGGACCTCCTCGCCCTCTCCAACTCGGTCACCACCAAAGTAGGGGCAAACCTACTAAGCCTCACAAAATTCGTCGCATAGCCGTCGACGGTCTTGCCCTCATGCCTGAGGTTGTTAAACCTCTACTAGAGCTCGTAACGCACCACCGCATCAATGTACCTTACCTAAAACCTCTCACTAAAGACTGTCCATGGAATCAACATTGTGAGAGAACCCTCATGTATTGTCCACCAGTCACGGGCCAAGTCCCCCAACTGCAGTCTTACTACTGAGACATACTCCCTATCCGGAGTCCTTGCTGCCTCCAAGATAGTCTCAGTGTCCTACAACCAAGCATCGGACCAAATCATGTTCCCCGTACCATAGAAGTACGGAGGACTAAGGCGCCTGAAGCAGGTCGTAAAATTATGGATCTGATAACCACCTCGCTCCAACACTGTCTGGACCGACTGAGTGATTATGTCACTCTGGTGCTGTTGTACCGTCAGAAAATCCTGTAAGATATCCATCAATGCTCGAACAACGCACTATGTCTGCTCTAGCTGAACTGGGTAAACAGGTGCTTCCTGCTGGTCTGGTACTGCCAGTCGATCTGCCGCGGAATCTATTCTAGGTTCTGCCCCTGAATGATGGGGCCAATCTCCAAGAATATGTTGGGATCCCGAATGCAAACCCTCATCAAGATGCACTCGAACCATCTGGCCAGTAGTAACAAAAATAGTGCCCCTGAAAGTTAAGGACATAAGAGTCAAGTCAAAGAATATGATAGATCAACGATAAAAAAAGATAACAGGTCAAGGATCAGGGGTAAAAAAAATAACTAGGGATCAAGGGGGAATAGTTTAGGATTTAGAAATCTAACAATAACAACAACCCCTACATATCTGTAAAATAGATCAAATATGCTCAAACAGACCTGTATGGGCCACCACATGGAGAGTGATGGGACGATCATATTCTCGTGTATCCACTGATGCCCTAGTAATATATTGTAGGACACATCCACATCGATGACTTAGCAAGTCACCTATGTTCGGAGAACGTCGATTTGGAACTTCAGATGAATCTTGCCTAGAGGGTAGCTTCTTCCGGCGATGAAGCCGCTGATAGTGGTATTGGTTGATGCCAACTGATGCATCAGAATCCCCAAGGTTTGTAGTAGACTATGTGGGATAATATTGAGAGATGATTCGGGGTCGATATGCATACGGTCCACCTTAATGGCTCCAATGTACCCTGCGTAATACAGTGGATAATCGTGCCTATTATTTTCTAACTTGTCCTGCTTAGATAATATGATATTTGGGATCGCCTCCATCACACTGTTACAGTGGGAACATGCGACATGATTCTCTGTCTGTGGCTTGACTTAGGCCAAATAAGAGTCGACGATTTACAACACCTCACTTAGAGCATCATGAGTCTTTTTGGAGAGACGAAAGTGCTCGAATAAGTGATAACTTTGCTGGAGTGTTGGTGTCACGCCCCAGTCCCAGAATACATAGGACTAGGAATACGTAAACATGACAGCCGTATGTATATGATAACTCCAATATATGGAAACCATAACACATACGTACGCTGTATTATGAATAGTCATTCACAAAATCAAATAACCAATCAACTATATAACTGAATCAAGTATAAAATGCTTGATAAGAACAAGTAGTTAGGTGGAGACAAATCCACTACCAACTAGAATATAAGAGAAACCACATAATGTACATCTAATGAACAATGAGACTCGAAGAGAAGACCTCCTCGAAAGAGAGATAAGTAGCAAGTCCTGACCCGTGCTCCTGCGAATAGTCAAGATCGTCTTCACCTGAAAAGAGACCAGGTCCTCAGAGGGACGTAACAAGATACATAGAAGCATGTCAATTTAATACAGTAAAATATACATAATAGACAGAAAATATATAATTACGCTGTACTAGACAATCTATATAAAATGCATAATGAGGACAACCTTTCGACGTATGGGTAGGTGTAGGATACTCTATCAATCTCACAACTCACACACACGTCCATGAACATCATCAGCTGTCATACCGCAAGGGTAGCGACCATCGTGACACCATCAGCCGACATACCATGAGGGTAGCGATCATCGCGACACAACTCCCGTAGTGCGTGCTAGTTACTACGGTTTACCAGAGTGGGTAGCCCATACGCCTACTGATTGTCCTCCCCTCCCATGATACTATGTGTCAAGTATGTGTCAACATATATATAGTATATAATTATGACTGAAAGAAAACAAATATATAATGAATATATAAAAATATGATAAGCATGCAAAGTACTGTAAGCAATTTGGCAAGGTATCTTGCCTGGCAAGAAAACTGTAAAGTGTAAGCGTCCAGATATCAGGCACAAGGGATCAAAAACTATGGCATCAGAATGAATGTCTCCGGATGCTGAAATAAATATCACCAACGTTTCCAGAATAAGCGAGATAGCTAGAAAATACTACCCTTTCGTCCAATTTTGACACAGGGGCAAAACGGTAATTTTGGGTCAAAACGGGGTCCACATGTGGCCCACTTTGCACCAAAATGCATGCCAGAGATAAAGTTCTCTAAATGGAACAAATTATAGGTCTAACAAATTCTAAACGTCGATACAAACTCAACGGTATGTCCAATTTTGGATTTCGATGAGCCGATCACGAATTCCCCCTTCAAGTCAACCCATGGGGCCCGCGAATAGGCGGCTTAGTCAACAGTCTCAGAATCGCGTAAAACTTGGATAATAGGACCAGTATGATACCACGAATCCAATGGTACAATTTTTGTCGCATTCTGACGAGTGTACATAAAATGGGGTAATATTTTACAAAAGTCACGATACGGGGATATTTTACGGATATGGGTTGGTTCCGACGCGCACACACGTCCGAATCAACTTCCGCGAAAGTCCATACGTCAGGATATACCATACGCGTCTTTCGGTATAATTGGTATGCGACAAGACGATCCCGTTTGGCGGGGCATACTCCGTATCACAAAATCTTAGTTTTAAAATATCAAGTTTTTGGTTATTTTGGAGGTCGAATAATTTAACACATAAAACGAATTAATAAAACTAAAAGAACAGAAAAATTCTCGGTTATAGTGAGAAGAAAACCCTTCAATTAGTTTTTGAAAATATTAAACAGGTTGGTGGCAAATTGGGGGTGAACATGGAGTTTTTGGACTGTTTTGGTCAGTTTTTTGGTCATTTTCCGGTCTATTTTTCGACCAATCCAGGGCACGAAAACTCGTCCCGCTTGAATGAAAATATTATAGGGTTAGGTTGTGAACGTACATGGATAAACCGCTCACAAAAATAATTAAAAATAAGGGAGATATGATACCGAAAAGATGGAGACTCTGCTGTCTGTGTGGCTGTGCACACGGGCACACGGTGCACGGCGAATGGCGGGCTGCGGCGGTAGCTGGCGCGGCTGAGGGCGGTCGCCGCAGCGGAAGCGGCGTCGGGGAGTCGGGGCTAGGGTTAGGGTTAGGGTTAGGGTTTAGGGTTTGGTAGTTTTGTATATATACATATATATATATATATATATAGAGAGAGAGAGAGAGAGAGAGATGGGGAGAGCTGGGGGGGTTCTGTAGTTCACGGGGGTGGTTTAGTATTAGGATTTGCTTAGGAATAGTTTTACGGTTAAGTTTTAGATTTTCTTTTCTTTTTTTTTCTTTTCTTTTCATTTTGTTTTTGTTTTTGTTTTTGTTTTTGTTTTTGTTTTTCTTATTATTATTATTACTATTACTATTACCTATTATTATTATTATTATTTTTTTTTTATTATTATTACTATTACTCTTATTATTATTATTATTATTATTAACTTTATATTTATTAACATATATATTTACATATATAGATGCGACTATATAAAAATTCAAAAAGAATATTTGAACATAGAATAAATTCTAAAAAATCTATCACCCTTTAACAAGACTCTAAAATAAAAAAATTATTTTATGGAATAATTCTAAATGAGTATTTATATAAGTAATTAATTAATAAAATTTATTTTCTAATTAACTATGGAAATACTCTATAGAAATTAAATAATTTATAAAAATACCTAAAATAAAATATAAAAAATTTAGGGGGTTTACATTCTACCCAACTTACAATAATTTTGTCCTCGAAATTAACACTAACCTATATTCGTAATAAATTACTATAGCTATTAACATTTCATTGCTAGCTTGTAGCGCTTCCTAAAATGTTATGGTCAGCCATCCTAACACTTACCTTCCTTATTGTCTGTACACAATTCTTTTATCCTCTAACTCATCTACACTACCCAACTTACAAGAATTCTACTAGTAGTCAAAGTCTTTTGAGGCTATTGTCTAGGTTGTAAGACGAATTTATTCTTTAGGTCGAAAACAAAATTGGGATACTTGTCTAGAATCTCATAACCATAATTTTTCTCTGTAACCGTCAAATATCGTAGTCTAATACTGCCACGCCACCTGGCTAGTATGTCTGCAAATAATTCGACTACTCTACTATAATGGTCTAGCTGCAGCTGTTGCTTCCTTGCCAGCAATTTTTTATAGTCACCAGTTCTTAACAAGTGCCTTCAACTCTTTCCTAAGCTTAGTCTAAGTTTTAGGGCAACAATTAAGGTCTTGACTAACTTTATAAAACTATTAGAAGTATGAACTATTTTAATAATCCAACTAATTTCTGTTAGACTAAAGGATGCTACTCATGGTTTAAAATAATAAGAGAATACAGATATTGTTATATTGCATATACATAAGGGTTATCATTATGACTCATCTTTTTAGTTATTAATTATTACAAACCCATTTATGTTTTAACTAACAAAATAAGGGTGAGGTTGAAGTAAATCAACAATTCATGATGGCACGAAAAGATGCAACTATGATTGAAAAAATTAAGCATGGGATAAGGAATGGATATGGAAGAGAAGATGAGCCACCCAAGGGGACGAGATGGTGATAGGAAAGAGAATACTACTACTGCTACTCGTGTCATCCATTAGCATCGTGGGTATGCCCTCTAGTTAAAATATTAACATATCCTCAAAAATTTAACATCAAATATATCACAAGTGATATGCCCTTAATTACAAAAGATTGACACAAGGTAATATGATTGGCCTATGGGGTATATCTAGTACTCTCCATGTATCAAACTTATACCAAGCACGAGCGTTCGTCTTTCCGAAATAGGGGAAGACGAAAAACAATAATAAAGAATTCAAGGAGGAGGTGATAGAATACAAGTACGAGGTTCAAGGCGATTAAAAAATTCAAAAAAGAGTTGTAAGGGCAGTTGCGGATGAGATCTTATTTTGGTAAATTCCTATTCACATGCTCATATCAGTATAGTTAAGTAACCGATAAGATATGCTTGGACATGTCTAAAGGGCAAGTATATTCGTCTAACAAGCTGAGTCAACTTTATATCTCAATCCACGTAAAGTAGTCATGCGAAGAGCGAACCAAGTGCATTAAGGTTGATCAGACCATAATACACTGATTCTGATTTAGAAAATGTATTAGTAGGCGTCCCCAATAACACATATGTCATGAACAAGCTCGATAAAAGAATAAGCTTACAAAACTAGGCTATAAAATAACAACATAAGCGGAGGTAGTTCAAAAAATATAAGTACGCTGGATTATGATGAAGGAAGGTACAAAATAATTTAAGTTCAACAAGAAGACCGGTGTTATGCCTCTATAGTTGCCATACTAACTTCTTGTCTAAGCCTCTAGTCGACCATATAGGGGTATGGGCCTCTAAGTTCTACAGTCTAGATAACCACTATCTTCTTATGCAAGCCTATAGTTGGTGTCATTTGTTTGATAATAAACTAAAGAAATTGAAACTAGGTTTATACGAAACCCTTTCTTTGGTTTACAAATAAGAAAAAGAAGTATAATTTATCCTATACGAGGATGTTTAAGTACAAAAATTTGATTCTGGGGAAATATTTCTATAGGAGTCTGATCTGCGGTCGATCACTTTGTTCCTTGGACCACACAATGACGAAGAAGTGCTGTAGAAGACAAAAAAGAAGCTTCAAAGGCTGTAGGAGGGATTGAACTCTCGTTGCCAAAGTAGTCAATCAACACTCTCTGGATATACTCTCCTCTCTTAAAAAATCTTTCACCCTTCCGACCCCTTCCCACTTGCGACCTCTTGCGACCTTTGACCTCCGTGACCGGAGGTCTCTATTTATAGAGTTCAGCTACAGTCGGCGTAGAAACCGAACAGCGGAGAGAACTACACCTTTTACGCGATGGTTATAATAACTGCTACCCACGTATGAATGATCTATTGAACTGGCGTATGACGCGTGTCCCATTATGAGATAATGCGTATAATCACTCATCGATGATTACGGCATACAAGCCACGTAGATAACTGCCCCTCGCGTAGAGATGGTTGGCATAAAAGCCAAATAATTGTCTCGTTGGCATAAGAGCCAAATAGCTGTTCTGATGGCGTAAAAGCCAAGTAGCTATCATAAATGCGTAGAAGCCAAATATCTGTCATATTGGCGTAGAAGCCAAGTAGGCGTAGAAGCCAAGTAGGCGTAGAAGCCGAATAGTTATCAAGTTGGCATAGAAGCCAAATAGGTGTAGAAGCCGAATAGTTGTCAAGTTGGCGTAGAAGCCAAGTTCTGTGTAAAGAGTGATGCTTTGCAAATATAGCTCGAGTCGACGTATTTCGAGGAGATAGCGTACGGCGTGCTCCTATAGCTGAAAATAGCCTAGTTGGCGTAATGTGCGGGGATGGTGATGTGGGCATTTTAGCCATAATTATAGCTCACCCAGTCTTTGAAAGTAGAACCAAATTTCATGCATTAAATACAGAGATCTGCCACCATCTCGCGCATTAATTGAAGAGGCGTGCCTCGAGTTCTGTACGAAGAACAGCTTTTGACGTGGCGGTTGGTTTCGTCTCTTCTTGAGCATAAAGCTCACATCTGCCTGTGTAAAATAGGCAGCGTATTCCTTGAATGCGTAGACGACGTCTTATATCAAGGATTATGTCACAAAACGACAATTTGGGGCTCTGTGTAGAATCATCATTACAGCCGTCCTCTCGATCATCGTGCAGTACTCTTTATCAGAAATCAGGTTCACTGCTTTAACTGACAGGTTCATTCGAGAAATACGAAGAGATCCTCGTACAACTTTCCGCTGTATTAAAAGCAGACAGGTTTTATGCTGAAATGGCGATGTAGCGACCTTTTTACGCTAAAGCAGTCTGGAAATACTGTATTACGCGGGTTGTTCTAGCGCTATGTTTTACGCTGAATAGCGTTGAAGCTCTGTTGTACGCCGATGGCTCTGGAATCATATTTCACGCCACCCAGTACTGGAGCTCTGTTTTACGTGGGCTTCCTGCATGTTGAGGATTTTACGCGTATGATTCTCTAGCGTATTTTTCATGCTTCTACAAGACCCCCTCAAAGTTTTCAAATTCTTCGTAATTTGAAATACTTTGAATGAAGCATGAAACGGTCAAGTTTGACTCATTCCTCGAGGCTGATTTCTCGACAGATTTTTAGAAGTTTGTTGGGATTTGGTACGTTCTCCTCTGCCTATATAAAGGCGAATGGGTTAACCAGTTTTTCCTACACTTCCTTCACCTCAAAGAGAGAAATGGTTGCTGAGCTTCGTCAGGTTAACTTGAGGAAGAAGAAGATCATGTTCTTTCAGCATGTAAGGAGCCATAAAAGAGGCATCTTCGAGCAAATGTCCTCTGCAATGATGGATGATGGAAGGATATCATAGCTTTCGTTGATCGGGATAATCAGCAATTTCATATGGCAATTCATCCAGGAGAGAGGAATGGTCTCATTTGGCCACACAGCTTGCAAGCTGTATTTTCTCCCGTCATGGCGCTGGACGATGGTAGGCAATTTGGCCCTGTCTTCCAGTATTTAGTTAGGTCTGAACACCCAACACAATATCTAGGGCACGCCTGCCATGGCGTATGGAGGGTGGGCTCTGAATAATTTACACAGGCCCAGTTCTGTATCCTCCCGCCATTAATTATTTTCTTGTTAATCGGTCGCGGAAGCCGATTAACTGCTGTAGAAGACGAAAAAGATCTCCACCAATATGAGAACCTGGCAAAAAAGATTCTTGGTGTGATCTTAAATGAAAATAAGAAACCCTTTATAGAATGGATTTCCATCATATGTAATCATGAAGATGAAAAATCCTTTGTAGACTGGATTTCCATCATATGTAATCATGATTAATAAAATTGTCTTCTTTTACGCATCTGATGATTTGCCATATTTGCTGTGAGGAAGTCTGAATAGTGTGTAGCTTCGATATGTCTGAATAATTTTATGCCGACTCTGATAGAAGAATATCTGATCTCGTCTCGTCTTTTACGCGTAGCAGAAGACGCGTAGAAAAACTCTTTAGCATTTAAGTTGAAGATCCAAACTGTCATGCTATTTTGGACGAGAAGTAGCATAGAATTTCTGAACTGTCACTTCTCTGATGCGAAGAATTCTTGTTCTGATCATCATCTTTACGAATAGTTTCTCGAAAATCCATTGAAAAAGGCAAGAAATTTCTGTCAACTAAGCCATACTGAACTTTTTTGTAAAGCATTCTGATTGGACTTTGGATCAACTTCCAAATGACCCAAGAAGAAGAGTCGTCTTCAATGCTGAACTCTGTATATTTCAGGTAATTAGAATGTTTTGTAGCCAAAAAGGAGCATCTTCTGCGTAAACCCTTGTAATTGGCCGTATGTAGCTTTTGAGCGTAGAATCGTAGATTTGTAGCCTCTGAGCGTAAAAAAGCTTTCGAGCGTAAAATCATAGATTTGTAGCCTCTGTGCGTGAAGTCGTAGGTTTGTAGCCTCTCGAGCGTAAAAGTTACCGAGCGTAAAAGCATCCGGGCATAAAACTATAGACTTATATCCTCTGAGCGTAAAATCGTAGATTTGTAGCCTTTGAGCATAAAAAAACTCCTTAGCATAAAATCGTAGATCTGCTCTGCTCGTAAATTCTGAATCCGCTGACTGTCCGTCTTCCCGAAATGATAGGCTGACGTGGTCCCAAATCATAACAGAATATTAAATATCAGATTTGGTTAGGGATTCGAAGAGTTATCCAAACTCTATAAATAGTCCAAGGGCTGGAGAGAGAAAACTTTTATCTGCCTTCACAAAACCCTTGCCTTCCAAGAACCCTTCTTCTTCGTCTCTTTCTTGAGAACTCAGAATAGCCATGGCCCCTAAACAGACTTCCACTGCTAAGGGAAAGAATGTCGCTTTCTATTCCCGCTCCACTTCTCAAGCACGAGCAACTCCCATTAGGCTGAACGAGCATCGATCGGAACATAGCGCTCCGCCGTCGAGCTGTGCTCCGGACATTACAGGTAGAGACTTTGGGAGAAAACAAAATCCTTCGCACAAGTTGTACGTGCATGCGCAAGGTCCTCTTTCGTACTGAGAGCCTCTTCAAGGAGGATGATGTATGGAGGGGTTTTATTATTATGCACACATTCCTAATGTGTCGGCGTAAAAACTCTAAATTTTTGTAGTCTGGCGTAAAGACTCAGACTGTCGAGATTTGGTATTTACTACAAACTTTGAATTTTACGCGCTGGATATGAGTACCGGTGTAAAAATTTAAATTTTGTCAATCTAGCGTAAAGGCTCAGATTGTTAACTGTTGCCACCTTTTGAGTTTTACGCAAATGGAAAATAATTTCCAGCGTAAGACTCAAATTTTTGCAGTCTTGGCGTACAAGCTCAGACTGGTGATCTTTGGCATAAAAAGCAAGAGTATAGCGTCTAGTGTAGAAACTGACTTGTTCTCTTGTATTTTGTAGTGGACTTGCAGATTTCTACTTTGGCTGAAGTTATGGGCTCTGCTGCCGGGATGTTGAGCTCAAACTATTTGGAGGATTTGTCGCATGTGACATTCCCTATTTCTGGTGCCAATTATCCTGAAGAAAGGGGAACCCTTATCTCGTCCCAGGGAGAACGCATGCTACTGAGTATGATCAATAGGGACCCCTGACATACATAGACGGGACGGAGTATAAGAAACCTGGTTTCTTATTCGGGGATGTGATCGACAAACAATCCCAGACCAAGCCTAAGAAGAAGGATTAGGTGTTTACTGCTGAGGGCACGATGATGTATCTGCCCAGTATGCCTAGGGATTACCCCATCTCTGCGTTCTTCCATGCCACACATCCTAGGAAGATGTCATGGGTTCTGACTCTCGATCTTCACGGTCGTCCGGGAAAGATCTCATATAACAAAGGATTGAACCAAGGATCCTTTATGAGCAGACCTTCAGGCCCAATTATGCCCTTTAGGGGATTACTGCCGGGTAGTGTCCCGAGTGAGGATACGTCGCTGATCCAACCGGTTCAGATGTCGATCTTCTGTAACGACTTTATGGGACAGGAAGGAATATACGCTAGGGTCAACCCTCGGACCAGCGGATAGCTTAGCCCGGGAAATCTCCAATGGGCCAGTTTAACTGTCTGGGCCCTGAAGCACTTCCTGACGGAGCTGGATCATATTGGCTTGTTTGCGGCTGTGAGCGCTACAAGTGTTGGGCTGCCTGTCAACCCCAACCTGTTCCTAGCCTTGATGGAGCGATACAACTCGCTCACCGGGACTTTTGCTACTCCGCTAGGGGAGTTGGGCCTGGCCCTTCATGAGATGGCAGAAATTTCAAGGCTGCCAAAGGGGGACACTCCTTATGAGGAGTATGTCCCTACAAACAGGGATTTGAGGGATACAAACCCTCGGGCTATGGCAGTATATCAGGAGCTGATGTGCCACTATCTTGCCTGCACCACTTTCTACAAGGAGCCCTCTGATTTGACTCACATCAACAAGTGGGCAACCTATCTCTTCTTCCACCAGGCCAGAAATATTAAGCCAGATAAGGTGGTAGATAGCCGAGATAGGCCTTTGAACCTCCTGAGCATGCTGAATGCTGATACGGTCAATGACCTTATTGAAGACGCAGGGGCTTCAGATCAGATTTTTGACGAGGAGATAGGGGTTACCCTGCAGGCACAAAAGCCTTCAGTTATATAAGGCATTGCCCAAGCTCTGTCAAGGGAAGCTCAATTAGCTGGCTTCCTCTCCGTCTGGCTTCGTCGCTGGGTAGTGCCTGGCATAGCGTCTGCAGATCGCATCCATCGTAATACCTTATGGCCTATAGTGCGTTTGGTGTTCGGAGCAAGACTGGGTCTGCTTCCTGCTATGGTATATAGAATACAAGCAGGCCTGAGGGCCCTTATTGATGGGCTGCTCGCTGATGAGACGCAGCGTGAAAGCTTTCCCAGGGTGGAATTACCCTTCATGTACCTGATGGGATGGTTAATTCTACACAACCCCAGGGTGATGTCTCCCGGTCCTGACAGCGGGTTCAGGAAATAACTTCTTGTTAAATTATAAGAATTCCTCTTGGAACGTGGCGACCGTCACAGATTGCCGGCGGACGTTAAACGTTGCCCACAGCTGGAAGATCTTTTGTATCGTTTCCCCCGTACATATTAATCAACAGGAGAAGAACCTTAAGGATGAGGGCCATGGGAGGACCATTCTTTCTCCTGAAGCCTTCTACTGGTTGGTCTGTATTAGACCTTCCCATTTGCTGTACAGAAGTGATGACCACTGCTACCTGGAGCCTTATTTGCCCAGTCAATTTGCCAGGCAGTTTGGGTATGATCAGCTGCATGTGGGGAATGCCATTACCAGCTTCAAGTCCAAAGGTGGACTTATTGATGGAGCCAGGGGATGGCGATACTTCATCACGGGCTGTACTGGTGCAACTTTTCCTGTGCCCGCGACTTCTCTTTCTATGGAGTTGCACATCCTTCACTCCTATGCGCAGTTCTATGCGTCCATCAATAGCTTCCATCGTAATTTTGATGTACGAGGAAGTTTTAGGATGCCCTCCCATAGGTCTACTACCAGGGAGGAGGTTCCGTCTGTTTCCTCGGACGAAAATGAGGACACCGCCGGGGCAGACAAGTTCTTGACGATAATACCGAGGGGCGTAATAGCTCCGCCGGCAGAGCCTCTCTTTATCCCCCAGAAACGGAAGGCTTCCACTCTGAAAGAGCCTTCTCCTCGTAAGAAGAAGACTGTCGGAGGTCCGAAAAGGGCTTCCACCAGGGGGGCTCCTAGGAGCGAGCCTGTCGTTTCCCCTGTTGGGGATGATTCTTTGATTAGAGGTCCTTCACCTTTTAAAGAAGGTGCCTCCAAAGTTTCGGCTGATAGTGTCGGAGATTCTTTGCTCGAGATCGTTGCTACTACTGCTTCTGGTAGTGCTACGAGATCACCTTCAAGGCCGAGCATAATAAGGTTTCATATACCTTTATCCAGACCAGTAATGGGAGTAACCCCTACTTCGTCTATGAGTATTTCCAGTGAGATTCCACCCGAAGAGCCTCGAGTGGATCTTGGTGAAGACTGGGAAGACTACCCGCCATTGTCAGTTGGTGCACCCTATTCTCCAGGTATGACAGCTCGCTTAGCATCATTAAGAAATAATTTAGCTGTACTGGCTGCGGACGCGACTTATATACCATCGGCCATGGGCAAATATTGTCTTTACGCCTCTTTTTAGGAAAATTAACATCAGTTTGATATTAACTTTCTCTTGTCTTCTTTGCAGGTGCAGACATCTACGGGGAGGGCGGAATTGACGCAACCTTTGACTTTGTTACGGACCCCCCATATGAAGTGGCGGTGTCCGACGTTGAGGGATCAAGCTTTGAAGCTGTCGATCCTTCCTCCACAACATTTTCGGATGTTGTTCCGCCAGTACCAGTCCAAATAATATCGGAGGAGGATGAGCCGATTGTCTCAACTGTTCCTCTTTTGACGAGCATGCCAGCAACTTCGACCGTTGTTGGTGCCTCTTCTTTTGTCGTGCCATCTGTTGAAGCGACGAATGTGGCAACCTCCTCTGCAGTCATTCCTGGAGGGGGATTCACCGATATCGCAGTCACTCCCCGCGTCCATTCGAATCTCGCCATGCTAGTTGAGAAGTTTACTAGCGTTTTCTATATCACTTTGAAAATGCTGATATCGATGGTGCTGGAGAAGAATCTAGGCTTCGAGGCTCTGAAGATGTCCTCCAATCTTATTGTAGCGCAGATTAGGAATTTTGGTGACGCTGAAAGGGCTAATGCGCTAGAGCAAATAGTTAATGGTTTAGAATAACCCATTAACAGATATTTGTAATTATCTCGAGACAGCATCGAAGACCTGATTCAAGCTGAATATGAATCCCTGACTGTGCAGTTTGCTGAAAAGATGGAAAGCTTAAATAAATTCATCCAAACACAGCAGCAGGAGATGGATGAAGGGAAGGCCGTCTTGGAGGAGGTTATTCCTCTTCAAACAAAATGCAAGGCCGAACATGAGGGGAATGCAGCGAGGGTCCACAAACTGGAAGCCAAACTCACTCAGACAAAGGAGTGGGATTTCCAGTCATCGACAGCTCTAGATGTGGTGAATGGCCGACTGGATACAGCTCAACAGAACTTGGCACGTACAGGAGTCACCTGTGCCGATTTTGTTCAGGCTCGGTCCGAACTGTCCCTCCTGAGCAATAACGAGGTACGACTGGAGCGGGCTCGTGCTAATATCTTGAACTCCATGAATGAGAGGATGGCTGCTTTGGTGCGACAGATTCGCAATTTAACTACTCCTCCCCAATTATGTACTTCTTTGCTTCTTTATGTAATTTGCTCTTCCCAGAGATAATAAAGAAACTTCATCTGACTTTGTGGACCTATCGTTTTTGAATATAAATGATAGGCTAGGGTGAAAGTGATATCAGAGGTATCATGAACATGACATACTTTCGGTAAGGTTTTGCTGAATGTAAATCTATTCAGAGTTAACATGAACCTGAAAGAATATAATCCAACCAAATTTGTATACCAAACACTATCAGAGGTAATATGAACATGATAGGTTTATAAATTAATTAAGGATATCTATTTGGAGGTCATATGAACCTGATAGAATATGATCTAGCTAACCTTTGTATGTGGTATCGTCAGAATAACATCTTCACCATACTCCGTTTAAATAAGGGAGATTAAGCGTAGTACTTCTTCAGGAATTTGCCGTTGATAGGAGCCATTACCAATTTTTATTAGGCTTAGCTAAGATGCAAGCGCCATTTGAAATTATATAAGGGTCCTCCCATTTCTTTATGATTGTTTGTATGAACTTCGGATATTGTACTAGAGGTAATATGGACGTAGTACAATACCGTGTTTGAGGAAATCCCACAGGGGAAACTTTGGTGGACCTATTATTTGTTGTGCACGTTTGAGTGCAAATAATAAGTTCGAAACAAGCCTCTGGCTAGTAAAGATATCCTGATGGGGAATTTTTGTGGACCCACTACTTTTTGCGCATGTTTGTACAAGTAATAGGTTTGAGACAAGATGCTTGTAAAATATGACTCTGTGGGAATGAGCAGAGACTGACTCTTTCTTTACTGGGGAAAATGAGGACAGTTCAGAGGTAATATGGACATGAACCATTCATTTTTATTGGACCTATTACTTTTTGCGCACAAGAGTACAAGTAATAAGCTTAAGACAAGCCCTACCAGAGGTAATATGGACATGGCATTTTTTGTGGACTCAATACCACTGGCGTACTTAGAGTTAAGTACGGGTGCTAAGTTGAGACGACAACCGATATCAGAGGTAATATGGACATGATAATAGATAGCCAAAAACTCAAAAAGTTTGTTCAGAGGTAATATGAACATGACATACTTTTGAGTTGTGACTCCATTGGGGATGGAGGTATATATCTGCTCAGAGGTAATATGGACATGGCAGTTTTTGTGGACTCAACACCACTAGCGTACTTAGAGTTAAGTACGGGTGTTAAGTTGAGATGACAACCGATATCAGAGGTAATATGAACATGATAATAGATAGCCAAAAACTTGAAAAGTTTATTCAGAGGTAATATGAACATGACATACTTTTGAGTTGTGACTCCATTGGGGATGGAGATAAATATCTGCTCAGAGGTAATATGGACATGGCAGTTTTTGTGGACTCAACACCACTGGCGTACTTTGAGTTAAGTACGGGTGTTGAGTTGAGATGACGACCGATATCAGAGGTAATATGGACATGATAATCGATAGCCAAAAACTCGGAAGGTTTGCTCAGAGGTAATATGAACATGACAAACTTTCGAGTTGTGACTCCACTGGGGATGGAGGTATATATCTGCTCAGAGGTAATATGGACATGGCAGTTTTTGTGTACTCAACACCACTGGCGTACTTTGAGTTAAGTACGGGTGTTGAGTTGAGATGACGACCGATATTAGAGGTAATATGGATATGATAATCGATAGCCAAAAACTTGGAAGGTTTGCTCAGAGGTAATATGAACATGACAAACTTTCGAGTTGTGACTCCACTAGGGATGGAGGTATACATCTGCTCAGAGGTAATATGGACATGGCAAATTCAGCTGAAGAATCCGCTGGGGAAACTTGAAGGACTCATCATCCGATATTTCTTGAGGGAGCAAATTGTCACGTTAGAGTGAAATCAATTTGCAGTGATTGTCTCCTTGTTTACAGATGCAAAGTGATGACTTTGGCATCGATCATCTCCTGGATTTTCCTTTTTAGCACATATCATGCCTTCGTGGGATGATGAATATACCGATGAAAGAGGCAATCATCTGGGTCATCGACTTTGCCAGCCTTTTCAGGGTATTTGATGTTGGGTAGCTGAAGCTTGTTTTCCTTCATCAATATATTGAAGATTTCAATGATGTCATCATCATTGAAGGAGAAAATCCCTATTGGCTTTCGGGCTCCCGATACCTGAGTCGTACCATCTTTAGGGAAGATGGTCATCGTTATATCATCTTCGGACTTAGAGGGATTTCTACCCCCAGCTTTGGATGCTGCCATATTTTGTCGAGATAGACTACCCCCAGACATGTCGTGGCGTTTGTCCATAAAAGTTGATTTAGAAGGACCTGCCTCTAGTATTACCGGATCAGACCCTGGATGTTTGGAGTTTGCAAGAGATGCAGTATACCCCAACCCAAAACGAGTTTGTTGGCAGTAAGGATTACCATGCAACGGTGTTCGTCTGCCTTTTCCATAGTTGAGGCCTTGTTTCAACTTCAAATTGTAACCCGTACTTTGTATAATCTTTAAAGCCTGTGGGCTATATCTGTGGATTTGCATTTTTCCACCATCGAACTCGTGAGAGTCTTCTTGTACAATCGGTCTATTCCGCATTCAACCAAAGATTATTTGATGCTGATCGTCGCGAGTAGGTGGAACAATAAAAATAGACTCTTCATGTGGCCCATATGTCATGACGACATTAGATGTTGACTCATCTTCCCACAGGATCTCCCCACGCTTGGAAGTTAGGGGCGCCAAATCTTGATTTTAACCCCTGTCTTTGCATTTTTGGATCAGGAAATCACGCAAATAAGTGATATTAGTAGAAGAGGAAGGCTTATTCTGCCTTTTTACACCATTGGGCCTGTGGAGATTAGGAACTAGAATACTTTCTCTGCCATATGAGTAGAGCAGTTCATCCATGTGAGTAGCACATGATCCATGAGGAGCGTATATTCCCGTGAACCGGGTCTTCTTTACGCTGAGGGGCTTGTCCTGGCGTAATCAGGAACTTTGCACAGGTTGGCGTAAAACTGAGGAAGTCCTCAATCGGCCGTTAGCATTTCGCGTAATCTGAAGAGTGGGCAGATTATTCTCTTGATGGCGTAAAAGTCGAGAGGTCGGGAAATCCGCCACTTGTTTTCCCTTGCAAGGACCATCTGCCTCATTGTAGAGGGGAGATGTATTTTTACGCGCGGGACACTTTTGGAATTTCTGAATTGGCGTTGAGGCATTATCAAAAATTTTGTCTGCCACGTCACAGACGGGTGACAGAGTTTTACACGCAGGGCACGGAGTAGACTTCTGGATCAGCACTGAGGCATTGTCAAAAGCTTTGTCTGCCACGTCACAGACAGGAGACAGAGTTTTACGCGCAGGGCACGAAGGTTGAGATGCTACAACCTTGTTGGTCGAAGAGAGAGAGTCCGCAGGAATGGTAGAGGATGTCCGAGGCATCCATACTTTACGTAATTTCCTGTTGTCATGGACAGAGAGGGACTGAGAACTACCCCCTGCTTGAAGCATGTCTTCGTAAGCTGATTGGACGACCAGAGTCTTCTTCGTTGATCCTATGGATACAGCATCGTGTTGAGCAATGGTTTTCTCGTTAGATGAGAAAGTAGTCCCCAACAGAGTCACCATCTTGTGTTTGATAATAAATGAATGAAATTAAAACTATGTTTATACGAAACCCTTTCTTTGGTTTACAAACAAGAAAAAGAAGTACAATTAATCCTATACGAGGATGTTAAGTACAAAAATTTAATTATGGGGAAATATTGCTATAGGAGTCTGATCTGCGGTCGATCACTTTGTCCCTTGGACCACACGATGACGAAGAAGTGTTGTAGAAGACGAAAAAGAAGCTTCAAAGACTGTAGGAGAGATTAAACTCTCGTTGCCAAAGCAGTCAATCAACACTCTCTGGATATGCTCTCCTCCCTTGAAAAATCTTCGACCCTTCCGACCCATTCCCACTTGCGACCTCTTGCAACCTTTGACCTCCGTGACCGGAGGTCTCTATTTATAGAGTTCAGCTACAGTCGGCGTAGAAACCGAACAGCGGAGAGAACTGCACCTTTTATGCGGCGGTTATAATAACTGCTACCCACGTATGAATGATCTCTTGAACTGGCGTGTGATGCGTGTCCCATTATGAGATAATGCGTATAATCGCTCATCGAAGATCACGGCATACAAGCCACGTAGATAACTGCCCCTCGTATAGAGATGGTTGGCATAAAAGCCAAATAACTGTCTTGTTGGCATAAAAGCCAAATAGCTGTTCTGATGGCGTAAAAGCCAAGTAGCTGTCATATTGGCGTAGAAGCCAAATATCTGTCATGTTGGCATAGAAGCCAAGTAGGCGTAGAAGCCGAATAGTTGTCAAGTTGGCATAGAAGCCAAATAGGCATAGAAGCCGAATAGTTGTCAAGTTGGCGTAGAAGCCAAGTTCTGTGTAAAGAGTGATGCTGTGCAAATATAGCCCGAGTCAGCATATTTCGAGGAGATAGCGTACCGCGTGCTCCTATAGCTGAAAATAGCCTGGTTGGCGTAATGTGCGGGGATGGTGATGTGGACGTATTAGTCCTAATTATAGCTCACCCAGTCTTTGAAAGTATAACCAAATCTCGTGCATTAAATGCAGAGATCTGCCACCATCTCGCGCATTAATTGAAGAGGCGTTCCCCAAGTTCTATACGAAGAACAGCTTTTGATGTGGCGGTTGGTTTCGTCTCTTCCTGAGCGTAAAGCTTACATATGCCTGTGTAAAATAGGCAGCGTATTCCTTGAATGAGTAGACGATATCTTATATCAAGGATTATGTCACAAAACGACAATCTGGAGCTCTGTGTAGAATCATCATTACAGTTATCCTCTCGATCGTCGTGCAGTACTCTTTGTCAGGAGTCAGGTTTACTGCTTCAACTGACAGGTTCATTCGAGGAATACGAAGAGATCCTTGTACAACTTCCCGCTGCATTAAAAGCAGACAAGTTTTACGCTGAAATGGCGATGTAGCAACCTTTTTACGCTGAAGCAGTCTGGAAATACTGTATTATGCGAGTTGTTCTAGAGCTATATTTTACACTGAATAGCGTTGAAGCTCTGCTGTACGCCGATGGTTCTGGAATCATGTTTCATGCCACCCAGTGCTGGAGCTCTGTTTTACGCGGGCTTCTTGTATGTTGAGGGTTTTACGCATATGATTCCCCAGCGTATTTTTCATGCTTCTACATCATTCAATTACCCTTCATTAATGGGTCAAAAGGACTATGTGATACTAGGTTATGAGGCATACTACCCAACTTACAAGAATTTAACTAGTAGTATTATTGAACAATAGAGTGTATATACCAAGTACAAGTCATCTTCCTAACCCCTATCAAGCATGAAAGAAAAGATAAGATTAACGTTGAGAAAGGATCAGGCAAGATGCAATGCAAGCAATCAAATAAGAATGTGGAACAAAATTAAGGGAGGTGATTAAATAAGTAGATAAGATCCTATATTCTAATCCTATGCGCAGGCTTGCTCGATACAGTAACGTAACCGAGATAATATACTCTCGACCTACATGGGCCACCACAGTTGGCCGACTATGTCAATATGTCAAAGTTGTAAGGCATATCCATCCCTTGAGGTTTGTCTTTTCGGTGAGGTTTATCATAGCGAGTTTTCTTCTACTTTTGCTTGTCTGCTGCAGGAAGCTGGGATGGACCTGGATCATAGGTCGTAGGCGCAATAGTTAGAGGTGTATTATCGTCGAAAGCATTATAGTCGCGCTGGTAGGCTTGTCCCGACCTGGTTACTCCTGCCAAAGCTTCATCTGTTGATGGAGAGACCATGTAACAGGACTTTGTCCTCTTTTCCTTAGATTTAGAAGTAGGAGGTGCTGTTGGCTGCGTCATGTCCAAAATAAGATCTGTATGAACCCACATGACTTCACCTCTTAGAGTAGTGATGGGGACCAACCCGTCTGCTTGGGCTTGAGGGAGGATAACAACCTCCATGGCTGTCCTAGGTATAGGGACGACACCGTCTTGGGTCTCTATTGTCGAGAAGGTACCAAATTGGAGGGATATCATGTGTTATAGGGATTTTGTTGTCTTCGAAGTCAAAAGTGAGATCTTTGGAGTCGATTAACTATTATATGTATCTTTTTAATATGTACCAATCTCGCGTGGAGTGATGGACATATCGATGGTAGTGGCAATACTTGGGATTGTCGACCTTGTCTGCTTCGTCGGGATATTTGATGGAAGGTAGCTACATTTTATTTCCCTTCATCAATACTTCAAATATTTCCATAACATTATCGTCATCAAAGGAATAAGTCTCCTTCGGCTTTGATGGCTCTATCGTCCCTGTGACGGGCGAGGTCAGACTTTTTGATACATTGACTATCAGGGCTTGCTTTCCTTTACTGTCACGACTATTGTTCGCGATGAAAGGATGCTTTCCATTATCCTCAATTCTAGGATCTTAGAATCCCAATAAGCGGGCGTCCTTCACGCTTTCTTCTGCAGTAGCGGCACTATGATAAATGTTGTCTAGTCACTGAACGAGCCAGATGTCGTCAAGATTCTTACTAATGATAAGAGGTTCTTTCTACATGTGTCCATCAGTGTAGGTTTGGGGATACCATGAGGCAACATCAATGCCGCCTGTCAGAAATATTTTATGTATTCTCGTGTCGGTTCTCTATCCCTTTGGGTGATGTCCATTAGGGAGGACATAGTAATATCTATTCTTCCTTTATAGAACCGGGCGTGGAATAGGGACTTCAGATCCTTGAAAGATGAGATGCATTTATCTGGGAGACTACAAAACCAGTCAAAAGTGACCCCGAATAGTACTCTGACGAATAATTTGGTAACTATGGCGTCATCCCGAGGTAAATGGCCCATTGTGGAATGGAAGTATATCATATATTGATGGGGTGATATCTTCCTGTCAAATGGGGTCAGTGATAGTAGCTTGTATTTGGGAGGGTACACCACATTATCGCATTCGGAAGGAAAAGGTTGCAAGATACCAAGCTTCTGGAGCCTGTCTAGATTATCTCGAGCAAGTCCCTAAGAGTCTCTTGGATATCGTCTGGCGGAAGAGCGACAGAGGGACAAGGTATGGTCTCGCTGCTTGCGATATAAGAAAATGGGTCAGGCATGCTAGTTTTCTTGTTGGTCCCCTGATCCAGGTTTATTCGCCCTGAGGTTCATAGTTGTGTCACTACTAAGTTTTCTTTAAATTCCAAAACTGTACGAGTCAGAGTCTTCATTAAGGTTCTTATAGTCTGCATCATGGCTTAGAGTGCATCAAGGCATTGTTGGTTACTGGACCCTACGCCATGCTCATCTCCTGCCATATATACCCATATTATGTGGGATGAGGTGGACGAAAGGGTGGATGCCACACTTTCTATCTCAGATGTCTTAGTCTCATGGTCCTCAAGGAAAGTGGGCATTGTTGCATCACTTTCATTATATAGAGGATTACCACCCCCAGTTTCAATTGCAAACTCAACCTGGAAGGTTTGACTACCCTCTGTTAAGTTGTCATCCATTCACGGAGATTTATTGTTCTCTCAAAAAGATGGGATGATATGGAAAACCGGGGGATTGCTACCCCACCTCCGATTGCAACCTCATTTGGGAGGGCATGCTACCCTCAGTTCTTATTTTCGAGCGTGTGCCCTGAAATACCCCACAGAAGGTGCATGTTTGCTACCCCGTAGATGGCTTCATAATGCGCTGACCGACACCCTAAGGTTAGGTGAGTTTTTCTTTGATATCTTCTTTATAGGTGGAGACCTCCATGTTGAATAGTATTAAGCGACGGGCAATTCCTCTCATCGTGCAGTCGTTTCGAGGGATATTGTCGGGTTGGTGCTGCGGGTTGCAATCGCTGGAACACCGATTGTTTGATTGAAGGAACGAGTGCTCTAGTACAGCAACAGTTGACGGTGATGTTGGCACAAGTGTGTCAACAAGGGGACACCTTATTTGTGAGGGTTGTGTCTCTCGTCTTACCCTTGTGACTAATCACATTGCGTAAATCATACGACGAAAGCTTCACTTTCACCCTCATTTTATGTGCTCGGGCAACCCTTGTGCATAGAGATGAAAGTGGAATATTTGCTCCTTGATCCAGTTCTTCCATAGAAACTATAACTGGATCATTAGTTGAAGACTTGATGTGAGACGGATCCATTTCATGTGCGCAACCAAACTGGGTGCATAGGTACGTTATCACAGTGTTTACTCCCCAACTTGGTTCATGTGCAACTGTGGCATCCAACTGGGTTTGGGAAGACGTTAAGGGTTGACCCACTTCCGGCACATGAGTGCCTGGGTCAGCCCAATATAGTCTCCCATCAGCAGCGGCGCATGCTTTTGAAGAGATGGTTGCAAAGTCCCTCGAGCAAGCATGGCTCGGGTTGGTTTGGGTCTCCTTTAACCAGCGCTCTTAGGCGCATAGTATAGGGAATCCAGGTCAGGACCATAAGAGTCCTTATTGAAGATAGCTTTTGCTGTAGAGGACTTCGTGTGCCTATGTTCTGGCATGGCACGTATTCTCTTTCGTGGATTACGTTGTGGGTACGTCTCTTGAGATTCAGCCTCGTTCCTCTCAAGAGCGGCTTCGGAGATGGAGATGGAATACGCGCCAACCTCATGTACGTCTACAGTGGAGGTTGGCCATGCTTCTGGGATAGGTTTCGGGTTCGGCACTGTCATGACCCGCACCCGAAAATTGGGCATGAACCATGGTTACTTCTAGCCTACGCCACAACATCGGCGGTAGAACGCTGTCTAGGTCTCATGACTACCAAATATAACTCATAACCTGTCAATGATCTCAACTCCATAAAGCGGACAATGAATAATACATTGATCAACAATTTATAATATACTCAATCACAAAACTATAGAAAATAACTAGCATGATAAGGTATAAAGATAAGGAAGTACTGACATAAGTCAAACACAACAACCAAAACACAATAGTAATCTAAAGTCTCACTGTCCAACATAAATAGTCTCAACAATAGTCTCAGCATAAATACAATCCAAGTCTCAGGTTTTAGAACAAATAATACATAGATAGAACTGTCTAAATAATTGTAGGTGGTATCTCCTCTAAGGAGAGTGACTCCTCTAGGATCTCTGGTACGTAGTATCCCTCTACACCTGGGCAATAGTGAGTAGGACAAAAGTCCTCAAGGTCCTCTGAAAAAATGTTATCCAGTCAAGATTGGAGCGAAACACAAGCACTAAACAGCAGTTTCATTTATATTGATAAAAACTATAATACAGTGTCAGAAAATACAAGATGAAGAAAATACTGGAAATAAGGAATACTGGAGAATATGTAATTAGCAACAGTACAAACTAGCAATGAATAGAAATATGTGAATGCTAGAATAAGTGAACTGGAAATAAAAAAATAGAATCTCTAGCTAAGTGTTTCAAAATATCAGTTTATTATGTGATCGGCTTGGGACGAGATCAGGCTTGTTATATATCATTGGCTATGATACACGTGAGGTCAGACTAACCATTTGGTTAGCTATGATGCAAGCAATAGTCAGGTTAATCATATATAATAGGCTATGAGGCATGTAAATGGTCAGCCTATACCCTACGTAATGTGTGGGGTGATCTATGATGCATGTAAAGTGGGGTATGATCACATAATCTGTTAATATTTCTCCGTCCCCAGCTAACACAATGGATTTCAATCATGACTCCTCATGACAAGTATCTATAGTGCTAACCTATATATCCACAGTGTCAGAAACAAGTATACTTTACAACTAGAATCATAGAAGTAATCAACATAATAAAAACTGTCAGTAAATGTACTCGCATGTGGTCCTGAGCAAGGAAGAAGGATCGATGTTCAAGTTGGGATCACAATGACCTAATTATGAAATATCAATGTCAAAATTATTTCATTGAATAATAATTAAGTCAAATTATGTAAATAAGTGTTTTCTAGGTCCATACTTAGGTCATTACCCTGGGTACTCTAGGTTTCTCTAAGTCATAGCAAGGTATACTAGTTAATACCTCGCTAACATTAGACAATACTCACTAATACTAAGTTAATATATATGTATTACCCTATACTAGTATAATATAGTATCATTACCTCATATATATAAGGTATACATCTGCAGGCAATATAACTTAGCTATCAAAATATAACTTAGTACCTTCATGGTATCATGATACACAAACCCATGATACCCTGGGTACTCATGACCACCTATTTAGCTTACCCTTATATTATCTCAATATTAACTCTTAGCATAGACACTTGCATCTAGACCCTACCTACTCTCCAACACATGCACAAACACTCATCTAAACTAACACTGGAAAAAACATATATAGACTTAGGAAACAACATAAGGAAATGTATGATATCCACACAAACCAAGGCCTGTTTGGCTCATTGAAACTGAGGTGTAATCCTAACATCGGCATACAGCTAATACACAGTCAACCTCATACTAAAAACCCCGCACACTCAAAATCAAATCTCTTGACTGCTCACTGAACGGATACCTACTGATACTAACTATATCCAATTACCTTAATCATTACTAACTAACTCTAATACCTTGAATCTCAAACCCAAGATACCTACACAAACCAACTGAAACGATTGAAACTCACTGAAGTGCACTGATACTAGTGACACCTACTGAACTGTGTTCATTTTACCTGCTGCAGCACTCTCTTTAGTGAGTTCCCTGTGCTGAACTGATACACACAGTGGACTCCTCTGCTGCACGGGACTGCACAAGCTGTGCACAATGCTGCACAGTGCTGCTCACTCTTCTTCAGTTACTGCCCAGTGTCTCCCTATGATAGCTGCTACCCTCACTCACTCGACTATACACAGACAACCACATGACTGTCACACTGATACTTATACACTAATAGCTACTTACCTCTTTTTGAACTCTTGCAGTTGTTTCAACTGAAACATACCCTCCCTTAACACTAACTAATGCACTATACTACTGATACTGACACAGTGATGCTCACTCCTCTCACTCACTACACTCTACTAACACACATACACCTCCCACGACTAAAATAACTCGATGGCACAACACCTCACATCACCACCAAAACCATAATGCCCATACCAATACCTTGCTAGCACTGCTGCACGAGTTTGCAGCTGCAGAATCTCCTAGTACCCGACTGCACAATGCTGCCTAGATAGAAGACCCTCTCTCTCTGAACTAACTGCAACTGATATACTGAAACACAGCATGTTGTCACTGATATACCCTTACATTGGCACTGATACACTCACACAATACATGAATGACACTAATTAACACACACAACCACTCATATATTATGCACACATAAACACATTGATACTCTAACATTGACACTGTGTGCACAATGCACAGACACAGTGACACTGATACATTAATAACTCATGGATCACTCACACACAGGACTGCTACACACATCTCTTATACTTGCTACTGTTCTCTTGTCATCTGAAATTGCTGAGCAATTCACTAATTCTCCACACAATATATCAACACATTGTTATCTCCCTCAAGTGTACCCAGGAACTCATGTTCACGTGTACTCTCACAAATCACACCAACTAAAACCTAGGAACTCGACTTCTCACTGCTACTTATTGAACTCACTCACTAGACACTGATACATTCAACCACAGTCAACATCTCACACCCACTCTACTGATGCACATCACATATATGCTACAATCCACAGCACTATCAGGGTACGGATACCAGATACTCACCAATACACATTAATACTGATATCCACTAACACAGATACATGATACACACTGTCACACAAGACACTCACTCACAGTGGCACAGTTCACTATAAATTGACACCTGAGTCTCCTATAACATAGGTACACACCCACTCTGAAGAATCCCGACTGCACCTCAGGAACCCGACTGTGCAAAAAAAAAACCATAGACATACATATAAAATAATACGTATACGAATATATATATATATATATATATATATATATATATATATATATATATGTATACATATCAAAATGCATAAGATTAGACCATAAAAACATATATACATCATATTTAGCATTTTGTCAAACACCTAGTGTGCAAATCGAGGATACACATGATACATTACGAACCCTCATGCATAAATCCTCAAATATAATTTAAACATCTACGTATAATCCAAAAATATACACATATACATATATGCATGATTAATGATACAAAAAATTGGGAAAAAATGCATCATTTGATTACAAAAACCCAAATACACCTATGACACAATGGAAAATTATCATGCAACCAAAAAAGTCATCCCTAAATCAATGGGTGGGCTCCTAATGGCCAAACAATTAATTAAAACAAATTAAAATGAGGATTTCTAGATTTTTACCTATTGGGAGATGGATTCCCAATGTAGCTTCTCCTCTCCAAGTCTCCTTGTGCCCAAGTCTCTAGGTCTCCTTGAATGAGGGAAGAATGAAGGATCAAGGGCTAGAAATTCTGAAATTTGTGGAAGGAAAGGAGGGTTTCTACTTGAAGGCTATTTCTAGAGTTTTTCCTCATGAATGGTGAGTGGCTTGAGGGAGGCTCCCTCTTATTTTATAGGCTTGGGTTAGGGTTTCTAATGCATAAAATCTAATTTTCCCTTCATGGCTTGTCATGAAGAACTAATTAATGAGGGGTTTAGTCATGTGAGGGATTTCACTAAACGCTAATTAAAAAATTAGGGATTTGTCAGTGGGTTTTCGATCTAGTCTACTACAAAGCCCTCGGTCACATCAAGTCTAGTTTATTAACCCAGGTTATTCATGAATACCATATAATATATATATTACATATCATGTAATTTATTAACATAATAAAATAAATATGGTAAATGACAACAAGGCCCCTATTCTAGAAATGTGGTAATGACAGGCACAACGGCCTTGACGACCAAAATCTTGCGAGTCTTGCGAGGTCATATGGGCCTCCTTGTAGAACTTGGTATATCGACGGGATATATGTTAACCTCTTGTACATCTGCGTCAAAGGTTGGTAATGGATCAGGTACGGACCCCGGGCGTGGCACAACAGCCATGGGGACCCGAGTCTTGCGAGTCTTGTAAGGTTATACGGGCCTCATTAAAGAACTTGGCTTGTCCAGCATGTCTTCGAATGCTTGTTGGTCGAAGCGAATGACCAAAATCCTATGATTCGAATCCAACTTGGTCACGTTGGATTGCATTACCAGCTTCTCATTGGAGGATAATCTATTCCACAACTGAGCCACCATTTTTGTCGACATCGCCAAATCAACACTCGGGATAAAATTGAACGAACTTTTTTTATTGATTGGAAAAAGATAAATAGTACAAAAGAACCTCTAATGTGTAGAGTCTAAGTACAATAAAAATAAGAATCTGGGCAAGTGTGACGGTGGAGATCGAGCACTACAGCAGCTCATTTACTCCATTAATGATCCAGGACAAAGGAGGGGAACGAGCCTTCAGGGAGTTTGAGTATACGAATGAACGGGTATCCCTTGTGGCACTTCTATCTTTTTCTCCTCTCTCTTCCTTTTTATATTTCTGTGTGGTAGACGATCACTATTTATAGCCTTGAAAAGGCATGCACACACATATCTCATGATGTCGTATAGTGGCACATATTGCAATAGGCTGCCAAGTGGTGATTCGAGATCTAGGGTTGTTGATGTCCATAATACTCGTGAAATGTGTCATATCCTAGATTATGATGATTTTGATTGCACCTTGGGAATATGCCCGCCTAGTGCATGGAGACCAATGGGATAGTAGTAGCGCATGGCACTGCTGGCACATGGGAACACTACCTATGATAGCGCATGGCTCTAGATCACTTCGGCGCATGGCTCTTGATTACTGCGGCACATGGATCTTGATTACTTTGACGCATGGTATAGATTTTCTATGCTTCTACACTGGGCTGCCTCCAGTCTATCTGTCACCATCCCATTTCCAGAGCAGAGTATTTTTTATTTTATTTTGGTAAATTGTGTATTGTTTATAATTAATTATATTTATATTTAATTGATGGCTGTATTATTTTTCTATTGATTATTTTAGGGTTTTGGCTAGCCTGGACCCATGTCAGACCCTAGTGGACCCATGTCTGACCCAACCAACACCCTTATGAGACCTATTTTTTGGGTTTATAATTATTATTATATTTTTAATGGGTTAGTTGGAGAGATTGGGAGTTAGTTTGAGTGCTTTTGGGACCCCAAACCTAAAATCCAATTTGCATCCTAAATGGGAGGGCATTTTGGTAATTTTTCATCCATGTAAACCCCTTTTTCATGTTGTGGCCAGCCCCTATTTCCATTCCCAGACCGAACACAGCCCCTCCCCCATTCTTCTTCTTCACTTCTTCTTCTTCTTCTTCTTCTTCTTCTCCACTCTCCACTCTTTCTTCTTCTTTCCTTCTTCCAACTTCAAGTAAGTTCTCCATTTCTCCTCTTTCTTCTTCTATTCTTCATGGATGTGAACTCTAACCCTACACTTTTCTCTAACCTAGGTGGGTAGAGCTTAGATTTGGTGTTGGAGCTTGGATTGGAAGCTTGGAAGCTTGGTGTGGTGGATTTGGAGCTTTTTGGAGACTTTGGCTTGGGATTCCAACTCTCAAGAGGTAAACCCTAATATTTTCCCTTGTAATTACTCTAATATAGTGTAATTAGTGGTTTAGAACCTTCCTAGACTGTAAGGCCACCCGTAGGAGGAAGTTGGAACAAGTTTGGTTGTGTTTGGAGACATTGACACTAGATTTTGTGTCAATTTCGGGTAAAATCCGAGATTGGCCCAATTTTGGGTGATGCCTTAGGTTAGACGGACCTAGCTAGATGTTGTCGGATGTCTTGAGGGTTAGTACGTGTCTCCGTTCGGACATGTGAAGTCGTGTCACGGAGAAATAGGCGTTTCGGGTATTTTGGGGGTTTTCATCGTCATCGGTTCTATGTACGTGCACATTTTTACCACGGACCTAGAATCGATGAGTTAGCATTTTTTTCTAGGATCTAGACATCGTTTAGAACCCGTGGGTAAATTTTGGGCCAATTTCGAGTAGGTTTGGTATGCGTTTCAGGAGATTTTACGAACCGCACACCACGTGTTCGTCGAAATGACCGAACGGCCATTTTGACTTAGTTTCTTGGATTTAGGCTTGTGCGCGCGTTGGATTAGCTTCGGGGAGTGTGTGCTAGAGTTCTCGGGTTATATTTTGTATATTTATAGTTATTTATAGGTGTAGTGGTCGTTGGGCGTGCGTTGGTGAGTGTTGTGTGCGTTGTTTGTGAGTTGTGTGTGTTTAGGATAACAAACGAGAAAAGATTTGATGAATGCGAAAAACGAGGTCTCGTGCGAAGACCCGCCCTTTTTTTATGTTTACAAACAAGATTATACAAATTTGATCCTACACGAGGATGCCTAAGTATAATTTATTTAATCTGGGTAAATATTGCTATAGGTGTCTGATCTGCGGTCGATTACTTTAGCCCTTGGACCACACGATGTTTTTGAAGAAGTGCCGTGGAAGACAGAAAGCCGCTTCGAGGGTTGCTAAAGAGGGTGGATGTCCGATGCCAGGGTCGTCGATCCCTTCTCTTTGCCTGAGCTCTGGACTCTTCTCTCTCTCTCTCTCTCTCTCTCTTGATCTCCTTCTCCTCTTTCTCCTTTCAATTTGTCGACCTGTTCCTTTGTTGATAGAGGTCTCTATTTATAGAGTTTTTAGTGACAGTGACCACAAAGTCGGCACAGAAACTGAGTAGTGGAAAGTACAGTACCCTTTTATACGACGGTTTAAAATAATCAATGCCTGCGTATAAATGACCTTTTGAGTGAGCATGTGACGCGCATCCAACTAAGGGACAGAACGCGTATATCTGCTACAAAGATCACGGCGTAGAAGCCACGTAGGTAGTTATCCCTTGTGTAGAAGAAGGTTGGCGTAGAAGCCAAATGACTGTCACCATGGCATAGAAGCCAAGTAGGCATAGAAGCCGAGCAGAAGCCAAGTAGTCATAGAAGCCGGGTGGGCATAGTAGCCGAGCAGGCGTAGAAGCCGAGTATGCATAGAAGCCGAGCAGGCGTAGAAGCCGAGTGGGCACAGAGGCCGAGTGGGCATAGAAGCCGAGTGGGCATAGAAGCCGAGCAGGCGTAGAAGCCGAGTGGGCATAGAAGCCGAGTGGGCGTAGAAGCCGAGTAGGCACAGAGGCCGAGTGGATGTGGACGCCTTTAGCCGGAATTACGGCTTTTGGAGATATAATCAGATCTCATGCATTAAATGCAGAGATCTGCCCGCATCCTGCGCATTAAATGCAGAGGCGTGTTTTCGAAGCTTTGTTGTCCCGCAGATTTACCATCATTCTACATATTAAATGCAGATATGCGCCTCAAACTTTGTACGAAAAGACACTGATGACGTGGCAGCATGTTGTCTTTCGCAGAGCGTAAGAAGCTCACGTCTGCCCGTGTAAAACTAGGTATCGTATCCCCTTGTCTGCGTAAAAGCAGTTTACGCAAAGGAGAATGCCACTAAACGACGGTTCGGTGACATTTAATCAAATCCCCAGCATTAAATGTGGAGATCCGCCATCATCCTGTGCATTAAATGCAGAGGCGTATTTTGAAGGTCTGTCACTTGGCCTGCGCATAGCGCAGAGACGTGCCTCGGGCATCTGTCAGTATTCGGCGCTTCAAAATACAGAGACGTGCCTTGAGAAACTGTCACCGCTCTATGCATAAAATGCAGAGACGTGCCTCGAATCCCGTACGAGGTGTAGCTTTTGACATAGCAGGCGGTTTGTCTTCTGCAGAGCGTAAATAGCTGACATCCGCCTGTGTAAAACTAGGCAGCGTATCCCTTCGTATGTGTAAACGTGGTTTACGCAGGGGAAATGGCAGTAAATAACAGCCTGGGTAGCAGTGACGTGCCATCATTATAGCCGTCGCTTGGGTAGTCGTGCAGTACTTTTTGTCAGAAGTCCAGATGTCAGGTTCATTGCACGATCTGACAGGTTCGCTTCGAAGAATATGAAGCATCCCTCGTACACTTCAATGTTGTATTAAAAGCGGATGAGCTTTATGCCATAAAGGCGATGAAGAAACCTGTTTATGCTGAAGTGGCCTGGACATACTGCTTTACGCGGATGGTCCTCGAGCTCATATTTTATGCTATGCTCAGCGGAAAAGCTCTGTTGCATGTTGATGGCTCCGTGGTCCTCTGTTTACGCTGCTCTGCCTCAATATGCCACGTATAGCTATCCCGCGTATTTTTCATGCTTCTACAAGACCCCCTTCAAAGCTTTTAAATTACTCGTAATTTGAAATGCTTTGAATGAAGCATGAATCGTTCCTCGTAACTCGAAACGCTCTAAATGGAGCCTGAAACGGTCAAGCCTGACACGTTCTTTCATGGCTGACTTTATGGCGGAGTTATCGGTGATCTCTTTCGCCTATAAAAAGGCCGAGGAGTTCTCCTGTTCTTTCCATACTTCCTTCACCACACAGAGATGATGGCCGAAGTTCGTCGGGTCGACTTGAGGAAGAAGGAGATCATGCTCTTCCAGCATGTACGGAGCCGAAAAAGATGGCGTCTTCGAGCGAATGTCCTCTGCAACGATGGATCATTGAAGGATATCATAGTCTCCTTTGCTCGGGATAATCAGCAATTTTGTATGGTGGTTCTTCGGGAGAGAAGAAGGGTCGCATTTCGCCATGCCGCTTGCAAGCGGTACCTTCTCCCGTTACCTCCGGGGATGAGAGCAGATAAACTGTAACTGCCGTCCTGTAGTGGCGTTGGTTATAGGGAAGCAGATTTACCCTGCTTTCCTTCTGTTGGAGGATGGGTCTATGCCCAGATTTGTATCCTCCCGCCGTTGACCAATATGTCAGTCAGTTTGTGGACACTGACTGACTGCTGGAGAAGATGGTGAAGAATTGCCGCCCATGCGAGAACCTGGCTGAAACAGATTATGGGCGCGATCTTTAAATGAAAATGAGAAACCCTTTGTAGACGAAATTTCCCTCATATGTAATCATGATTTTAATAAGATCATTTTCTTCTTCATATGATCATCTTGCCATACTTTGCTGTGAAGTCTGAATATGTGTAGCTTTGATACGTCTGATTCTTTTCCGCTGACTCTGTATAGAAAGAGTGTTAGATCCTGTCTTGTCTTTTACGCATAACTAAGGATGCACAGAAAGCCATTTTAGCAGTCGAGTGTTCGAACTGTCTTGCTGTTAGGAACCGCGTAGAATTCTGAACTATTTTTTACTTCTGATAAACAGAATTTTTGTTCAGACTGTCGTCTTCAAGAGTGATTTCTCGAAAAATCCCTTGGAACAGGGCGAGAACTGACTGTCAAACTGAGTCGCCATCTTGATTTTGTAGACAAAATATTCAGACTTGATTCTGGATGAACTTCGAATCGACCCACGAAGAAGAGTAATTTTCAATGTTGAACTCTGTATGCTTCGGGTACTTAGGGTATTTTGAGGTCAAGAAGGAGTATCTTCTGTGTGAACTCCTACAATTGACCACCTTTGATAACTGTTCAGATGTACTGTACTGGCCTGCGCATCTTTCAGATGTGCGAAAAGTCGTGGAGCGTAAAATCATAAGTTCGTTGCCTCTGAGCGTAAAATGCCACCGAGCACAAAATCATGGACTTGTAGTTCCTAAGCGTGAAGTCGTAGGTTTGTAGCCTCTCGAGCATAAAAGCTACCGAGCACAAAGGCATCCGGGCGTAAAACCATAGACTTGTAGCCATTGGAACGTAAAATCGTAGATTTGTAGCTGTCGAGCGTAGAAAACTCCTTTGTGTAGAACTGTAGATTTGTAGCTTCTGAAAAGAAAATCTTCCGAGCGTGAAGTCGTGGATCTATTGCCTCTGAGCGTAAAAAGCCACCGAGCGTGAGATCATAGATTCGTAGCTGCTGAGCGTGAAGTCGTAGGTTTGTAGCTTCTCGAGCATAAAAGCTACCGAGCACAAAGGCATCCGGGCGTGAAACCATAGACTTGTAGCCTGTGAGCGTAAAAACCGTAGATCTGTAGCTGTCGAGCGTAAAAAGCCCCTTAGCGTAAAAACTACGTATCTTCCTCGCGCGAAAACTTTTCGAATTCGCTGACTGTCCGCCTTCTCTGAGTGATAGGCTGACGTAGTACCCAATCATAACCAGATTATTAATTAGAAGATTTGGTTCGGGATTCGAGGAGTCCATATGAACTCTATATATACCCCAAGTTTCTGAGAGAAAAACTTTTTATCCGTCTTCTGCAAAAGAAAGCCTTCGACTTTTAGAGTTCTTCTTCGTTTCTTCTCCGAGATTTCGAAGTTTCCAGTAATGGCCTCGAAACAATCCTCCTCCACTAAGGGAAAGAAGGTTGATTCTTCTTCTCGTTCTTCTGCTCAAGTGAGAGCGTCTTCGATCGGGCAGGGCGAACTTCCTTCTGAGCGAAGTATCCCGCCGACGAGCAGTGCACCCGGCCTAAAAGGTAGAGCATTTGGGATGAAGAAGAACGATCGAAAATCCTTCGCACACGTTGTACGTGACCGCGCTAGGTCGTCTCCTATGCTTATAGCCTCTTTGAGGAAGATGATGCACAGAGACGTTTCATATTTTACGCCCATATTTTTAATGTGTCAGCGTAAAAACTCCATACTTTCGCAGTCCGGCGTAAAAGCTTCGACTGTCGAAAGTTGGTGTATAAAATTTGAGTGTTACGCTTCTGGATGAAGATTCTGGCGTAATACCTCAATTTTATCAGTCTGGCGTAAAGCACAGACTGTATACTGCCAGCCTTGAAATTTTACGCTTTAGGAAATGGATTCCAGCGTAATGGTCAAGTTTTTACGGTCTTGGCGTAAAGCACAGACTGTTGATTTTTGGCGTATGATGTAAGATCTGTAATGTCTAGTTATAGGAACTGACGTATTTTTCTTGCACTCTTGCAGTTAACTTGCATGTGTCTCCGCTAGCCGACGTGATGGGTTCTGCCGCAGGGATGCTGCACTCCAACTATCTGGAGGATCTGTCACACGTGACATTTCCTATCTCCGGGCCGCAGTATCCTGAAGGAAGGAAGATTCTGATATCGGCTCAGGGCGAGCGAATGCTGCTGAGAATGATCAATGGGGAGCCCCTGACGTATATAGACGGGGACCAATACATAAAGCCGGCTTTCCTCTTCGGGGACATGATTGACAAGCAGTCTCAGACGAAGCCCAAGCGAGAACTCTGGGTTTTTTCTGCCGGGAACTTGGTTTTGTATCTGCCCAAGATGCCGAGAGACTATCCCATCTCGGCTTTCTTTCATGCCACACATCCCAGGGAGATGTCGTGGACACTGACTCCTAATCTTCACGGTAGGCCGGAGAAGATATTTTATCTGAAAGGAGCGGATCAGGGGTCGTTTGTCAACCGTCCTTCCGGCAATGTGATGGTGTTCAGGGAACTGTACCCGGGCAGTGTCCCGAGTGAAGACAGCTTGGTGATCCAGCCGGTCCAATTATCGACTTTCTGTAATGATTTATGGGGCACGGGGGATTATACCCTAAGGTGAACCCTCGGTGCAGTGGGTGGATCACCCCTTCAAACCTTCGATGGGCTCGCTTAGTTGATTGGGCCTTGAAGCATTTTCAGACCGAGTTGGAGAACATTGGTCTGTTTGCAGCTGTGAGTGCTACCAGTGTTGAGTTACCCCCTAACCCCAACCTGTTCCTGGCACTAATGGAGCAATATATTTCGCTCACTGGGACTTTCGCCACTCCACTGGAGGAGTTGGGATTGGCCCTTCATGAGATGGCAGAGATCTCGAGATTGCCGATAGGGGATACTCCGTATGAAGAGTATGTTCCTATGAACCGGGAGTTGGGGGATTCAGACCCTCGGGTAGTGGAAGTGTATCAGGAGCTGATGTGCCACTACCTCGCTTGCACCACTTTTTATGATGAGCCCTCAGATTTAGCTCATATCAGCAAATGGACGTCATACCTCTTCTTTCACCGATCCAGGACTGCTAAGCCGGAGAAGGTATTGGAGGGCAAGGATCTTCCTGTGAATTCTCTGAGCGCGCTCAATGCTCAGGTAGTCGACGATCTCATAGTGGATGCTGGGGCTCTGGACTTGATCCTCGACGAAGGGATCGGACAGTATCCTATAGGTACTAAGGCCTATAGTTATTTGAGGCGCTGCCACAGGCCTTTGTCCAGGGAAGCTCAACTGGCTGGCTTTCTCTCCATATGGCTGCGCCGAGTGGTGGTACCTGGCGTCGCATCTGTGGACCGCATTCATCGCAACACGCTATGGCCTGCAGTGCATCTGGTGTTTGGGGCAAGACTGGGCTTGCTCTCTGCCATGGTGTGTCGTATTCAAGCTGGCCTGAGGGCCATGACTGACGGGCTACTCGCCGATGAGACTCAGCGTGATAGCTTTCCCAGGATAGAATTACCATACCTGTATTTGATGGAATGGTTAATTCTTTATAACCCCAGGGTTATGTCTCCTGGCTCCGGCAGTAGTTCGGGGACTAGTTTCTTGTTGAACTACCAGAAGTCTTCCTGGAACGTGACCACGGTTCTAGACTGTCGACGGGCGCTGGGCCTCAGTCACAGCTGGAAGCTTTTCTGCACTGTCCCCTCCGTACATCGCAATCAATCGGGGATTAGGCTTGAAGATTCTGGTAGAGAGAAGACCAATCTTTCTCCTGAAGCTTTTAATTGGTTGGTCTGCATCCGACCTTTCCATCTACTATACAGGAGTGAAGATCATTGCTTCTTGGAGCCCTACCTGCCTAGTCGGTTTGCCAGGTAGTTTGGGTATGATCAGTTGCACGTGGGCAACGCCGTCACCAGCTTCCGGTCCAGGGGTGGACTCATTGATGGGGCGAGAGGCTGGCGATACTTTCTCATGGGTTGCACTGGAGCAATTTTTACTGTGCCGGTCCTCACACTCTCCACGGAGCTGCGTATCCTGCACTTGTATGCCCAGTTTTATGTGGCAACGAACACCTTCCATCGCAATTTTGATATGCATGGAAGTTTTAGGGTGCCCTCTTCCAAGTCTGGGGGAAGAGTCGAAGTCCCCTCGGTTTCTTCTGACGAGGGTGAGGAGTTCGTCAATCCAGATGAGCCTCTGGTGGCGGTATCGAGGGGTGAAGTTCCTCTGCCTGCAGGCCCTTTGGTGATTTCTGGGAAGCGAAGGGCCCCTACTCCGAAGGAGACTTCCCCTCGTAAGAGGAAGAAGAAGATGGTTAATCGTCCTCTCCGGATCCTTGGTGTTGAGGCTCTTGGAAGTGAGCTTGCATCTCCCCATGTTGGGGATGATTCTTTGATTGGGGGTTCCTCGCCTTTTAGAGAGGGACCCTCTAATATTCCGGCTGGTGGTGCCGGAGAATCTCTGCTGGAGACCGCCGTCGCTGCTACTACTTCAGGTAGCGGAACGAGGTCACCTTCTGGGCTGAGCGTACCTTTATGCGGATCGGCAATGGGAGAGGCTCCTGCCGTGCCTGCCAGTGCACCCAGCGAGATTCCAGCCGATGAGCCTCGGTCGGAATTTGACGAGGACCTGGAAGAGCATTCGCCAGTGCTTCTTAGATCACCCCCTTCTCCAGGTAAATATCGTCTTCACGCCTTTTCTTTTAGGAAAGTTAACATTATGCTGATATTAACTTCCTTTCGTCCTCTTTTCAGGGGAAGACCTCTTCGGGGAGGGCAGTGTAGATGCGCCTTTTGGCTCTGGCGGCGACACGGATGAGGCTAATTTTGAAGAGAAAGCATCTTCGGGTGCCGGCTCGCCTGTCGACGAGGTTCCGATATCTCAAGAGGAGGACGAGCCTGTCATTGCGCCAATGCCTCCTTTGAGTATGCTGGTATCTTCGTCCGGTATTGGCGCTTCTTCTTTCGTCGCACCACCTGTTGAGGCGATGGCCATGGCAACATCGTCTGCGGTTGTTCTTGGAGGGGGATACGCCAATATTGAGGCCACTCCCGACGTCCGTTCGGATCTAGCTGCGTTGATCGATCAGTTCACCGGCATCTTCTACAACACTCTAAAAATGTTAATATCAATGGTGTTGGCGAAGAATCTGAGCTTTGTGTCGCTGAAGAGGTCCTCCCAGTCCGTGATAGCGCCGATCCGAGAATTCGACGATACTGGGCTAGCTGAGACGCTGGAGGAGATAGTTAATGGTTTGGAGCAACCCATTAACGAATACTTGCAGCTAGCTCAGGACAATGTTGAAGATCTGGTCCAGGCTAGATATGACTCCATGATTGCGCGGCTTGCCAAACAGATGGCAGGCGTAAATAAATCCATCCAGACACATCAGCAGGAGATGGATGAAGAAAAAGTTGTCCTGGAGGAGACTATTGCTCTTTGAACGAAGTGCCAGGCCGAGCACGAAGGGAATGTAGTGAGGGTCCTCAGGCTGGAAATAAAACTTGCTCAGGCAAAAGAGTGGACTTCTCAGTCGTCGGAAGCTCTAGTTGTGGTGGATAGCCGATTGGGCGTAGCACAACTGAACTTGGCGCATGCAGAAACCGCCCGTGCTGGTTTTCTTCGAGCTAGGGCCGAACTGTCCCTCATGAGCAATGATGAGGCACGGCTGGAGCAGGCTCGCCATGATGTCTTGGATTCCAGGACTGAGAGGATGGCCGCACTAGCGCAGCAGCTTCGCGACCTGACTGCTCCCCCTAAATGATGTACTTTTGCTTTTGCTTTTTAATGTACTTCTGCTCCTTTTTTGGGAATAATAAAGAGGCTTTTCATCTGACTTTTGTGGACCCATCATTTTGGAATATAAATGACAGGTTTGGGTAAAAAGTGATATCAGAGGTAATATGAACATGATATACTCTCGGTAAGTTTCAGCGGGACATATCTATTCAGAGGTTATATGATAGAATATGCTCCTAGCTAAAATCATTTTTTTGGAAGTAGTTTTGTCAGAATGAGACCTTCATCATACTCCATTTGAGCAGAGGAGGTTAAGCGTAGTACCTTTTCAGGAATTTGCCATTGATATGAGCCATTAGTAGGTCTCTATTAGGCTGGGCTAACCTGTAAGCGCCGTTTGAGAACGTCGTCTCGATCACATAAGGGCCTTCCCATTTGGGCTGGAATTTGCCCTTACTCCTGTGAGTAAGAATCATCGGCCTTCTTACGGCTAAAACTAGCTCGCCGACTTTGAACACCCTTTCCTTCACTTTTTGATTAAAAGCCTTGGAAATGCGTGCTTGGTAGAGCGCGATGTGCTGTTGAGCTTGGAGGTGTTTCTCGTCTAATCCTTCTAGCTCTTGAAGCCTTAAGAGGTCATTCTTTTCTTGAATCGGCTCATTAGCCACGGCTATCCTGAGTGACGGAATTTGGATCTCGATGGGGAGAACTGCTTCGCTCCCGTAAACTAATGAGAATGGGGTACAACATGTCGGTGTCCGTACCGTTGTGCGGTATGCCTAGAGACATTCTTCCAGCTTCTTATTCCAATCCCTTTTGTTCGAAGAGACGAACTTCTTCAAGAGCTTGATAATGGTTTTGTTGAAAGCTTCCGCCAAACCATTAGCAGCAGGATTATATGCCGTCGAGGTGACATTCTGTATCCAATTTTTATCGCAAAATGATGAAATGCTTGGCTAATGAATTGAAGCACATTGTCATGGTTTATCCTTTGGGGTATCCCGAAGCGATAAATGACGTGATGTTTGATGAAGTTGATCACATTAGATGCCTTTACCTCAGCGAGAGGGATCGCTTCCGCCAATTTGGAGAAGTAATCCGTGATGGCCAGTATGAACTGGTGACCTCTGGAAGAAGACGGGTGAATAGGACCAATGATATCCATATCCCATGCTTCGAAAGGCCAGGATGCAACCGTAGGATGCAGATACTCAGGAGGTTGATGGATAAAGTCTGCATGGATCTGACAGGATCTGCATTTGTCTTGCATACTTTATTGCATCTATGATCATAGTAGGCCAGTAATAGCCTATTCTTCTGATGTGATCATGTAGCTTAGGACCGGGTTGGTGCGCTCCGCATACGCCGTCGTGGGCTTCACGGATAATCCGTTGTGCTTCATCACCAGAGAGACATCGTAATAATAGTCCGTCATAAGACCGGCGATATAGACATTATGAAGATGCGTCGAAATAGAAGCGTAATGATCGTCTTTTGATGGATACCGCTTCTTTAGGATGGCAAGATTCCGTATGCTACAAAGTCTATAAAGGGACTTCTCCAGTCTCTCCTTGGAAGATCTGTGTCCAGTGCGTAGCTGTGTTCTATGTGAAAGTTGTTTTTCACACAAAATAAATCTCTGTTAAGAAGGATTACCGAATTCTGCCTTCTTATAGGGGTAGCTAAATCTGCAGCTAGACTGGCTAGAGCGTCAGCTTCCAGATTCTGAGATCGAGGGACATGCTCTAGGAAGAATCATTTAAATGTCATGGCTATCTCGACCGTTGCTCGGTGATAGGGGATGAGGTCTGGATTCCGGACTTCATATATTCCTCTGACTTGGTTGACGATTAGCAGAGAATCACCGAAAGCTTCCAGAGATTCGATGCCCAATTCTTTAGCGACTTGGAGCCCGATTAGTAGAGCGTTATACTCTGCCACATTGTTAGAACAGGGCTCGCTAAGAGAATATGCTCGGTAGATGACGAGCTTATCAGGAGTAAATAGGACAACTCCTACTCCCGAAATCATGTTTCCCCTGGGACCAGCTCTGGAGGCACCATCGAAGAATAGTTGCCATGCATCACTTTCCATTGCGGAATTACATTCTACGACTTTGTCGGGAATGTCCTCGTACAGTTTGGAGGCCTACGGGATCGGATGAGCAGCTAGAAAGTCAGCCAATGCTTGGCCTTTGATGGACTTCTGAGGGACGTATACCATGTCATATGGTGTTAATAGCATCGCCCAAGTCGCGAGTCGGGAATTAAAAACACTTGGCTTGCTCATCAGTACCCGAAGAGGATTAATCCTGGAGATGATGTGAATGGTCTGGCCTATGACATAGTGCCGTATTTTCTGGATAGCGAACATAGCTAAGCATTCTTTCTCCACTGGGTTGTATCGGTGTTCGGCTCTGACCATCATCCTGCTGAGGTAGTAGATAGCCTGTTCGTGACCCGTATCATTCTTTTATGCCAGAAGAGCTCCCAGAGAATGATCCAACGCTCGAACATACAGCACGAATGGTCTCCCTATGACGGGAGGCACCAAAACTGGCGGACTAGTGAGGTAACGTTTGATGTCGCCGAATATTTGCTGGCAGGCTTCGTCCCATATGAAGGATACTCCTTTCTTCATGAGGCGAGAAAAAGGTTGACATCTCCCAGAGAGGTTGGATATGAATCTCCGGATATAAGCCAGACGACCTTGAAACCCCCTGAGTTCTCTCAGATTATGGGGCGGTCGCATTTCTAAGATGGCCTTGACTTTATCAGGGTCCACTTGAATGCCTTTGGCGGTAATGACAAATCCCAGGAATTTGCCACTAGATACACCCAGAAAGGACTTTGTAGGATTCATTTTGAGTTAATGTTGGCGCATCAAGTCAAATACTGTCTTCAAGTCTTGGATGTGAGTATCCTTGAGGCGACTTTTGACTGCTACATCATCTACGTAATATTCTACTGTCTTGCGTAAATGCTCACGGAATATGTTACTCATAGCCCGTTGGTACGTAGCCTCTGCATTCTTCAATCCGAAGGCATGACCGTATAGCAATATACCCCCAGTGGTGTCCGGAAGGCAGTATGCTTCTCGTCTTCAGGATGCATCTTGATTTGATTGTACCCTGAGAATTCGTCCATGAAAGACATACATTCAAGACCGCATGTATTGTCAATCATGACATCTGTGATGGGAAGAAGAAACTCGTCTTTAGGGCAGGCTACATTCAGATCTCGGTAATCGATGCAGACACGTACTTTTCCATTCTTTTTCATGATCGGGACAACATTGGCGACCCAGTCGGGATGTTGTTCTTCACGGATGAAGCCACAGGCTATCAACTTCTTGACTTCAGCTTCAATGGCGTCCATCATATTCGGGTGGAACCGGCGTTAGTGCTGCTTCACAGGCTTCAAATTGGGCAATATATTGAGCTTATGGGGAGCCACCTTTGGATCAAGGCCTGGCATGTCCTCATAATTCCATGCAAAGACGTCAATATATTCTCTTATCAGCTGGATAACTTCTTCCCTTTCTACTTCGGAAATATCGTTACTGATAAATATCGACTTTGGCGAAAGTTCATCCCCAACGTCAATCTGGATAACTTTATCATCAGTGGGAGGTTCTCTCTGCTCGAAGCGGAACTCCCATTGTGTATCCATTTGCTGAGCCCAAGCGTCATTCTCAAACAGTTCAGATTCTTGTTCGTCTGATTCGTAGGAATCCGTCACTACCATATTTACTGATAATGTTTGCTCGAGAGCATGAGATGAGTCGGAGGACGCTGAGCCGTCTTGAGAGGAGGAAAAGACATCCTTGTTTGACTCAGGAGTCGCAAGGGAGGTTGTATAACCTAACCCGAAACGAGTTCGTTGATAGTAGGGATCACCGTGCAGCGGCATTCGTCTGCCTTTCCCGTATTTGAGACCCGGTTCCAGCTTCAGGTTATATCCCATACCTTGCATGATCTTCAAGGCTTGCGGGCTGTATCTGTGAACCTACATTTTACCAGCATCGTCATCGGAAGAATCTTCTTGCGTGGTTGGTTGCTCGCGCATGCTGCCGAAGATTATTGGATGTTGACTGCTGCAAGTAGGTGGGACAATGAAGACTGAATCCTCATGCGATCCATATGTCGCGGTGACATTGGATGATGATGCCACTTCCCATATATACGGATGATAGGAATCTATAGCTTCCAAGAATTTTTGCGCTATAGGTTCAATATCATCGTAGGGGAAGGATTCCTGATTTGGAGTTTGAGTGTCGATATATTGGAAAAGGGGATGTTTATTATCATATGAAACTTCGTTCCGGGTTGTATCTACATCAGTCGGCTGCGCGCCGGAGTTTGATGACCAAGGGTAGAGGCTTCTGGTTCAGAGTGATCACTAGAGGATCACCCCCTTTCCCTGACTTGGTCTCGTTCAGGTGGATGGCCATAGGCTCCATGGCTTTTGGACGAGTAGTCCATCCTTTCACCTTGATTGTCAGAGGTTGCTTGGCAGAGGGTTCTTCTGGCTCCCTGTGGGATTCCTTCTCTGCTTCGGCTGACACCTCTTCCGTGTAGTCTTAAGAGTACAACACGGCATCAGAGTAGTAGGATTCTACTCCTTTGAACGGGTTCAGGTCAACAATCTCCGTTTGTACTGTTCCTCGGGCTTCTACATATTTAAAGCATTGGTGTAGAGTTAAAGGAACGATGTTGTGGTCGTGGATCCAAGGTCTACCCAGCAGAATGTTTTAGGACACCTCTGAATCGATGATGTAGCATGTAGCCACCGATCTGAGGTTGCCAATCTGGATCCTCAGGCGGATTTTCCCCAACGGTTTACTTCTTCCATCGTTGAAACCCACGATCGTAGTGGGGGTGTAAGCCAATTCGCTGGTAGGAATCCTCAGCGGTCTGAGCAGACTATGAAGAATGATGCTGATTGATGATCCCGGATCTATGTGAATCCGGTCGACCTCCATGGAACCGATGTACCCGGTGTAATAGAGGGGTCTGTCATGCCTGTTATGTTTTAACAGCATGTCATCTTGAGTAAAAGTGATGTTTGGGATCACCTCCATCACACTGTGGCATTGAGGACACGCCACGGGTTCTTCGTCAGGGGACTTGAGCTGGGTCAAGTATGCATCCGCCTGCATCAATGCTTCACTCAGGGCTTGACGAGTGTCCTGGGAGAGCCTGAGTAGTTCAAAGATGGACAGTCTGGCTGGTGTATTAGCCAGTTGGGCCAGGATGTCGAAGTTGTACGACTTCTCTAAACCTTTGTTCTGAATGTTCTTCACGGGTTTATCGAAGCGTACTTATTTTTGCTTCCCTTTGTCCGCCGAAGTTGGTCTTGAAGGACCGATTTCTGGTACGGCGGATTTTGGTTCTGAAGGCTTGGCAGCTGAAGCATCTGCCGATGCATCTTCCTTGCTGGCTCCATAGTCTTGGAGGCAAGCTTTTCCTGAACGGGTTCCAGTAGTCAAGACCTCGTCTTCTGATGCCGAGTGCACCGTAATCATGTGACATGGCTTGTGCTTTACGTTCTGTTTGGACTTAGCCTTAGCAGCTTGAGTCTCTTTCTCGATCTCTGGCACCAGATCTGGATGAACCCACATAGTCTCGCCCTGCTGGGTAGTTAGTGGTAGCAAGTCATGATTTTGACCTCTAGCAGGAGGAAGATTAACGATGTTCATCGTCGTCCGGGAAATTGGTGTAACGCCGTCCGGGACTTCTTGGGGAGGCAGGTTGCCAAATTGCAGAGAGATTATGTTGGCCGTTACCGTCTTCTCGCTGTTGCGCAAAGTGATGGCCTTAGCATCGATCAGCTCCTGGATCTTCCTTTTCAGTATATAATACGCCTTTGTGGGGTGGTGTATGTACCTATGGAAGATGCAGTACTTGGGATTGTTGGTACTGCCGGCCTCGTTGGGCCGTCTTACCTCAGGAAGGGTAATCTTGCCGCTTTTGACGAGACATTCGAATATGCTTGGAATATCGTCGTCGTCGAAAGAGTACACTTCAATGGGCCTGGTAGTCCCGGGTTTTGTCTATGTGGTAGCCACAGTCTTTTGCCTGGACGTGTTGATTGCCAGAGCTTCTTTTCCCTTAGAACTGCGAGGGTGGTCGCTGTTGGAGGATGACCTTTTGCCTTTATCAGAGGCTGAGATCATGATGCCATTATCGTGCGCCTTCTGACTATTTTCCTCCGCGGCTGCCGCTGAGATGATGAAAGAGGGCCAATCATGGAACTGATATGGTCCTGTGAACACCGAGATCACGGGGAGAAGGTTCTTCCTGCAGATGTCCACCAATGCCGAGTCTGGAACTCCTGGAGGCATTTGCAAAGTGGCTTGACGAAAACGTTCGATGAAAGTGCGAACATTCTCTGTTTCCTTCTGCTTGACTTCGATGAGAGAGGACATAGACATGTCCATCCCTCCTTCGTAGAATCGTGTGAAGAATAAAGTTTTGAAGTCTTCAAAAGAAGTAATGCAGTTGTTCGCCAGGCTGCGGTACCACTGGTAAGCTACCCCCGAGAGACAGCCTTTGAACACCCGAGTGAGGAGGGCGTCGTTCCCTTGTAATAACACCGTCATCATACTGAAGTAGTTCATGTACTGACTTGGTGATGTTTTTCCTTCGAACAAAGCTATCGCCTGTGGTTTGTATCTTGTCACTACCACTTTTCCAGATAAGGGCATTTGGGTAATTTCACTATTTTGAATAATTATGTGTTTAATTAATCTGCTGAGTTTTTAAAACTATTTATTTGATGTTGATTGTGTTGGGTTAGGTCAAACCCTAGAAGTCAGTATGGCTAAACCCTAATTTGAAGACCAATTCTAGAGAAACCCTAGAATTCAAATTTTAGGTTGGACCTCAAACCCTAAATTGACTAAACCCTAGTTAATTAGGTTCTTCATGACCTAACATAGGAGGTTTAACCTGAACTATGCATTAGAAACCCTAGCTTGGTTTTAATATAAAAGGGAACCCATTCCTTCATGAAGAAAACCTAAACCTAGCCTCCATTAAAGAAAAACCATTCTCTCCCACAATTTTTAGAATCTCAAGCCCTAGGAATTCACTTTCCTCCTCCAAAGCAAAGAGAAGCAAGGGGTTGGGTCAAGAAGCCTTGGAAAAGAAGAACCTCCATTGAAGAAGCCATCCCCCTAGGTAAAACCCTATTTTAATTCTTTTAATCTCTGATTTCTGTTGTTAATGCCCATTAGGAACCCACCCTGAGGTTTAGATTTCGATTTTAGGGTTTCTACATGGAGATCTAGGAGGAACTAGGGTTTTGTGTTCATACGTAGATTTTCCCCCAATTTCAGGAACCCTAATCCTAAGGGTTTGCAAGTATACATGATTACATCTCCTACCTATAATATTGATTTCGATTTAGGGTTTAGGTTTGGATATTTTTGGAGTTCTTGATGTGGGATCCGTTTTTGCACATTATGTGTTTGGTGAAATGCTCCATGGGAGGGAATACCTAATTTTGACCTAGTTCTTAGGAACCCTGATTTGTATACATATATATATATATATATATGTGTGTGTGTAGTTGTATACCTACGGTTTTGTGCTGTGTATGAATGTATTGGAGGGATTCACTGTACAGTCGGGTGTGTATTGGGGGAAGTTTCTGAGCAGTGTGAGTTTTTAGAGGCTGTGTATCAATAACTTGGGATTAGTGTGTGTTAACCAATATGTGTGAACCCTTGTCTGAGTGTGTGAAGGAAACTGGACTGACTTGTGTGTATCAATGTGCAAATTTATAACCTGGGTGTGTGCTAGATACCTCTGTATCTATGTGGAACTGTGTGTTGGGGAAATTTTCTGTGGAGCAGTGTGTATGGTGTTAGATGTCAGTGTGTGGCTGTGTGTGTATCAGTATATGCCTGAGAGTGAGGGACCAATGAGTGAATGTGTCTCATATATCCCCAGGTCAGTGTCTCATATACCCCCAAGCCAGTGTGTCCATGTGGCTGTGTGGGGACTGAGAGTGTATACCTGTGTTTGTGTGTACCTGTGTCCCAGTATTTGTGTGAGCTGAGAGTGTGTACATGTGTGTGCATCAAAATGAAACCAGTGTGTGGCTGTGTGTGAGTGTATCAGTGAGTGATAAGATTTTGAGTAGGCACTGTGCAGTCTAGTTATTAGGCTGTGCATGTTGCCAGTATCTGTAGGCTTGTCATAAGAAATTAGTATATTTAGAGGTTGTATCAGTTGGATAGCCTTGAGGTTAATTATCCATAGTTAGTTTAGTTAGTAGATAACTAAGATACAGTTAGTTTATATATGATATCTGCTAGTTGTTATTGTTAGTATAGTTAATTTAGTGTCAGTTGTGGGTTTTTGAATGATAGTAACTGGTAGTTAGTTGGTATCAAGCGTGGCACGATTAGCATTAGTTTCTTGAGTTGGTATTAGGTAGTGTTTTAACTTGTAAGCTAAATATAGGTATATATGTACTAACTAGACTCTAGTATATAAGTATTATGAAATACCTTATAGACAGTTATGTACTAATGTCTAGTATAGCTAGAAATGACTAGTTTAGCTAGGTTTCATCCAAAGGGACTATTATAATGCATATGGACAAGTTTTGACCAAGTTGACCAGTAAACCTTAGATATGACCTAGAAGCCTCACACTTAATTAAATAAACATGTTTTTCTTTAATTCAGTTTCTGACATTAATATTCCATAAATAGGTCATTGTGATCCCACCTTGGACATCGATCCTCACTCATTGCTCAGGACCACAGGCGAGTACATTCTCTGACAGTTTTTATTGTTGATTATTTCTATAATGCAGTTGTATTACATACTTGATTCCGACACTATAGATACACGGGTTAGCACCCTAGATCCCCATCATGAGGAGTCGTGATTGGAATCCATCGTGCTAGCTGGGGGATGGGAAACTATTAGTAGATTATGTGATCATATCCAAACCTTTACATGCATCATAGCTCACCCCACTTCTCACGTCGGGTGCGGCCTGACCATTTACATGCATCATAGCTGTTATATATGATTAGCCTGACCACTACATGCATCATAGCTAACTATATGGTTAGCCTGACCTACAAGAATCATAGCTAATCATATATAACCAGCCTGATCAAGTCCCAAGCCGATCACATAATAAACTGATAATTCAAACACTTAGCTAGATGTCTATTTATTTCAGATTCACTTGTTCTAGCATTCATTGTTTATTGTTCATTGCTAGATGCTCTATTGCCTATTTCATTTCTCCAATACTTTACATTTCCTGTATTTCTTCTTATCTTGTATTCTTACACTGTTTATAGTTTTTGTCAATTTAATGAAACTGCTGTTAGTGCTTGTGCTTCGTTCCAATCCTGACTGGATAACATTTTTCAGAGGACCTGGAGGATCTTTGCCCCACTCATTACGGCCCAGGATTAGAGGGAGATTTCACTCCAGAAACCCCAGAGGAGTTGCCTAGCCTAGAGAAGAATTTACCTGGCTGTTCTTAGATTATTTTTTTGCATTTATTGTTTTAGGCTGAGACTGAGTTGTATTTATTATTTTGTGACTTTGTGAGGTCATCTAAACCCAAGATTTGAGTTGGACTTATTGTGGTTGGTTTATATTAGAACTTTTTTCTATTCTCATCGTGCCATTATTTTCTATTAGCTTGTGATTGAGTATATCATAGAACTGTGGATTATTTATCTTTGTCCTCCGTACGGAGTTGAGTCTATTGACAGGATATATTATATGTGGAGACCTAGACAGCGTTCTACCGTCGATGCTGCGGCGTAGGCTGGACGTACCCACGACTCATGCCCAAATTCTGGGTGCGGGTCGTGACACGTTTTAGTGGTGGCCACCTTGCAGGTCAGTCCTAGATTCGCATTAGAGCAATATCGTAGTGGTGCTCGCTTAGAGTATTACTACAAGCCTGTTTTAGGAAATAGGAATTAGGCCGAGGATATGCTCAATCACAATTAGGAATTTCTGATTCTTATAATACTACTCTTAATGATTTTTTCCTTTAGAAATTTACTGTCCTCCTTTGATGATACCGTGTCTATTGCCTTGATTAAATTCTTTGATCTGTCTTCAGGATGCCGCCGAGAACCAGATCCCGGAGAACCGGAGCAGCAGAGTCAGAGAGGTCTGCCACCTCTCGCCTTGCCGGACAGACATCCGCAGTACCTCCTACATCTCCAGTACATGTGAGAGTCTCTGCAGCATTCGGGAGTCCTCCACCACCTGTTCAGAGGGTCCTCATAGCTACGACGGTGCCTCCACCACCACCACCACCACCACCCCCACCACCAGTTCAGCATCCAGGAGGTGTGTCCGTCGATGGAGCACAGATGTTCGCTTTGATTCAGGGCATGGTCGATGCCCAGAGGACGTCGGCAGAGGCCCAGAGGGTGCAGGCTGAGGCACATCAGGCCCAGACAGAGATGATGAGGGTGAACATGGAGAATGCTCGTCAAGTGGCTCTCCAGGCTGTGGAGAGAGTTACTCAGCAGCAGCAGCGTCCTGATCAGCACCACCCGAGGCCGGGCACCATTGTGGATTTCAAGAGGATGATGCCTCGGGAGTTCAAGGGGACAGAAGGGATACTCTACGCCGATGATTGGCTAGAGGACATCGAGAGGAACTTGCGCTTGGCGCAGCTTCCGGAGGCTCTTCAGATCGAGGCCGCCGGCAGCCAGATGTTCGACATCGCCTTGACGTGGTTTCGCACAGAGCCGAGACTCCTTGAAAGGGGACTCACTTGGGAAGCTTTCAAGGAGCTCTTCAAGAAGAAGTTCTTTCCTGATGTTGCCCTGGGAGCTTTGGAGAGTCAGTTCCATGACTTAGTCCAGGGGAGTTCGTCCGTCGACGAGTATGCCGCGGAGTTTTCCCGTCTGAGCCGCTTCGCGCCATCGATGATTAGAGATCCGGGGGACAGGGCCCGGAAGTTCAGAAAGGGGCTGGCAAGGGAGATCAAGTCTCGCACGTCGGGACGTCGCACAGCTACCTACGAGGGCATATTGATGGATGCCCAGATAGCCGAGGACGACTTGGGCCTCAGGCCCAAGAGGGGACGCGATGGTTCCGGAGGAGCAAACAGTAGTGCAGGACCGGGCAAGCGTCCACACTTTCAGCAACAGCAGCAGAGACCCTTTCAGCAGCAGCATCAGGCACCAGCCCGAGGGCAGGTCCAGCAGCAGCAACAGAGACAGACTCAGCCCGCCATCCAGTGTGCGTACTGCGGGAAGACGGGACATACTAGAGATATCTGCAGGAAGAAATTGGGCTCATGTCTGTCCTGCGGATCGACGACACACCAGCTGAGGGATTGCCCTACCATTCGTCCAGGTCAGGGTGGAGCAGCCGCCCAGAGGGGACCAGACAGGGTACCTGCCGTACCAGGAGGCCAACAACAGAGGGCCCCACTTCCACCGCAACATCAGAAGTTTGCCCAGCACCAGCAGCAGAGAGGTGTACCCCAGGGGCGAGCGTACGCCATAGCAGTCGAGGAGATCGAGCCAGCAGGAGACTTGATCACAGGTTCGGTTCTTCTCGATTGTATTCCCGCATTTACCTTATTCGACTTTGGCGCTTCCCATAGTTTTGTGTCTGTATCTTATGCACTTCGACATCATTTAGACACAGAACCATTAGCTAGGACTTGCAAGATCATGACTGGTGGAGGTATTATCCTAGTCCGTGATCACTGCAAGGACCGGAGGGTGTCAGTAGGAGGCCGAGAGTTGAGCGTGAGCTTACTCGTCATGCCACTTCCGGGGTATAATATTGTACTCGGAATGGACTGGTTGAGTAGGCATCATACTACTATAGATTGTTATAGAGGCAGAGTTTTGTTTAGACCACCAGGAGAGCCGGAGTTTGAGGTCGTCAGAGGAGCAGCAGAACAGAGGAGGAGCACATTTTGTGGAGCCATGGCGGAAGAAGAAGAGTTGCCACATCCTCTGATAGCGGAATTCCTGGATGTATTTCTGGAGGAGTTGCCAGGCTTGTCGCCAGACAGAGATGTTGAATTCTCTATAGACTTGGTTCCAGGAGCGGAGCCCATTTCACAACATGTCTATAGAGTCAACAACAGCGAGCTGGCAGAACTGAAGAAGCAAGTCGAGGAGCTGCAGGACAAAGGTTTCATCAAATCCAGTTCATCACCATGGGGAGCTCCGGTATTGTTCGTACCGAAGAAGGACGGCACGGTGCGCATGTGCATTAACTATAGAGCTTTGAACAATATCACTATCAAGAACAAGTACCTGCTGCCGAGGATAGATGATCTTTTCGATCAGTTGAGCAGGGCGAGGGTGTTTTCAAAGATAGATTTGAGGTCAGGCTATCACCAGGTGAAGGTGAAGAGGGAGGACACGCCGAAGACAGCCTTTCAGACCAGATATGGCTAGTTTGAGTTCATGGTGATGCCATTTGGTTTAACCAATGCACCGGCAGTATTCATGAACCTGATGAACAAGGTGTTCCACCAGTACCTTGACAAGTTCGTAGTGGTGTTCATCGACGATATTCTTGTGTATTCCAAGACCCCGGAGGAGCACGAAGAGCACCTGAGGTTGGTCTTAGAGACTCTCAGGAGGGAGAAGCTGTATGGAAACTCTCTAAGTGTGAATTCTTCCTTGACAAGGTTGAATTTCTTGGGCATGTGGTATCGGGTGACGGAATCTCGGTTAACCCACAGAAGATCGAGGCAGTGAAGTCGTGGGCTACCCCCAGTTCGGTCGCTGAGATCAGGAGTTTTCTCGGGCTAGCAGGATACTACAGGAGGTTTGTACAAGACTTCTCCAGGATTGCAGCGCCAATGACCAGATTGACTAGGAAGGATGTGGATTTTGTCTGGACGGAGGAGTGCCAGGCTGCATTTGATGAGCTGAAGAAGAGGTTGACGACAGCTCTAGTTTTGACGTTGCCAGCAGGGACAGGTGGTTTCACCATCTACAGTGATGCTTCAGGGAAGGGTCTGGGATGTGTTCTTCAGCAGCACGGAAAGGTGATTGCCTATGCTTCCAGGCAGTTACGCCCTCATGAAGAGAACTACCTCACCCACGATTTGGAGTTGGCAGCAGTTATCTTTGCTCTAAAGCTGTGGAAACATTACCTGTACGGAGAGCGTGTGGAGATCTTCACAGACCACAAGAGCTTGAAGTACGTATTCACACAGAAGGAGCTAAACATGAGGCAGAGGAGGTGGTTAGAGTTGATGAAGGACCTTGACATCTCATTGCAGTATCACCCAGGGAAGGCCAACGTAGTCGCCGATGCCTTGAGCAGGTATCCGATGGCTATGTACTTGACGACAGATAGACATTTGTTGGCGGATTTGGAGAGCTTGGAGATTGAGGTGTTAGTTTCCGGTACTGAGATTCAGATGTGGGGATTGCAGATACAGTCCGAGCTGATGGACAGGATCAGAGCTGCGCAGTACGATGATGAGGCACTGAGGAGTATCAGAGCACAGGTTCAGACAGGATTGTCGGACGACTTTACTATCGCAGATGATGGTTCCTTACGACACGGCATGAGGATATGTGTGCCGAGCGGGGAGCTGCGCGAGGAGGTTTTGTAGGAGGCACACCGCTCCCAGTACTCGATGCATCCCGGTGCCAACAAGATGTATCGAGACTTGAGGGAGCACGTATGGTGGTATGGAATGAAGCGCGAGGTAGCACGCTTCGTATCCCGGTGTCTAGTGTGCCAGCAGGTAAAGGCAGACCGGCAGAGGCCAGGTGGATTGCTTCAACCTTTACCGATCCTAGAGTGGAAATGGGAGCACGTGACCATGGATTTCGTTTCAGGGCTTCCACGTTCTCCAGGAGGGAAGGACGCGATTTGGGTCATCGTGGACAGGTTAACCAAATCAGCCCATTTCTTACCTTTCAAGGTCGGCACGTCGACAGAGAGGCTAGCAGAGATGTACGTGCGACAGATCGTTAGACTTCATGGAGTTCCTGTAAGCATCGTCTTGGATCACGATCGCTGTTTCACTTCCCACTTCTGGAGGAGTCTGCAGGCTAGCTTGGGCACTCAGCTCAAGTTCAGTACCGCATATCACCCCCAGACAGACGGGCAGTCTGAAAGGACTATTCAGACTCTCGAGGATATGCTACGCACTTGCATTCTAGATCTCGGAGGTTCTTGGGAGGATCATCTGCACCTGGTAGAGTTCACTTACAACAACAGCTACCAGGCCAGCATCGAGATGTCACCATTTGAGGCTCTTTATGGATGAAGGTGTCGTACACCGTTATCTTGGGACGACGTTGGAGAGAGAGCCTTGCTAGGACCAGAAATGGTTATGGATGCAGCAGAAAAGGTGAAACTCATCAGAGACAGACTGCGAGTGGCGCAGGACAGACAGCGGCATTGGGCCGACAGCCACCGTAGACCCCTTGAGTTTCAGGTATAGATTGTTATTTTTCTGGTTTGTGTTGTTTGTTTAGACTGCGTGTTGAGACTGTTTTGTTTAAGGTTGGCGATCTAGTATTCCTACGAATTTCTTCGACGCGTGGCACGATTCATTTTGGTCAAGGCGGGAAGCTTAGCCCACGCTACATCGGACCCTTTGGCATTCTTGCGAGGGTAGGTGCAGTGGCGTATAGACTGGACTTGCCGCCTGCATTAGAGGGAGTTCATGATGTGTTCCACGTGTCGCAGCTGAGACGGTACATGGCAGACCCTAGTCACGTACTTGACCACTCGGTGATTGAGGTTGGTCCGACACTCAGCTACCCCGAGCAGCCCGTAGAGATCTTGGACCGCAGGGAGAAGGTGTTGCGGAACCAAACTATTCCTTTGGTTCGTGTTGCATGGAGACATCACTCTCCAGGGGAGTCGACCTGGGAGAGAGAGAGGACAAAATACGCGAGCAATACCCGTACCTCTTCTAGACTTGAGGTATATCCTTTCTGATTTATTCTTGTTCTGTTCAGTCCAATTTCGAGGACGAAATTTCTTTTAGGAGGGTAGACTTGTCACTACCACTTTTCCAGATAAGGGCATTTGGGTAATTTCACTATTTTGAATAATTATGTGTTTAATTAATCTGCTGAGTTTTTAAAACTATTTATTTGATGTTGGTTGTGTTGGGTTAGGTCAAACCCTAGAAGTCGGTATGGCTAAACCCTAATTTGAAGACCAATTCTAGAGAAACCCTAGAATTCAAATTTTAGGTTGGACCTCAAACCCTAAATTGACTAAACCCTAGTTAATTAGGTTCTTCATGACCTAACATAGGGGGTTTAACCTGAACTATGCATTAGAAACCCTAGCTTGGTTTTAATATAAAAGGGAACCCATTCCTTCATGAAGAAAACCTAAACCTAGCCTCCATTAAAGAAAAACCATTCCCTCCCACAATTTTTAGAATCTCAAGCCCTAGGAATTCACTTTCCTCCTCCAAAGCAAAGAGAAGCAAGGGGTTGGGTCAAGAAGCCTTGGAAAAGAAGAACCTCCATTGAAGAAGCCATCCCCCTAGGTAAAACCCTATTTTAATTCTTTTAATCTCTGATTTCTGTTGTTAATGCCCATTAGGAACCCACCCTGAGGTTTAGATTTCGATTTTAGGGTTTCTACATGGAGATCTAGGAGGAACTAGGGTTTTGTGTTCATACGTGGATTTTCCCCCAATTTCAGGAACCCTAATCCTAAGGGTTTGCAAGTATACATGATTACATCTCCTACCTATAATATTGATTTCGATTTAGGGTTTAGGTTTGGGTATTTTTGGAGTTCTTGATGTGGGATCCGTTTTTGCACATTATGTGTTTGGTGAAATGCTCCATGGGAGGGAATACCTAATTTTGACCTAGTTCTAAGGAACCCTAATTTGTATACATATATATATATATATATATGTGTGTAGTTGTATACCTACGGTTTTGTGCTGTGTATAAATGTATTGGAGGGATTCACTATACAGTCGGGTGTGTATTGGGGGAAGTTTCTGAGCAGTGTGAGTTTTTAGAGGCTGTATATCAATAACTTGGGATTAGTGTGTGTTAACCAATATGTGTGAACCCTTGTCTGAGTGTGTGAAGGAAACTGGACTGACTTGTGTGTATCAATGTGCAAATTTATAACCTGGGTGTGTGCTAGATACCTCTGTATCTATGTGGAACTGTGTGTTGGGGAAATTTTCTGTGGAGCAGTGTGTATGGTGTTAGATGTCAGTGTGTGGCTGTGTGTGTATCAGTATATGCCTGAGAGTGAGGGACCAATGAGTGAATGTGTCTCATATATCCCCAGGTCAGTGTCTCATATACCCCCAAGCCAGTGTGTCCATGTGGCTGTGTGGGGACTGAGAGTGTATACCTGTGTTTGTGTGTACCTGTGTCCCAGTATTTGTGTGAGCTGAGAGTGTGTACATGTGTGTGCATCAAAATGAAACCAGTGTGTGGCTGTGTGTGAGTGTATCAGTGAGTGATAGGATTTTGAGTAGGCACTGTGCAGTCTAGTTATTAGGCTGTGCATGTTGCCAGTATCTGTAGGCTTGTCATAAGAAATTAGTATATTTAGAGGTTGTATCAGTTGGATAGCCTTGAGGTTAATTATCCATAGTTAGTTTAGTTAGTAGATAACTAAGATACAGTTAGTTTATATATGATATCTGCTAGTTGTTATTGTTAGTATAGTTAATTTAGTGTCAGTTGTGGGTTTTTGAATGATAGTAACTGGTAGTTAGTTGGTATCAAGCGTGGCACGATTAGCATTAGTTTCTTGAGTTGGTATTAGGTAGTGTTTTAACTTGTAAGCTAAATATAGGTATATATGTACTAACTAGACTCTAGTATATAAGTATTATGAAATACCTTATAGACAGTTATGTACTAATGTCTAGTATAGCTAGAAATGACTAGTTTAGCTAGGTTTCATCCAAAGGGACTATTATAATTCATATGGACAAGTTTTGACCAAGTTGACCAGTAAACCTTCGATATGACCTAGAAGCCTCACACTTAATTAAATAAACATGTTATTTCTTTAATTCAGTTTCTGATATTAATATTCCATAAATAGATCATTGTGATCCCACCTTGAACATCGATCCTCACTCATTGCTCAGGACCACAGGCGAGTACATTCTCTGACGGTTTTTATTGTTGATTATTTCTATAATGCAGTTGTATTACATACTTGATTCCGACACTATGGATACACGGGTTAGCACCCTAGATCCCCATCATGAGGAGTCGTGATTAGAATCCATCGTGCTAGCTGGAGGATGGGGAACTATTAGTAGATTATGTGATCATATCCAAACCTTTACATGCATCATAGCTCACCCCACTTCTCACGTCGGGTGCGGCCTGACCATTTACATGCATCATAGCTGTTATATATGATTAGCCTGACCACTACATGCATCATAGCTAACTATATGGTTAGCCTGACCTACAAGAATCATAGCTAATCATATATAACCAGCCTGATCAAGTCCCAAGCCGATCACATAATAAACTCATAATTTAAATACTTAGCTAGATGTCTATTTATTTCAGATTCACTTGTTCTAGCATTCATTGTTTATTGTTCATTGCTAGATGCTCTATTGCCTATTTCATTTCTCCAATACTTTACATTTCCTGTATTTCTTCTTATCTTGTATTCTTACACTGTTTATAGTCTTTGTCAATTTAATGAAACTGCTGTTAGTGCTTGTGCTTCGTTCCAATCCTGACTGGATAACATTTTTCAGAGGACCTAGAGGATCTTTGCCCCACTCATTACGGCCCAAGATTAGAGGAAGATTTCACTCCAGAAACCCCAAAGGAGTTGCCTAGCATAGAGAAGAATTTACCTGGCTGTTCTTAGATTATTTTTTTGCATTTATTGTTTTAGGCTGAGACTGAGTTGTATTTATTATTTTGTGACTTTGTGAGGTCATCTAGACCCAAGATTTGAGTTGGACTTATTGTGGTTGGTTTATATTAGAACTCTTTTCTATTCTCATCGTGCCATTATTTTCTATTAGCTTGTGATTGAGTATATCATAGAACTGTGGATTATTTATCTTTGTCCTCCGTACGGAGTTGAGTCTATTGACAGGATATATTATATGTGGAGACCTAGACAGCGTTCTACCGCCGATGCTGCGGCGTAGGCTGGACGTACCCACGACTCATGCCCAAATTCCGGGTGCGGGTCGTGACATATCTAGAAGGGAAAGGGACCGTTTCCCAGATAGCCGAGTAAGGTTGGTTGATTCCCAATTTTTTGAGCTGATCTTTGTGCTTCAGGGCATCAAATTGGGCTTTCAACTCCCGTACTGCCTGCATCGAATCTTCAGCTGGTAGCGGGACCACGGAGTAGTGCGGGATCGATTGTATTGCGACTCCAGCGGAAGGTAATACATTCTCCGAGTGAGGAAGCGGCAAACTCTGCCCATGGTTTAACCTATAACCAATGGTTTAGTCAGGTGAACGGGTCTTGCAATTTAGTTTGGGTTTATCACTAATGTGTTAGGCTAATCTAAGGGTCTGGGCTAGTTAATAGGTTATGGGTCTGGGCTGAAATATTGGTTTTGGTTGATGGACTTTTAACTATAAATCATATTAATTCATAAGCAATATTATTTTTGGCCAGAGTTGAGAGACAGGATATTGGAACCATTATAAGCCTTTATATAGTTCAATGGGTTGTAAATAATGTTTCCAAATTAGTTCTATATAACATAATCTATATGGGATGATATAAGTATGTTAACTAGGCTTCATATAAGGAATTAGAAATATAAAATGTATTAATGGACTATTGGAAATCCCCTAATAATTCAAAATCTGATAATAGAACATTGTATTTTTCATAGATTATATTTTTCCTTATTTGCAAATAATCTCTTTGGTTAAAGTTTGTGAGTAATTGCTATCTATTGGTTAGGAAAATTATTCTAGAAATTATGTGTTCTCTAATTTGGTCAGGATTTGTTTAGGCTGATGCTATTTATTATTGTTTTATTACTATTATTAAACTGGAAATTTATCTAGGATTTATTATTGCATTGTCAGGATAAAGGAGTTACAAATCTTCCCCTTTCAAAGATTTCGTCCTCGAAATTTTAGGAGTCCAAAAAAGAAAGGAATGAGAAAATCATATCAAGTCGCGAACAACTTGTCTTTTATTTGCAATCCAACCTCTCAATTAGTTATTCTGAGTTGGGTCTGTAGTACCCCGCTCCGCGTAGACACTATGTACAAGAGATATCGCTTTGCTGGTTCGAGCGGAAGTCTTCTCGGAGAGTTCCCGATCGAAATACGAGACATTTGATCTGGGTGAGTGGGCAGAAACTTTATTCTCTGATTCTTGTATGCCTTAATAATGAATCTGAGTTTTTGAATGCTTGTTCTAAGAAGATAGTTTCATAAGAAGAATTATAGAACCTGCCTCTGCATGCTTAATAAGAGAACTCGTATAGCTTGTCATTGAAACGAACCTGCTTGCCTAACTAGAGAACGCTAATGCTTGTCTAAAAAGAGATAGAGATAGAATCATTGCCATGCTAATAAGAGATAGAAATATTGCATGCTTTGTTACATGGACACCACTATTGAACGAACCGCTGCCATGCTAATAGACAAGAGAAATAGATGTTCCTATGTTTTCATCGTATATGCTAAAGAAAGAGTAGAATTGCATGCTTAGTTAAAGATATAGAGAACTGTTTGCATGCTTGCTTGCTTAAATAGAGATTTTTATATATTTCCATAGAAGTTATCCAAATGCTTGAACGGTATTAGAGAAATGGCAGCCAGTCTGCATAAGAGATAGAAATGGCGGCCTGTCCGCACAGAGACAAGAGACAGAGACAGAGAAAGAAGAGATTGAATATATGATTGTTATTGAACTGATGCATCCATATAGAGTTTAGCTGATAGAGTTGCATTCATGCATTGTTCTTAGATAACTTGTGCACAAGGATCATCCTACGAACGATTTTTTGGGGTACTAGGGACTATTCGCCCTATGGGGATCAGAGGAATACCTTAGGCAGAGAAGTACTCGCAATCAGGGGGTATTCATGTCTATTAGATAGCTGGTTCACGTGTCAAAGCAGCTAAGTATATGAGAGAGTGTACCTTAGTGCAGTGCTGGGACGTGATAATACCGCTTCTAATCTTGAGGAAGTAGACTCATGGACCATCATATAGTTATGTCGCATGCTAGGATTCAGCATTTTTGCATACCTAACTGTTTGATGTAGAGACGGACAGGGACAGAGAACCATATTCTAATATATGCAAATGTTTCTAACTCGTATGTCTGCTGCAGGGATAACCGTTCGGCAAAAGGGTAAGAATCACTGAATAAGTGATATGCATTCTATCGAACATGCTCTCTTATTGAATGCTTGCATAGAGAAGTCTATTTTTTCATATATGTTTCCATCTCGTTCACACGATAAGATGTAACAGATGATAAGAGTAATAGAGAGAGATGTTAAGAAGATAGTCCACTAGATGCATGCTAAAGTCTTTAGAGAAATGCTTATGATTCACGAGACACGCTACGCACCAGAGATAGTAAATGAATCTTGCATATCGTATATGAACTGATTGTCTTGTCTACTTGCTTATATATCGAACATGAACTCTGATTTCAAAGATGTTTTCAAATAAAAGTAATATGACTCCGTTCCTGTACTACATGTAACGAACCTAGGTAAAACTAGATAGATTACTAGTAATAAAATATTTTGCCACATGCTTACTTAGTGTGGGTTTCAGGATTGTTTCTGTTCATTGATTTTACACTCACCAGTACTTTCTCCAAAGTGCTGACCCACCAACAGTTTGCATGTTCTCAGGTGTTGGATCGTCCGAGGAAGCGATAGCCATGCCTCATCCCCAAGACACAGAAATCTAGAGTCGATGCCTTGAGCCATATCGATTGCTTTGAGCTACTTTTGTATAAAGGAACATAATGTATGGAACGGTGTTATTGTAATCGAGAGAAAGAGAGCTTGAGCGAACTATAATCTTAGCCAAGAGCCGCTTGTAACACATCTTGATTATCAATAAAGAGCTTATTTTCATATGCCATTGTGTTCTTTACTTTTTTTGCAATATTGTGCCGCTGCTCCCGTCTTGAATAGCTTACTTGCCCTTGATCAAAGCTTTGGCCTTGTACAAGCGCAGCTTAGGCTTGTACAACATCATACCCACAAAAGGATGATCGGTTCCACAAGGACCCAAGCGAGGACGAACGGCCCCCTGCGAGACCGGGGTGTGACATAATGGTATCAAAGCTACTTGATTCTTTGCCCATTCTATTGCCTTCGACTCAGAGATGTCCTAGATGTTGTGATGCAATTAACGTTCCATACAATAAGTCCGTAGATCTTCTCAAAGATGCTAACAAAAAGTTTTTTGGATTTGATTTATCATTTAAGAGTTTTGGCTTCTGATTTCTGTCTGTCTGAGTAATCTTTTTTGATTGCTAGAGTTTTTGATTGAGGATGGTAAGGGATGAGGACTATCGCCGCTCTGGATATCGAAAGTTTCTCCTTGAAGTTTCGAGGATGAAACTTATTGTTGGCGGGTAAGTATGTAGTGCCCCGCTCCGCGTAGGCACTATGTACAAGAGATATCGCTTTGCTGGCTCGAGCGAAAGCCTTCTCGGAGAGTTCCCGATCGAAACACAAGATGATTGATCTGGGTGAGTGGAAAGAAACCTCATTCTCTAATTCTTGCACTCCTTAATAATGAATATGAGTTTGTGAATTCTTGTTCTAAGAAGATAGTTTCATAAGAAGAATGATAGAACCTGCCTCTGCATGCTTAATAAGAGAACTCGTATAGCTTGTCATTAAAACAAAATTGCTTACCTAACTAGAGAACTTTAATGCTTGTCTAAAAAGAGATAGAGATAGAACCATTGCCATGCTAATAAGAGAGAAATGTTGCATGCTTAGTTACACGGACACCTCTATCGAACGAACCGCTGCCATGCTAATAGACAAGAGAAATAGATGTTAATATGTTTCCATCATATATGCTAAAGAAAGAGTAGAACTGCATCCTTAATTAAAGAGATGGAGAACTGTTTGCATGCTTGCTTGCTTAAATAAAGATTGTTATATATTTCCATGAAGTTATTGAAATGCTTGAACGATATCAGAGAAATGGCAGCCAGTCTGCATAAGAGATAGAAATGGCGGCCTATCCGCACAGAGACAAGAGACAGAGACAGAGAAAGAAGAGATTGAATATATGCTTGTTATTGAACTGATGCATCCATATAGAGTTTATCTGATAGAGTTGCATCTATGCATTGGTCTTAGACAACTTGTGCACAAGGATTATCCCACGAACGGTTTTCTGGGGCACTGGGGACTGTTCGCCCTGGGGGATCAGAGGAATACCTGAGACAAAGAAGTCCTCGCGATCAGGGGGTATTCATGTCTATTAGATAGCTGATTCACGTGTCAAAGCAGCTAAGTATATGATCGAGTATACCTTAGTGCAGTGCTGGGTCTTGATAACACCGCTTCTAATCTTAAGGAAGTAGACTCATGGACCATCATATAGTTAGGTCGCATGCTAGGATTCTGTCTTCTTGCATACCTAACTGTTTGATGCAGAGATGGACAGAAAAAGAGAACCATATTCTTATATATGTAAATGTTTCTAACTCGTATGTGTTGTAGGGATAATCGTTCGACGAAAGGGTAAGAATCACTGAATAAGTGATATGTATGCTATCAAACATGATCTCTTATTGAATGCTTGCATAGAGAAGTCTATTTTTTTGTATATGTTTCCATCTCGTTCACACAATAAGATGTAACAAATGATAAGAGTAAGAGAGAGATGCTAAGATATAGTCCACTAGATGCATGCTAAAGTCTTTAGAGAAATGCTTATGATTCACGAGACACGCTGCGCACCAGAGATAGTAAATGAATCTTGCATATCGTATATGAACTGCTTGTCTTGCCTGCTTGCTTGTATATCGAACATGAACTCTGATTTCAAAGATATTTACGAAAAGAAGTAATATGACTACATTCCAGTACTGCATGTAACGAACCTAGGTAAAACTAGAAAGATCACTAGTAATGAAATATTTTTCCACATGCTTACTTAGTGTGGATTTCAGGAAATGTTGCTTCTGTTCGTTGATTTTAGACTCACCAGTACTTTCTCCAAAGTGCTGACCCACCAATAGTTTGTTTGTCCTCAGGTGCTGGATCGTCCGAGGAAGCGATAGCCATGCCTCATCCCCAGGACCCAGAAATCTAGAGTCTATGCCTTGAGCCGTATCGATTGCTTTGAGCTGCTTTTGTATAGAGGGACATAATGTATAGAACGGTGTCATTGTAATCAAGAGAAAGAAAGCTTGAGCGAACTATAACCTCGGCCAAGAGCCTCTTGTAACACATCGTGATTATCAATAAAGAGCATGTTTTCATATGCCATTGTGTTCTTTACTTTTCTGCAATATTGTGTCGCTGCTCCCGTCTTGAATAGTTTACTTTTCCTTGTTCAAAGCTTTGGCCTTGTGCAAGCGCAGCTTTGGCTTGCATGGCATCACGCCCACGCGAGGACGATCGGTTCCGCAAGGACCCAACCGAGGACGAACGGCCCCCCTACGGGACCGGGGCGTGATAGGGTCCTTCCTTGAGCTTTGAATATTCTAACATGTGGCTAGAGTCTATAATGTGTCATTGCTTCACCAAGTTCGGTTTAGAATTTTAAGACAATGTCGAACAAATTATTGAATAAAATGGAGATAAATCATCATAGGAAAGAAAAACTGATAAAGGGGTTTATGAGTTGTCTATGGTCTAGTTGAAAGTGTATCCACCAATTCTTTACCTTCTATCACTATTGCATGCTTTATTTCCTTGTCTGATTTTGCTCTTCTAAAGTCACGGTTCTTCTGAAAATACTACAAATGCTAGGAAAACTACCAAGTTAAATAAAATGTTAGTGAGAAAAAAAAGTAAGAAAGAACCTGGAATCATGTCTACAGTAGTCTCAGTCCTCCCAATGATCATGGCAAAGGCTCGCCCCTACTGTGGTGCTCCATACTGCTACTGGTTCGAAAGAGTTCGGCCCATCTGTTGAGGTCCTAGTGGTCCTACTAATCCCTCATGTGCTGGATCAGAAGCTGAGCGAGTAGCAAGAGGACACTCCCTAACATGGTGCGCAGCTGATCAACAAAATAGACAAATGCCGAGCCTCTTCCTACTGAATCCCACACATGTCCTGGCTTCTTGTAGTAATTACAAGGAGAAGCATGATGCACTGCTCTCTAAGGCTGCTGGTAATACTGGGCTGGGGCACTCACGGAAGGAGGGTGTTGAGGCTAGGGCAAAAAAGTCTTCGGCTAAATCTAAGGACGCTTGGCTGGTCCTCCAGTGCTGCTACCTCCAAAGGTCTCATGGTCCCTCTTTGGGCGAGTGTCCAATTTAATCTCTATTCCCTGAGAAATCGACAATATCTCTACATAAGTCCTCGTGCAATTAACAATGACATGAACGCTGATCTTCTTTACTTGTCCCTGATGGAATCTCCTAGCTCGGTCCTCAGGGTCACGAATCATATAGTCAAAAAAGTGACTCAAACGACTAAACTATGCAGCATACTCATCTATAGTACGGGTACCCTGCTCTAGATTCTGGAACTGCCTCTCCAAGGTCTCTTTAGCCATAGCGGGAAAGAATTTCTGCTTGAACAATTCACAAAATTTCTCCCAAGTCAGTCCCTGAACAATATGCTTAGGCTCATTTTTGAACCAAGTCTTGGCTAGATCTTGGAACTGTAGTCATGCACCTTCGATCTTCAGGTCTTCCGGAAGCTTAGCGACACAGAGAAGTCACTCAATGCCTTCTAGCCCCCCATCTGCATAAATGATCCCCTTCGAACCTTCAAAATCTCTGGGGTTAAGCTTCTTGAAGTCTAGAATAGTTCCAAACTTAGGCTGGGTAGACTGCTGCTGAGTCGTCACTTTGTCCATGGCATCCAAAGTGACTAGGTGAGCATTTTCCATTCTCTCCCTCATAATAGCAGTCTGATCCCGTTGAATCTCAACTAAGCCTTGGATGTGGTCTCGTTGAGTCTACTCTCTCTCTGATCTAGTTTCGTTGAGAATCTACTAAGCCCCGGATCAATTCTTAAAGCTGAGCTCCACCATGGGGTGAGGAACCCGTAGTCAGGATGGTAGGAATCCCATCCTGAGCCGGAAGTGGGGGAGGAGCCCCAGTCACCTCTCAATCTACTGGATGGGCAGAGGATGCCGCCGCTGGGGGTACGGTCTCGCGTCCCCTTCCTTCCTTTTGCCATTCTTTGTAATGGAGGAAAGAGGATAAGAATCCAAAGGGGATGCGAAAAAGAAAAGACGATAAAGTAAAGGCAATAGAAGTAATATCATGTTAATCCCCATTGTCGGTCCTAAGCTGTGATTAGTTTCTAGACTAACAGGTTCCCCAATAGCACTCTAAGTCCTAAGTACTATTAGGCTGAACCTATATGGGCCACCACTAAAAACGTGTCAGATCACGTACTCGCGAAATCGAGTATGGGTCATAAGCACGTCCAGCCTACGTTGTTGTGAACAGTGGTAGTCAGTCGTCTAAACTTTTTTTGTCATCAATATGTGAATATCAATCATCATCGCAGCTCATTTATAAACGTGTCCACAATATTACAAGAAATCACCACATTGCACTATGCTTTATTACATGGTTTTTACAAGTGATATGTGGAAACATATTCGGTAAAAGTAAAGACAAGCAACATCCATCAAACTACACAACACATCACAAATCACAACACAATTACGGAAAGTAGAACCCATACAAATGTCCTAAAACTACTCCGGAGTAAATCCCGGGTCCTGGGCTGCCTCCAGTATAGCCTCTACTTTGTCTCCCTATGGACCATAATAGGTCGGGTAATCATCCTCACCCGCTACGGTATCCTGTCAGGATGGAGCAAAGTAAACTACACAATACTATAGAGTAACAACATATGAAAATGGACAAGAAATGGAAGTACAATAAACAAGTACCACTACTAGAATAAGCGGGATTAGCGACGTATTTTAGCGACTCTTAGTAAAAACATCGCTAACTTAGCGACTCCGTAAATATCGTCGCTAGACGTCGCTAAATGGCGACATTTAGCGACGTTTAGCGACTTTTATTAAGATTTTAAATTAATCGTCGCTATAAGTTCAATTAAGGTCGCTAAACGTCGCTAATATATCTTATTTAGCGACGTTTAGCGTCGTAATTAGCGACGTATCTTTCAAAAATATTTAGCAACGTATTTAGCGACGACTTTGGAGTCGCTATTTTTTTATTTTAGCGACGTTTTTACCTTGACGTCGCTAAACGTCGCTAAATTTTGATTAATTAGGGCTCAGTTTTCTTTTCTCCATCTGTCGAAAATTTCGAAACGCTTCGATTTCCCCCGCCCCCCCCCTCTCCGGCGACCGGGTCTCCGACCGCTGCGGCTACTCCGGCATCTCCCTCCTCCTCCTCGAGCTCTAGGTAATCTCTCTCTCTCTCTCTCTCTCTCTCTCTCTCTCATGTGACACTGACACAAGACACACGCACACAGACACGACACACGCACACAGACACTGAGGAGTGGTACACGAGACACACGACACACACACACAGACGCAGACACACACACACGACACACATACACGACACACACACAGACGCAGACACACACACGACACACACACAGACGCAGACACACACACACACAGACGCATATTAGGGTTAGGGTTAGGTTTAGGGTTAGGGTTAGGGTTAGGTTTTTTGACCTGGGTTAGGGTTAGGGTTAGGGTTAGGTTTATGGTTAGGGTTAGGGTTAGGTTTTTTGACCTGGGGTTAGGGTTAGGGTTAGGTTTAGGGTTAGGGTCAGATTCATCTTCTCAAAAGCAAGTGGTACACGAGACACACGACACACACACACAGACGCAGACACACGACACACATACACGACACACACACAGACACACAGACGCAGACACACACGACACACACACGCAGACACACACACACACAGACGCATATTAGGGTTAGGGTTAGGTTTAGGGTTAGGGTTAGGTTTTTTGACCTGGGGTTAGGGTTAGGGTTAGACCTGGTCAACAGAGAACATATATTTTCTAAAGAGACACACACACACACACACAGACACAATCAGAGAGTAGCATTCCTTTTCTTTCTCAAGAGAGAACATATATTTTCTAAAAATATATTGTTAATGTTATGAATCAGAGAGTAGCATTCCTTTTCTTTCTCAATCCTACTGTGCCTTATATTCCTTCGTTTGACTCAACGTGGAATTTAGAGGAAGTTAGTGTTATTTTGGCTTGCAACCTGCTAATTAATGATATGCACACAACCTGCTAGTTAATGATATGAATATGAGTTTGGAACCTCATTGTTATATTCTAAATATGTTAAGGGTGGAGTTAAGTAATACAAAAGCAATTCACTCCATTATTCTAAACTTGATGTTTGAAAATTTTATTTTATAAATTCTTGGAAGCTAATGGATGTTTAGCGTGAATAATGAGACTATCTCAAATAATGTATAAAAATGACATATCTTCTGAAATATTATTTCTAAGCCGAAATCAAGTCAAAAGTATAAAGTGCTCCAATATTAGGGTTAGGGTTAGGGTTAGGGTTAGGGTTAGGTTTTTTGACAAGATAATAATAATATATAAGTTTTGGTTGATAAATCTAAAGATGAAAATAAGATATTATGGTATCATTATTATACTGCAACAAACAGCTAATTCTTTGTGAGTCATCTAATTATTCCGTTCCGGTCCAATAGCTAATTCTTTGCTAATTCTTTGTTTTCATCTATCTTACCAGATGGCACCCAAGAGAGCGACACCTACTGTTAAGGAGGAAGTGATGCCTCCTACTGTTAAGGAGGAAGAGATACCACCTGCGGGGAGTTCCAGTCACCCAGCACCTATCGCGGCTGTATCTCAGACGGGGAGTTCCAGTCACCCAGCACCCATAGCGGAGCTTGATAACATAAACGCTGTTTATGCGCAGTATTTGAGGGACTGGTATCTGCCCCGTTTTGGAAATCCTCGAGATTGATACTATGATGTTTCATATACTTATATATTATGAATTTTGTGTTACTGTGATACTCTGATACTTATATATTATGTATTTTGTGATGTTGTTTATGCCCATTTTGTGTGACTGTGATACTGTGATACTTTTATGACTGTGATACTTTTATTGTCTGTCTATAATATTTGTGTGTATTAATTGTATGACTGTATACTTTTATTCATATTAAATATTGTTAATCCGGTGTTGAGTGTTCCACCGAAGGGGTCGGCGAACCCATAGAATTCAACGGAGGGTTGCTCCGGGTCTATTTTTAATTAGAAATTTTAAAATTACAGGAACAATAGCTTGGAACAATTCAGGTTTTTTTTTTACTTTTTTTGTAAATTTAGCGACGTATTTAGCGACGTTTAGCGACGTCTAGCGACGTTTTTATAAGTCGCTAAACAAGTCGCTACTTAGCGACGTGTCATTAGCCGTCGCTAACGACGTCGCTAAACGTCGCTAAATATGTCGCTGTACGTCGCAAATTGGTGACATGGCAGTACTGCCAGGTCATTAAAGACGTCGCTGTTACGTCGCTATATAAGTCGCTAATTAGCGACGTTTAGCGACTTTACAGAACGTCGCTATTTAGTGACGCGGCGCCGCTAAACGTCGCTACATTTAGCGACTCATGGAAGTCGCTAAAAAACGTCGGTATAGCGACGTTTAGCGACGTATTTCGGTTCAGCGACTTGGTTTCTTCCGACTACTTTAATACGTCGCTAATGACGTCGCTAAACGATTTTAGCGACGTTTTTTTGTCATTTAGCGACGTTTTTGGGCGTCGCTAATTTGACTTTTTTTGGTAGTGTACAATGATAGTCAATATGCATGAAAAAAAACTGTACATACTACTAAGTGTGTGAAATATCTGAATGCACGTGTGGGCGGCTAAGGGCTAAATCCGACGCCTCGCACGTGTACTGTACGATCGCTATTATGTAATAAAGACAATGGGTATATATGGGATAGGCCACACGACACACAAACATTTCCCCTCTCGACACCAATATGATACAATAAACGATGAAACAATGAAACGATGAACAATCAACAATACCGTGTGTCCTATCGTGTCATGAAATATGTGAAGGTTGAAATATGAACATTTAGAATATTTGCCTTTAGTCTTGTAATGAATTTTGGAAATGGTAGGGGTCTTCCTAGAAGACAATATCCAAATATTAGTTTCTACTCAATTGCCTTGTTAGGACCTTTTAACTAATTGACTAATTAACTTAACAACTTCAAATCTTAACTAATTATTCTTGATTAAGTTAACATGTTTAGCTAACAATATTCCTGAACTAACTATCATAACTTTCTTGATTTACTAATAATTTCCTTGCTGATTATCATTCTAAATGATTAACCATTAATTCATCAAACAATTTTATTGTGGACAGTGAGTAATGAAACCAGTCTCATATTATTGCGTACTAGGACAACACCCCTAATTTCTGTTACTGCTCCATGGAGGCGGGAGCTACAACTTACTCTATTTTGAATCACTGGGCTAAACTCTTGCGGGTCAAATTCAAATATCACTTCCAACTGTTGAACAGTTGTTGAAATTCAACTATGCAGCAAAAACAGTGTCCTTTGACTTTGTGTAGAACACTACCACAATCTTTGACACTAAATCAAGGTGTAAGAAGGCAATACCTGAACTACGTATCCAAGTGTTGCTCCCCGGACACAAATGCTTAGCCAGTCGAGTGTCCGACTCAGTGCGTCTCTGTTCTAGGACCACAACTCAAAGATAGAGGAGAAACTCTAATGAGAATTTTATCAAACAATTGAGGTGTAGCTGAAATCATTAGATCAAAACTTTCCAGGAGTCAAATTTTACCTAGTATCAAAGTGATGGGATCAGTACTCTGATTTGCTCTTTGTAACCTCGATATTTACAGGAAACTACTGTCCAGAACTATCGGATCAAGATCCAGACAAAATCGTTTGAGGAAGAAAATCAAATGAAGAATCAATTGATCAGAAATCAATCACTGACCTTTCCGAGGAAGATCAACGAAGTCGACTAACTCCTTGCAGCTACTCCTCGTTTGAGCTTCAACAGATTTGGTCAACGATCTTTGACAAAATCGAGCTTCTCGGATCGATCCGTTCGATCTCGATCAATCGGCCTCTCGTTACTGTCACTGTGCTCGTAGTCGAGAAACTCGTTCGTGAAGGAACTAGTCGCCGGAGCATTGATGGAGTTGTTCGTAGGAGGAGTCTCAGCGTTGGATTGCCATTGCTGGAGGGGCTCCGACCGCCATGGTTGTGCCACTCGCAAACTTTATTAAGGAGGAAGAAGAGGGTGGAGATTTTATGGCGAACGGAGCAGGGCTTCGCCGGAGAATGTTGGGTTGGAGAGCAGTGAAGGTCGACCTCCTATTTGTTGCCACCGAGTGGCGGTGGTTGAGGTGGTGGGCAACACTTTTGGGCCGGTCTGGAAGATTCGTGAGTCGTCGATGAAGGTCTGGAAGATTCATGAATCACCTGGACTCGTCAGCGGTCCAAGGTCGGTGGTGGTGGTCAAGAAACCTCACGAAGGAAATGGTGAGAAGAAGAACAGTGAAGGGCGGACTCTGCCAACGGGTTTGGCCTATAACAACGTGTCTTACTATTTGGGTTGGGCTTAACACTAATGGGTCGGGCTCATCTATGGGTCTGGGATGGACAATGGATTACTGGTTTGGGCTGAAAGAATGGTTTTGGATGATGGACACTTAAGTATAAAACATATTAATTTATAAGAAATATTACTTTGGGCCAGAGTTGAGAGAGAGGATATTGGAACTAGTACGGGCCTTTACATAGTTCAATGGGTTGTAAATAATGTTTCAAAATGAGTTCTTGATAACATAATCGATATGGGATTATATAAGTTTATTAAGTAGGCTTCATATAGGGAATTATAAAATATAAAATGGATTAATGGAATATTGGAAATCCCCTAATAATAAGGAATCTGATAATATAACGTTGTATTTTGCATAGGTTATATTTTTCTCTATTTGCAAGTAATCCCTTTGGTTAAAGTTTGTTAGTAATTTCTATCTATTGGTTAGGAAAATTATTCTAGAAATTATGTGCTCTCTAATTTGGTCTAGGTTTGTTTAGACTGATGCTATTTATTATTATTATTTTATTACTATTATTAAATTGAAAATCTATCTAAGATTTATTTATTGCATTGTCAGGATAGAGGAGTGACACTACGACTCTGTACATGGCTACCACCTGTTGCATCATGGCTTGTATGTCTCGGACTACATATTTGAGGGTCTCGAGATGTTGGTTGGTGCAGATAGTGTTATCGCATTCCGGGTCATCGTTAGCTGTGTATGTTGTTTTTACATGATTGTTGAAGGAAGGGACAGTAGATTGAACCGTGGAGGTAGAGCTAGTACTGCCGACCCCAGAATCCGACGGGGTATAACTACCCTGAATCTAAGGTATGTAATTATTCTACAAAGAGTCAATCCTGGAATGGGTGTTCCGATAAACTCCTTCCATGGGAACGTTCCACGAGTTAATCCTTGGTCTGTACGCAAGGCCAATTAAGCCATACGACGCGGTTGGAAAATGATGGGTTGCTTCCGTCCTTCTACCACGGCTCATATTAGAAGACCTTAGTATCATATTAACGGGGGCTAAGAGTGAGTTCCCTTCATCACATGTATGTCCTCGCCTTTGGAAACATCGTCCTGCCGGTAAATTATGTTGCAGTCTCCAGAATACAGACTGTTTGGCGGACATCTTAGTTGGCTGTATGCAACAGAAGTTGAGGATGATATTGTGACAACGATGCTCATGGGGAGAAACCACTACTACCACAAACATCTTTCCTTCTTTATGCTTTATGCAAATAATAGTGCGTAGCTCGAAAGAGGGAGAAAGAGAGTTAAAATAGGGGACTGTCTCCTGTATCGGTTCACTACCAGCATAGAGGCTTGGTCGAGAAGCCTTCTTTTCCTTGGTGGAGAAAGGGGATTATTGACACATGGGTTTTCTGGCACATGAAGGTTGCTGGCATATAGGATTTACTCGGTACAGTTTTGCATCATATACGCAGAGCAGCTTAAGTAGGGTCCTATTGTTGTGCCCCGTTCCCCCTATTCGGAGAGCGATGCTAAGAAATACTTGGTATTGTTCGATCGGGACATATTAATTCAAGATCATTTTCTCGTTATGGATTGGTTTCTTCGAAATCAAGTCCCACATTCAATGGATTGTGCCTCAAGGAAGGACTTGGCGACAGAGTCACAAGGAGATTTTTAATTGTGCTGGTTTCTTTACCCGTTTTCGATGTCGCTTGGTTGCTTTCTTATTGGTTTTATGACTTATCTTTTCTTGAACGGTTTTGATGTATTTTATTATCTTTGTTCATTGAACTTCGTATTTCGTATCAAACTCTGGGAGACTAAGACAGGAGATATTAATCATCTGTTGGTGCATGCAGGTGATCGTGTAGGCGACGCGGGAGCGGAGTCTTGAAGATCTCCCCTTTCTCTTTCCCGATTCACCAACATGTGAGTGGCCTTACCTTTGATTAGCTCCCTTCTTCCAAGCCTTCACTCTGTTGTTGTGTTTATATATATGTATATTATTATGCTAGGCCTTGTGCGGGACCGCCTTACGCTCGTACAACATCACCCCCGGGGGACGAATAGCGATTCTGTCGAATTGGAGCGTGACATATTGGTATCAGAGCACTGCTTCAGATCCTTTGGTCTCGTGTCATAAAAGGTTTCTTGAAACGACCCTGCCCCTCCCAGTTGAACCATTGAAATTGTTTGGCCAAAATGAGATATATTCCATACAATAAATCCGTAATACTCTATGAGACTGATGCAAGTTTTCTTATTTTTAAATGAATGGCTCAAGCACAAGGAATCGCACAAGCGCAAGTATAAGTGCATGTGCAAGCAATTAGTTACGGCACTTTGGCAAGCTCCGAAAGCCAATGACCTACGCCCCCCATCGATCCAGTTGAGCGGATGATAAAAATGCTAGAGGCGCAACAACGAAGCGATGAGGCTTGGCAGAAAATTTTTGAGAAGAATCTAGAAGCCCGGTTCACGATCCAGCAGAAGCAGGTAGATGCCCTGCAACAGATCATTCAGACCACAACCTCCAACAATTCTGCAACAATAATGGCACAAGTAGAGACGCCAGCAACAGAAGTCGAGACTCCTCGAACCGCAAAGGAGAAGGAAGTGACTACCTTGGACTTTACCGACTTCAAGGAGGTCTGCAACACATTTTTTTCATAGGACTGAAGACCTCATCGTGGCTCTAGATTGCTGGCCGAATTTTATGACCACTTAAGCTCCTTGAAGTCCAAGAAGGTTAGAGAGCCGCCTGCACCCAACTCCAACTCCAAATGAACGCATATGATTGGTGAGACGTGCATCGAAGATCTCTCCCTGGAAATGGTAAAGACCAGACGATCGCATGGTCTACCTTCCATAGCACATTCAAGGAGGATTTTATACCTCCACCCGTTTGTCGACAAAAGGAGCAAGATTTCATACGTCTACAACAAGTAGGTATGTCAGTAAAGTAGTATGCCGCAGAATTCAACCGGCTCACCAAGTTTGCCAGCTCTTACCTAACTGATGCGACGAGTCGAGCAAGATGATTGGAAGGCATCCTGCGACCTTCCATTCACGCAGACATAGTCACTCCATAGTACGAAATAAAGAGGGAGTTACTTAACCTTGCCCTTGGCCTAGAACTACACTATCCTTCAGTTGTTGCTAGCGCTGTGCAACACTCTCTCACAAGCGTCCTAACAACACAGGAGGACAAAACTCTCCAAAGCCCCCAAACAATGGTGGTTACCAGGACTGAACTCAGGGGCTACATTATACCATTTGTCATTGACGAGGGCATCAACAAGTGACTGTCCCGGACGAAATAGAGGATGCTTCGATGTGGTAGGTTTGGTCACCTTGCTCGTGAATGTCTAGATCACCCCAACCAGATACCTTCGTGCCGTCCACAGCAGTAGAATCCAGCTCAAGCACCCCAAGCAAATCGGCCTGCACAACAACAAAAGTGTCGTCCGAATGTCGTAGGTCGGGTATTTATACTGACGTGGGATGAGGCGTTCGCCTTGGACACGGTAGTGACAGGTATATTGCTTTTCAATAATGTTCCTGCACGAGTACTATTTGATTCTGATGCCACGCATAGTTTTGTATCGGCGAACTTCGCCAAGGAACACGATTTACCTCAGACACTGTTAGGCCTAAAGCTTAGCGTCAGTACCTCGTCGGGCGTAGACTTGCCTTCGAAGCTTCCTCGGGTTAGCGGGCTTCTTCAGAGAGTCTGTTAAGGACTTTTCTAAAAAATAATTCACCCTTGACTCGCCTCACTCAGAATGGCTTAACATTTGAGTGGTCTGCCGACTATGAAGCTTCGTTTCAGGAGTTAAAGCATATCTTCATCTCTACTTCGATACCTGCACTGCCCGACGAGAATATAGGATTCCAAATCTTTAGTGACGCCTCAGGTCAGGGCTTGAGAGTTGTGCTCATACAATAAAATAAATTAATAGCTTTTTCTTCGAGATAACTGAGCCGCATGAGCGCAACTATCTGACTCATGATCTAGAATTTGCGACAATTGTGTTTGTACTAAAGTTGTAGAGACACAATAACGAATAAACAAAATATGAATGACTTTTTCTTCAACTCGCCTATAGTGTGTTTCTTAGTGTGTATCGGACATGGCATTCTGGAAAGTACACCAAGCAAGTAAATAGCAATAGATAGGAAAGACTGGATGCGTTTGATATACCAGCAGAGGAGAGGTGACCCTCTTCTCTACAGCGAGCACGACACCCTCCTTCGTCTTCATCCTGATGGCTTCGATGGTGTACTCCATCTGGAACAGCCTCCCTACCGGGGGAGAAGGTGTTGACTCCTCGATCATACTCGATCCTTCACACACCGAAACCTAGATTTGTCAGTAAATGAAGAGGAATAAAGAAAATAGGGTTTGAAAGGATTCACTTTTTAACCTGGGAAGAGACATGGTTTGAAGAAGAGGGAGAGAAACCCTAGAGGCGGCCGGGTGGAACCCTTCGGGGTGGGGGAGGGGGCTGAGGTGCCTTCGGGGTGGGGGAGGGGGAAGCTTCCGGGTGGGGGAGGGGGCAGCCGAGGGGTGGGGGAGCTCTGGAAGCTTCGGGGTGGGGGAGGGGGAAGCCGAGGGGTGGGGGCGGGGGAAGCCGAGGAGTAGGGGAGGGGGAAGCTTCGAGGTGGGGGAGGGGGAAGCCGAGGGGTGGGGGAGGGGGCTCTGGAACCGTTCGGGGTGGGGGAGGGGGAAGATTCGGGGTGGGGGAGGGGGAAGCCGAGGGGTGGGGGAGGAGTCTCTGGCAGCCGAGGGGTGGGGGAGGGGGCGGTGGATGCTTCGGGGTGGGGGAGGGGGCAGCCGAGGGGTGTGGGTGGGGGGCGGTGGATCCCGAGACACTAGGGCACAGAGGGGTGGGGGAGGGAACCAATAAGGAAGGTGAGGATGGCTGTGAGGTATGATTAAGAGATTAATTAGGGGACTTAAGTGCAAATAAGTCACTTAAGTGTCATTTGTAAGATGGAGGGCTGGGATGGTGCCACTTCACCGCCACCCTCATTTGAGAGTGAGGTGCCATCTCACCTCCCTTATTCTCTCTCTCTCTCTCTCTCTATATATATATATATATATATATATATATATATATATATATATATTGTGTGTGTGTGCATAGATGTGTGTGTGTGCGCGCGCTAGGAGGGGGTCGACGAGGGGGTCGGGTTGCTAGCCACAACAACGTAGTGTAGCATGTAACAGCATAAGTAGTAGTAGTATGCAACAAAGTAGTAGCAGCATGCAGTGTAGCAGCAACAGCAAGCAGCAGCTTGAGCAGCAACAGCAAAGCAGCATGCAACAACTACAGCAGCACAACAAGCTAGTTGCAGCAATGCAACAGCATGTAGCAACATTAGCAGCAGCTTCAGTAGCAGCTAGAGCAGCAGCAACTCCAGGCAATAGCAGAGGGCAGCAACAAGATAAGGAGTTAGTTAGTTTTATAAATAGTTTATTAGTTAGTTCATTGATAGTTTAGTTAGTAGTTTAGTTAGTTACTTTATTATGTATATATATATATATATATATATATATATATATATATATATATATATATATATATATATATATATATATATTATTATTCTTGTTATCTAGTAGTTAGATATATACTATTGATTACTAGTTATTATATGTATATATGTATTGGTATGTTAGTAGGTAGTAGCATTGTATTAGTTAATGCATGTTAGGTATAGTTTAGAGTTTTGGGTAGTTAATTATATACTAGAATTTGAATTACCTTGAGATACCAAGGTAATGTCAAGGTATTGAGTTTTTATCCAAGGTATTTGGTTTTGAACATCAAGATGGGTGTGTAGTAGTGTGATACCGCATTGGTTCAAAGCCAAGGTATCCACTTAGCATTAATTTAGTTAGGAATATTATATATTGTTGATTGTATATACGTCTTATAATATTTTCCTATCTAATAAATTGCGTAACTTAGGATACGGTATCTTGTTGGTTTTCTAGTATCCTAGCATAGATAGTGTGGCCTAGTTACATAGTGTATGGATCCAATATCCTAGAGATAGACTCATACAACCTAGAAATAGCTAGTTTGACCAAGTTTGACTAGTTTGACTATTTTGACTTAGAAATTATTTTATGACCTAGAAGTTGACTAGTTTAACTTATTTTTATTCTAAACCCTTGTATTGATGTAACATTCCATATTTAGGTCTTCGAGGTATCGTACCGGATATATTTGATACTGTTCACCGGATTTCAGGCGAGTACATTCTCTAATAGTTTCTCATTTATGATATCCTCTATGTCTCTTGTATCTAGAGTAGATATCCTTGATTTTCTAACATGATGGTTACATTGATTGGTATATCCGGATCTCGTCATGAGATGTTATTCCTTGGTATGTATGGTATATCTTGTACAAGACTTATTTTCTTGTTCTTCTTGTACATGTACAAACATTGATTCTTGGGGAGACTTGCTACCTACCCAGAAAATCCTGTGTCATAACGTACCATGGTTGGATCCATTATACCAGTCGGGGGCTGGGAGTATTTAGTGTGGATATGTAATCATACCCTCCTTGTATCATGTCTTGTTCCTTGAATAGTGTTAATCATACACCGTACATATGATTAACCAGGCCATAATTCTTGTATCAACTTCCCAAGCCGATCTCTTGTCAAAGCTGGTACTCACTCACTTAGTCATTAGTATTTCTTGTTCATTTCTATATTGCTCATTCTCGTATTTATTTCTAGTATTTCCTTTATTGCATATCTCTTTTATCTATATATTGCATCTTATATATTCACATATATTTACTGTTACATAGTTTATATTATTTATTAGAACTGCTGTTAGAGATGTACTTTGCTCCTTTTCTGACTGGATATATTTTTCCCAGATGACACTAAGGAGTGGTATCCCACTCACTACAGGCCTCAGGACGTGGTTGGCCTAGAACTAGAGACCTTGGCTCAGGAGGGTCTCATCCTGACTGAGACAGACGACCCAGGACTCGTAGCTTCGTAGTTAGTTTTCTTTTGTAATGAATTTGTCTCCAACATTGTTTTTAGTACTTCTGGTCAAAGTGGGGTCCACATGTGGCCCACTTCGCACCGAAAAATATGCCAGAGACAATGTTCTCCAAATTCGTCAAACTTAGTGTCTACAAATCTAGAACAATGATACGAACCCAACGAAATGTCCAAAACTGGATTTCGATGAGACGATCACAAAATCGCCCGTCAAGTAGAGCCGTGGGACCCACGATACGGGATTTTGTCAACGTTCTCATAATCGAACCAAACTTGGGTCACAGGACCAGCGTATTGCTACGAGTCCAATGGCGCAAGTTTTGTTTCGAAACGACGAGCGTACACAAAGTTACAACGAGTTTCAGAACATGACCGATACAGGGTGTTGTCGACGGATACACGTTGATTCCGGTGTGCACGCACATCCAAATCAACTTTCACGAAATTCTACACGTCCGTATTAATATTGCGCACCTTTCGATAAAGTTCGCACACGACCACGTTGCCTCGTTTAGCGGGGCGCACCTAGTTCAGGAAAAATTAGGGTTTTTAAATAACCAATATTTTGGTCATTTTTACCTTCGAATTAATTACAAATTACAGCATAATAAAATAAACTAAATAAGGGTTTTAATCTCGGTTATACGGTCTAAATTACTGTGCAAGCCAATTTTGAAAATATTTAATAGGTTGGTCGCAAAACGGCCGTGAACTGGGAAGTTTGGGACAATTTCTGATTTTCATAAATTGGGGGTTTATTTTCCTGATTTTGCGTCACAGTTTTCGATCGACGCAGGACACGATACCCCGAATGAGTTGCACGGGGTTAGAGAGGGTTACGCAGGGTACGCGCACGATTAGACAGAACGGAAAATGAGGCAGCGAGGAGAGAGAAACACTCACCTAAACAGGGGTAGGTATCAATTTTTTTCGCGTAAACGCGGGGTGGCATGACGAAGATCGGCCGGCGGCGGTGGATGCTATGGAGGCTGCTAGGGGTCGCCGGGGTAGCTGCGGTTGTGCTGGAGGAGAAGTCGCGGGGGTCCTCTGGTCACGGCAAGGGTCGGGGTGTGAGGGTAGCCAGAGATGGCAGTGGAGAGGGTGGCTCAGGGGAGGGATGCCGGTGATGGTAGTGGATGGGAGAGGGGTTTTATAGGGTGCTCCGGCGGACGTTGGGGGAAGATGAAGGGGTAGAGCCACGGCGGATGGAGGCGAATGGGCGGGGAGGTAGAGAGGCGACTGCGGCCGCTGCAAAACGGCCGGCAGCGGCGGTTACGGGAAGTCGGAGGAATCGGGGGATTAACGGCTACTATAGCAGTGTAATAATGGGTCGGGTCGGGTATTGGCTCGGGTCGGGTTCAGATCCGACCCGATCCAATAGGATTTAGGTTCGGTTCAGGATTTTGGGTTGGTTTATTCTTAAACCGGTTTGGTTCAACTGGGTTTAATCCGGTTTTATTTGGTTTATTTTAAAAACTATATTTTTGGGTCTTTAAAAATAGTTCTGGGGTCCAATAAATTCCAAAAAATTACAGTATGTCTAATATTTTATTTTACACCCAAAAATATTATTTTTATAATATTTTACCATTTAATAAAATCACAAAATTAATTTAATTCCAGAAAATATTTATTTTAATTAGTTAAAAATCACAAAAAATTCTTGAAATTTTATTTTTTTTAATTTCTGAAAAATTCGGGTGTTTACAGATACGAATGCCAAGTGATAGTGCTGACGCTCGGGGTACTCCTCCACTTTCTTCTCCATTTTAAGCATGGGACCTCTTCTGGCCTCCCGTCCTCGCCAACAACCTCTGTATAGTAAGCTCGTGCCTCCGAGCTTCTATCAATACTTCTTTATAAGTTCGATAGTCGTGCCCCTCTACCAGTTATAGAATCTCTAGAAGAAGTCCTTGCTGGAACCTCATCGCCCTATCTGACTCTGTATCCACCATTGTCGGAGAAAATCTACTCAGCCTAAAAAACTCGGCTGCATATCCATCCATAGTCCTACCGGCCTGCTTGAGACTGATAAATCTCTGATGGAGCTCATACTGTGTGATGACTCCAAAGTACTTAGCCCAGAATCGAGTCCTGAAAGTGTCCCAAGAGATAGGACGCCTCAAGCCAACCTCCACTGATGCCCACCGATCAGAGGCAAGGTCTTGAAGCTACGGTCGGACCTGGTCAACTTGTTCATCAGCCAGGACCTTCGCCTCTGCCAAAATAACCTCGATATCCTTCAACCATGGGTCTATGGTGATGGCATCCTCCGTGCCATCAAAATATCTCTGGTTAAGTCGGCAAAACCTGACTAACGCCCCTAAATCAGTCTTTCTACCTCTCTCTAATATCGTTTGTAAGCCTTGACTCAACAAGATATTCTTCTCTTATTGTTGAAACCATTAATGTTGATACACTGCCATCTGATGTTGCGTATAGCCATCATACCCCATAGAATTTCTAGTAATGCCAGGGTGTCAAGTACCGCTGGCACTGTCGGTACTACTGGGGGTTTGGGTATTTCAGGGGTTGGTTGCTCTTCATGTCCAACCTCTGGTTCCACCGTACCAGCTTGCTCAACTACTGGATCTATCTGGATCTGACTCTGAGAATGTGCTACCTCTCATTGTTTTCCAGGGGAAGCCTGTCCTGCCATGCCTGCTGCTCAAGCAACTGAAGAAGCCCTAAAGGAAAGGACAAGAAACATCAAGAATAGGACGAAAAGGATCAAGTAGGCAAGCAGTTTGAACAATTCAAGCATTATTATTGAGGAGGACGAAGCAAGATATCAAAGGGGACATGTTTGATTAAGACTCTTATGACCACAACACCCCACATGTCTGAAAACATAGACTTGCATGGGCCACTACTAAAACCTTGTCACGCCCCAGTACAGGAATACGGAGACGGACATGACCAGCTCCCCGGTATAAGGTATAGAATATCATACGACGGTCACGGCTGTAACTAGACAAGAGGGTACATAATATAAGCAAGTCACTTAGGGTCACATAGAACATCTATTGTCTCAATCAGTCAAGTAAGGATAGTAAACATAGAACATGTATGACAAGAAAGTAAGGCGTCCAAAATGTCCTGCCATAATATTCTAAAAACCAGCCATACATGATAATAAGCTGGCAGAATAGAAAGAGTACATGTCTATGATCAGCAGCAGTCTGATTAATTACAATCATGTAAGAAAACTAAATATCCAGATCTACGGCTAACAAGTGTCGGTTGCTAAACGCCCAAAAGAGTAAAATATGCAATAACGAGCAGTGATCAAGAAACCCACTAGTGTCCCTCAAGGGCCATCCACCTGCTGTGCACCATTGTTCAGGGGGGAGTACGCTTGATCCACGGGTGCTGGCCCTATACCTGGCTATGCAAAACCAGTGGGGTTAGACCCAAATAGCAAGTACCACAAAGAAAGCATGAATGAAGAAACAAAGCCATGAAGAATATATATATATATATATATATATATATATATATATATATAGCCATGTCTCCTAGTTTTGGTTCATAACCTATCGTGATACAATAATCTAAGCCCTACAACCAAACAAAGATAATGGTTAGCCCATCGCACCATGATAGTCCATGCCCCTAAACTATTAAACAGAAGATACAATCACAAATAAGTTCAGTTATGTAATCGGCCAAATATTTGTATGACTTATTAGGTAGAGTATGGGTTATCCCAGAATTATTATGCATATAATAGGATTCCTCAGGTCGAGCCATGTTATAGCAGGGGCCAGCTGAGCCATGAATCGCCGCGTAGCACATAGTAGTACGCACCGGTCCCTCGGAATGCCACCGTGCTAATAGTAAGTGTATCAACACGGATACCAATAGTCAAGTCCCTAATTATTGGTAAATTACATGAGTTCTAGCACATAACAACACATGGGTTGAGACAGACACATAGTTAGTCATAGTCACTTGGCCGCATAGTTTATTTCTACTCATAGTCGGTTTAGGCATATAGTCAGGTACAACACATGGTCACTTAGTTCTCATGATTTATAATTATTTATAACATGCATAGAATCAAAAAATCCAATAAAATATCTAACTAAGCAAAACAATAAAACATGCACTTGGGGCCGCATAAGAACCAGGGACGCATGGGATCAATGTCGCATAGGTTAAGGCTGCATAAGTGTCAGGCCACATAGGAGTCAGGCCGCATATGAGTCAGCCGCATAAGGGTCAGGTCGCATAAGAGTCAAGGCAAAGTTCACTCCTTAGGATAAGTGTTGAGTGACGTGCATTAAATGGGTGTGAGTGAAGTGACTGAAGTGATGGATGTGGCAAGTCATAAAGTAAGTCAGAGAAAAGACTAAATCATAGAAAAAAATGTGTAAGGAAGAAACAGAGTATGCATCAAAAAGAAGAGGTGCATAGTGCCAATGTCGCATAAGTCTACTTACCTCATACTCTGCTTGCCGCATAGAGGTTTCTTGGACTTAACAAATTTTTTATTCGTTCAGCAAGTTAAACACAAGGAGTTCATTCGTTCAGCAAGTTAAACACAAGGAGTTTGGTTACTTAGAACACTTTGTGTAATAATCAGTCATGTATCCTGTAACCTCCGATTTCCAATTTCCAAAATAATTAGATTTTTATTTATTTTAAAATATCAAGTTTATAAAATAATTCTCCTTAAAATTAATATTTTATTTTGAACGATGTTTGATTGTAGAAGGTAATTTAAAAATCTTTTATAAAAAATCATTTTTCTAAATGTCGATGTATTACAAAATAAATAAATAAATAATAATATATTTTTCTAGTTTCAAATGTTTATTGGCTTGAAATAATAAAATTATTTCTTGATGAAATTATGATAGGACTAGTTGTTTTCATAATAAAATTTCATATCCATTTTGGAATAGTAAATAAACAAATTACATATTTTCTAGGGTTTTGCAAAATGAAGTTAATTCGTAGCTAATTTAATCAGTCAGCCTTTGAAAGCCTCTTAAAAACATTTTCTTAAATTTCTTTTCTATTTAAATTTACCAGTTTACTGTCTCCCCTTTTTGCACCCTCATTTTTCCCACATGTAACACCCGTTTAATTAATTCTGGGCCATTCATTATTGGGCCAACCCGCAACCCTTTATCCCTCACCATCTCTCCCTACTTAAGTTCTCATTCTCACATTTCCAAGAAACCCTAATCTCCAATCATTGGCTAGCCTCCACAAATTCCCTCAAAGCCAAAGCCACCATTTTTGTGTGCTCGTGTCCGTGTGTCCAGCATCACCGTGTCAGCCGTGATGGCCTCGGGTCCGACCCCGGGTGTCCCACCATATCCATTTCTTTTCCTGTGTCCAGATTTACAGTTTACAACCAGCTTTTCCGTGTCCGACACACCCGAACACATCCACATCCTCCAGTTTACAACAGCATCTCCGTGTCCGGCAAACCCGGACACGTCCACAGTAAAACACCCATCGTGTCCTGCCCCGGACACGATCCACAGACCCAACCCCGACGCTCAGATCAGACCCTAAACCTAACCCTAAACCTAACCGTGGCCGCTGAAGCCGGTAGCCGCCGCCGGACGCCGCCCAGATCCGCTGGATCGAGCCACCGTCGCCGCTGAAGCCGGTGGCCGTCGCTGGAACGGAGCCGCTGTCGCTGCCCTGGGTCGAAGCCGCGCCGGTGACCGCCAGATTCGTCGAACGCCGTCCTCGAGCGCCGAGTCCGCCCCTCGAGCGCCGAGTCCGCCCCTCGAGCGCCGAGCCCGCTCCTCGAGCGCCGAGCGCCGCTCCTCAACCGGACGCCGCCGTATCCTCGAAGCCGCCTCCGCCGAGCTTCGCTGCCGCCACCGCCTGGAGCATCTCGAGCCGAGCTTCGCTGAGCCGGTTGCCTCCTCGAACGCCGCCGCCTCGGTGTCGACCACCGCCACCGCCTCGTGCCGAGACACCGCGCCGGCGACAGAAACTCCGGTGATCCCCCTTTCCCTCTTTCCCTCTTTCTTTCGTTTCAGAGACTGGATTAGTATTTATTAGTTAAGCATAATTAGTTAATGAGTTAATTACATTAGTAAACTAATATAATTAGTTTAAATTATAATTTGATTTAACTAGTTAATTAATTCATTAATAATTAGTTTAGTAAATTTATAATTAGTTTAATTAACTCAAAATTTGTTTCATTAATTCATAAAATTAGTTATTTTATATAATTAGTTATTTACATAATTAGTTTATTTTATATGGATTAGTTTATTTTATATTAATTAGTTATTTTATATGAATTAGTTTATTTCATATAATTAGTTATTTTGTTAATTAGTTAGTTATAATTAGTTTAATTAATGTGTTAGTCTAGTACATTCATGGAATTAGTTTAGTAAATACAACATAATTAGTTTTATTGTTTTAATGTATGAAATTAGCTATTTAGTATGTGTAAATTTAGTTATGTAATATTTAAAAGGGTTTTTGATTATGCAAACATATAATAATTTTGGGGTTTTTATAATTAATTAAAAATATAGTTTTAATAATAATAAAAATAAGATAAATTGGTTATTTGGACTGGTAACTGAAATAACTAGAGATATATAAATACGATGGCTTTTACATAAATTCTAGTTTTTATAAATAAACTTTTATTTGAAATTATGGTTCAAAATAATTTCGAAACGATTTGTATACGTAAATACGTATTCTAGTATATGCAATTAATATAGTATATTCTAAAATGATGTTAACAAAATATATGTATATTTAAACAGTGTTTTTGCATCTATATGAGTATACGTATGGTTCAACTAGTATAAATCAGATATGTATTTAAAGGGCATATATATATTGTAAATACATTAAATTGGTGCATGCATAAATATTGTAAGTAAAATAAGTGTAATGTGTATTATATTGGTAAACCTACTAGATGACCCTAGTTGACTAGTGCCATACCTGGCAGAGCCCTGAGTTCATGTAATTGTGATGTGTTAGTGTAGCATCTGATGTCAAATGTTGTATTTGATATTTTTAGGACTGTTGGTCCCTCCAGACGATACTCTGGGACAGGACATTGGTTTTACCAGCTAAGGACCCAAGGCGAGTACATTCTCTGATTAGTTTCTAATTTATGATATCTCCTATGTTCACTGTATCTAGTGTAAATATCCATGGTCTTGACACGATGGTTACACGGATTGGTATACACGGATCTCGTCATGAGATGTTATTCCTTATTCATGGTGTAGCTTGTACGAGACTTGTTTCCTTGATATCTTGTGCATGTACAGACACTAATTCCCGGGGAGATTTGCTACCTTCCTAGGGAATCCCGTGCCATAGCGTACCATGATTGGATCTACTATACCAGTCGGGGGTTTGGGGAGTACTTTAGTGTAGATATGTGATCATACCCAACTTTATATGTACCATAGCTCACCCCACATCTCACGTCGGGTGCGGCCTGACCATTTATATGCTCCATAGCTGTTACGTGTGATTAGCCTGATCTCTACATGCACCATAGCTAACCAACGGTTAGCCTGACTTTATATGAACCATAGCTAACCAACGGTTAGCCTGACTTTATATGAACCATAGCTAATCACATGTAACCAGCCTGATCAAGTTCCCAAGCCGATCACATATTAAAGCTAGTACTCACACACTTAGTCATAGAATTCTTACTCATGGACATATTGTTTCTTTTCCTGCATTTACTTACAGTATTTCCAGTACTTCTCTCATTGTACATTCCTCGTACTTATACATGCATCTGGTATGTTTCCATCTAGAACTGCTACATAGTTTATGTCATTTATATAGAATTGCTATTTAGAGATGTACTTTGCTCCTTCCTGACTGGAAAATATTTTCCAGACTGTGACATTAGTAGACTGGTTTCTGACACTTGGGGTTTGGAAGTTAAGGATTGCAGGTATGTTATGTTATCATTAGACTTGTGCTGTATTCTTTTATTTCTTCATTTCCTATCGTGCTGTAGTTGTGATTGAGTATTTCTAGATTTATTTTAGTGTTATCCGTGTCTCCTTATGGAGTTGGATACTAGTGTGAGATTATTTAGATAGTACTTGACCTAGACAGCGTTCTACCGCCGATGCTGCGGCGTAGGCTGGACGTACCCACGCACTCGTGCCCCTAAACCGGGTGCGGGTCGTGACATATCCAACAAGATGGACGCATGTTGGAAGGTATTTGTGGCACATAGTTCAAGACACATAGCACTCTCTGCCGCATATGGTGTTGGCCGCATGAGCACTTCGTCTTCTCCAGACAGCAAGTTCAGCCATAGCAAAAAAGTTCCAAAAATCTAAAAATTATTTTATTCATAAAACTTTTATTTTAACTCCGAATAAAGTGAACCAAAGGCCAAAACGCTCGAAATAAAGTTCTCTATCAACCACAAAAATGGTTTTTTAAAATACCATGTTTTAATATATCAAAACCAAGAAATTTTTTTGGAATCTATAAAAACCCTTAAAAAAGCAGATATACTAAATTTCATCCATAAAAACCGAAAACTCCAAGTATTAAAAGTGATTATAATCATAATGTACACATATTGGACTAATAAAATGTAAAAAAAAATCAAAAATTAAAATCTAGAGTTTTTTTATGTCATGCAAGGTGTACTTGCCTAGAAATAAAAGAAAGAGGGAGAAATGAAGAATGAGAGAAGAGAGAGAAAGAAGTTAGCTTATATAACAAGGTTGAGGTTTTGACCATAGGTTCTCATGACTAAACCAACCCAACAATTAAACCAATATTCTAATATGATCAACTTTTTTTATCCATCCACTGCCCCCCACCATTAATAAATATTGGAAGGAGTAATACACCCCATGGCTCGTCCACTGATCTTCAGTCACCCAGTCTGGATCTTATACATCTTCTCGGTAACCAAAATGGTCACTCGAGTACGGTACTATAAAATATGATTTCAAAATAAGTAAAAGCATAAATAAAAATGCAAATCTATTAGAGTACAGGTACACTATACCATTTATAGCTATCGATTCTTGTTCAATATTCTTTCCTAACTGGTCGCCCTCCACTCATTGGTTAGGGCATCCATAGACTTGGGGCAAGAAGAACTGGCCGAAAGCAAATCGTCGTGATCGGCTCTGACCATCTCCAATTTTAAATCGAAACACTGAGACTTGCAAAATTTGGTGCAAAATACGTACTTAAGCAACAAGTGTAAGTGGAACGTGATAATTCTTCACCTTTTTCACAATACGTCTCGTCCAAGTTATGGTGAAACTTCTTGTTGATCCTCGAAGTCTCAATCCCACATTCAAAAGATAAGAGAATACCTTCGTAACGGAGTTCTGATCATTAATAATAAAGGTTTCTTTCTCCTTAATAATGAAGTTTTCTTTCACCCCAAGTAAACCAGTTATATTAAGACCTCATACCAAACAAGCAAGTAATAGGGGGATTTGAATTGTGCCCATCCCCACACCAATATGTCATGTCCGATCCATTTAATTTAGTATGGGACGGGTGCTGCTCCACGAGCTGTGATTCTTTATTATTGATATGGTGCAAATCTCCTGATTCGGGAACTGTTTTGGCAACCTAACGGTCCCGAATACTTTCAGATTTATACTTACACGGAACGACTATTCGATAGTCTTCCGGAAAACTTAGATGAAATGCAAAACAATATAGTGTTTACTTGATTGTGGCATGATTTATTTGACAAGTATTGAAATGGGGCAACGAGTACAAACTATAAAGTAAGCAAACATGCATTCATATGAAAAATAAACATTTACGTTGGCACGATCTAAGATGTAGTGCGGGGAGTGAAACCGTAAAGTGACATATCGAGCGACATGATCTATAGACGTGCAGTGTAAACAAGTGAAGCAGTACACTACAAAGAGTATACAACGATCTACTCGAGACATAGCGGGATCTACTTGCACGAAGCAAAGGTAGTATGTGAGAGTCCATTTATAAACAAAGTTTCATTTCTATGTTCTAACACAAGCAATACAAGTTGGGATTATTCCCTTAACTAGGTGCGTTGTATTCTTTATTAGCATGCATGAGATGATTCACCTAGTGACTAGTATGTATCGTCCATATTTTAAGTATATTAGCTAAGCAAAGACAAGTTCATCGTAGCCATCAACCTTAGCGATGATTCGTCTCGATCGAACATAAACAACAAGTCACGATCCCACGAACAATTATTACATACCTAAAACTAATGAACAGTAATAGATAATCAAAGTTAAGTAAACCGAAAAACACAAGAGTCAGAAAAAGAACTTAAGGTAAGGGGCCGCCTCTGTTCAAGTTCAACTTCCACGAAACAAACATGGTGTTAGGAGGAAAATTTGTTGGTTTGGACATAATAGCCTAATTATGTGGTCATATTTTGAACAATATAATTGGAAACGAAGGATAAAAAAAAAATTATGTCCGACTAATAAAGGGAGATCTCCTTAAATAATCTCCTTTGGGAAAGAGTGTTGCCAAAAAGGCGAGAAAGGCTGGCTCGGGAATCAAATCCCTATTTTGACTGGACTCGGAATTTGAGATTACAATGGGAAAAAAACAAAACTATAATAAATTTTTCTCTCTCTCTCTGTAAGTAATTAATTAAAAAAACTTTATTAAATTTCTCTCTCCAAATAAAATAGAAAACAAATAAATAGCCCAAAACCCAAAATAAAAATATTCAATATATAGTATTTTCTCCCTCTCGTCGTCTCTTGTTATTATTATGTATGCATGCTCCTGTTCTATTCTTTCTTTCTTCTTCTTCTTCTTCTTCTTCTTCTTACCAATATCATCTTTTCCTGATATTGTATATCTGTGGTTTAATTAGATGATTCTAAATTCTTGACTTAAAGTAAGGTCAGTTTCCCATCAAAAAACAATTTACCTATGTTAGATATCCTTTTGATCACAAAGTGTTCCATCAGTCTTAGTAGTTGTTGATTCTTACTGAAGCCATCTTGCTTACTTATTTGGTCAAAGAAGTTGATCATAAGTATCATCCTCAAGCAATAACTAGTATTACTACATCTTCTTGTACTTGGGTTTCATTCAAATTCAATATGGAGTCGCTCCTGCTTACATGTTGAAACCTTCGGAAGTGTATTTAAGCTATGGGAGGAGGCTTCAAATTCACCACCTTGTTTATTCTGTTGATTTTTGGCTCACCATCTTGCTCCATGGCCGGTGTGTCCGATATAGCCTCAGCTCTGATCAAATTCAAGGAATCGTCGGTCGAGCACGACCCCAAAGCCTCCTTGAACAGCTGGTCAAAAAGCAGCGGCGGCAGCAACCATTGCTCTTGGAATGGAATATCGTGCTGGCCAGCGAACGGGCAGGTCCGTAGCATAGCTCTTAATAACATGGGGCTCTCCGGCAGGCTAGTCCTCGACGATGTGATCGCTCTGTCGGGCCTCCAGGACGTCAATCTCAGCGGAAACCATTTCTCCGGCAACCTCTCCTCCTCCAACCTGATCAATTGCAGCCTCGTGACACTAGACTTGTCGTCGAACAACTTCAGCGAGCCCCTCTCGGGAGAGTTCTGGGCCTCTTGTTCCAAGCTTGCCTCTGTGAACTTGTCCACCAATTGGATCCCCGGCGGAGTTCTTACATTCGGGACCTCTCTCATGGAGCTTGACCTGTCTCGCAATGCGGTTTCCGACGACGGCTTGCTGGGCTATTCCCTTACGCGGTGCACGAACCTCAGGTACCTCAACCTGGCGGCCAACAAGCTATCCGGTGCGCTTCCGCGGGCGGTCTCGGCGTCGTGTGCTAACCTGACCGTCTTGGACCTATCCTACAATGCAATCTCCGGCGACCTTCCTGCCGAATTCGTGTCGAAGCTGCCGGCCTCCGTGCAGCAATTAGACCTCTCTCACAACAACTTCTCTGGCGAGTTCTCTAGATACAATTTCGGTGCCTGTGGCGGACTTACGGAGCTGGATCTTTCATCGAACGGTCTAAATGGCACCGGCCTGCCGCCTACCCTCGCCAACTGCGGGCAGCTGGAGAGCCTCAACTTCTCGAACAATTACTTTGGCGGTCGGATTCCGTCGTTCTGGACTAGCTTTGCCAATCTGAAGCAGCTATCTCTGGCTAACAATCGTTTCTCGGGCGATATACCGGCTGAGCTTGGCCGGACCTGCGGGACGCTCGTAGAAATCGATTTATCCGGGAATGAGCTCATTGGGGAACTGCCGGCAACCTTCGCAGGTTGTCCTTCTCTTCAGACGCTTAATCTTGGAGACAATCAACTCTCTGGTGGATTCATTGAGAGTGTGATTGGCACTATGCCTTCTTTGAGGCATCTCTACCTCCCATTCAACAATATCACTGGGGAGCTTCCACTCTGGGTGCTGACTAATTGCACGTCTCTGGAAGTGGTCGATCTCGGCTCTAACGCTTTCTTCGGCGATATCCTGACAGGCTTCGGATTCTGCTCATCTCTCCCTTCTCTTAGGAAAATGCTGTTCCCGAACAACTGTCTCGCCGGAAGCATTCCGGCAGAGTTTGGGAGGTGCACCAATCTCAAGTCGGTCGATTTCAGCTTCAACGATTTAGTTGGTCCTATCCCTGCTGAAATCTGGTCCCTTCCGAACATTGTGGATTTGATCATATGGGCGAACAACATCACCGGTGTAATCCCTAGCAACTTATGTTCCAATTCGTCGACCAAGTTAGAGAGTCTAATCCTTGGCTACAACAGGCTTTCCGGAAGCATTCCGTCCACAATAACCAATTGTGAGAATCTGATATGGGTCTCACTTTCCGGCAACCAGCTCACAGGGGAGATCCCTGCCGGCATCGGGAGCCTCAAGGACCTCGCGATACTCCAGCTAGGCAACAATTTGCTAACTGGGCGGATACCGCCGGAGCTAGGCAGATGCCAAAACCTGATCTGGCTTGACCTGACTAACAACAGGCTAAGCGGTCCTATCCACGGCGAGCTTGCAGCTCAGACGGGGCTAATGGTTCCGGGAATCGTCTCTGGGAAGCACTTTGCCTTCCTCCGCAACGAAGGCGGGAACATATGCCCGGGAGCTGGCCAGCTGTTTGAATTCGAAGGGATCAGGCCGGAGAGGCTCGCCAAGTTCCCCCTTGTCCATACTTGTCCATGGACGAGAATCTACACAGGTACAACAGTCTATTCATTTGCGAGAAACGGTAGCATGATATACATGGACTTGTCCTACAATTCACTGTCAGGCCCGATTCCTGTCGAATTCGGCTCCATGGATTACCTGCAAGTCCTCAATCTGGGGCACAATGTGCTTACTGGTAGGATTCCTGACTCCTTTGGAGGAATGAAGATAATTGGAGCCCTTGATCTTTCCTACAACTATTTAACTGGGACCATTCCTGGGGCTTTTGTATCCCTATCCTTCCTCAGTGATCTTGATCTTTCCAATAACAATCTCACTGGCCCCATTCCGAGCGGCGGCCAGTTGACGACCTTCCTGCCTTCGCGGTACGAGAACAATTCTGGCCTATGTGGACTCCCTTTGCCCCCTTGCAGCGGATTTGGTGGCCGCCGCAACGGTACAACTGGTTCAGATACAAATTCCCTTCGGGAGACGAAGCACGTATTTGGTGGTAGCTTGGTGATAGGTGTCACCCTGTCTTTCCTCCTCCTCGCCACAGTCTCCCTGATCCTGGCTGCCTACAAGTTCAAGAAGCACCAAAAGAAGGACGGGGCATCCGTCAATTACATCGAAAGCCTTCCAACGTCATCATTTGACGGTGGTGGTGGTGGAGCAACCTCAAGCTGGAAGCTGTCCGGTATGGAACCTTTTAGCATCAATGTGGCAACATTCGAGAAACCTCTGAGAAAATTGACCTTTGCTCACTTGGTGGAGGCAACCAACGACTTCAGTGCAGAGAGCCTCATCGGGTCAGGTGGCTTCGGTGAGGTCTACAAGGCAACGCTCAAAGACGGATGCATCGTCGCTGTCAAGAAGCTCGTTCGTGTCACGGGCCAAGGAGATCGCGAGTTCACTGCTGAGATGGAGACCACAGGCAGGATCAAGCACCGAAACCTCGTCCCCCTACTAGGCTACTGCAAAGTTGGTGAAGAGCGACTCCTCGTCTATGATTACATGGAGTACGGCAGCCTTGACATAGTCCTGCAGACCAAGCCCAAGATCCTCGGGTGGTCTGCTAGGAGAAAGATTGCAATTGGCTCCGCCAGAGGCCTTGCGTTCCTCCACCATAGCTGCATTCCACACATAATCCACCGCGACATGAAGTCGAGCAACGTGTTGTTAGATGAAAACGTCGAGGCAAGAGTATCCGACTTTGGAATGGCGAGGCAAATGAACGCACACGACACACATTTGAGCGTTAGCACACTTGCTGGTACACCAGGATACGTGCCTCCGGAGTACTACCAAAGTTTCAGGTACACGACTAAAGGAGATGTCTACAGTTACGGGGTCGTCCTTTTGGAGCTTCTATCCGGGAAGAAAACCATTGATCCCTCAGAGTTTGGTGACAACAATCTTGTTGGATGGGCGAAGAATTTGGTGAGGGAGAATCGAAGTGATGAGATATTTGATCCCCAGCTATTGGGAGGAAGGGATTCCGGTGATCCTGAGCTTTATCAGTATTTGAAGATCGCTTGCGAATGCTTGGAAGATCGGCCACTGCGAAGGCCAACGATGATACAGGTGATGGCAATGTTCAAGGAGCTCCAGATTGATTCTTCTGACTGTGATTTTCTTGATGGGCTTTCGATGGGGAGAAGCGTTATTGATGAATCGCGAGAGAAGGCTCCTTGAATTCAATTACTGATGCTTCATATTGTTTGGAAAATTTTTGCTTGTGGAGATGGTTTTAGTATCTCAAAGATTAGTGTTTCAATCATGTAAATAGAAGAAAAATTGTAGATTAAATGTTAGCAAAATACATTTGTCCTTGTTCACAAAGTAAACGAGACTTGCACTGATCTTGATTACAGTTGTCTTCTAGATATGGATGAACTGCTGATTAAAGATTGGGTATACAGACTACAGACTAGGTGATGCACTGCTGATTAAAGGAACAATTGAGATCTCACTTGGATACAGCTGAATAGATTGGAACAATTGAGATCTCACTTGGTTACAGCTGAAGTGTAAAACCCGGGAAAAAAAATTATGTCCATTTTGTTTATATTTTATTGGGAGTTTTGGACAGTCTTAGATTTAACTTTTGAGCCATAATTAATAGTTTATTTTTTGGATGTCTTTCAAAAATTTATGGCTGGAGATGCATTTAAGATTTAGATTTATATTCTATGTTAAGTATCATTCAATTCATTGTTCCATCATTTTTGTTTTTTTTTTTCTATCATTTTTTTTTCTCTGAGGATGTTTGGTTGGTGGAAAAGTTGGAAAACTGAAATGAAAATGAAAAAATCTTCAAGAAATGAACATATGATTCATTACCATTTCCTTTTCCATTTCCTAGTTTCCTTAGCAACCAAACACACTTAAATTTATCACTTTTATGACCTCCTGGTCTTTCTATAACATACAATCCATTTAAAGATGTATTACCTTTCTCAAGTTTTCTTCTAAACTAATTGTTGGCATTAAGTCCGAACCAAACCAGACGGGTCCATACGTGGAGAACCATAATCCTTGTAACTTATCTCCAAAGCAATCTCATTCCTCCCTCCTCCTTTTCATCTCACATGGGTGCTTCTTTATGGGAAGAAACTAAATCAGTCTCCTCTCATAGGATGTTTAAACGACCGCGTGTCAGAAGATCATCGGAGAAATCCAGTTTCCATCAAATATATAATGTTAAAGGCCTTCGCTCAAACCTCTGATACCTAGATTGTTCTAAGATCTAGACATGGTATCATGGCAAAAAAGGCTCGACTTTCAACATGTGGTAACCCAAAAGGTCCTCCTATTTCTTAGAAATCCTAAAGTAATTTAGGATTTCATGGTTGATTGGATCTAATGATTGTTTACATGAGAGAAATAGAAATATGCGGTTTCTTTTAAATTTATTGTCATTAGTCCATGGTTGTGATGTGAGTTGTGTTTGTGATTGTGTTGGATGCTTGTGGTGATCCCATAAGGGTGCCTATGGATAAAGGTTTTGAGATAACCTAAATTTTCTTATGTAAAATTAGAAATCAATGTAAACTTTTGGATTTTTGAATTATTTACGATACCATCCTCATGTAATTAAGCCCAAAAAATAAGCTGATAAACGCTAAGGCGGACCCACAGCCTATAAGGAAATGGCACATATCCGTAGTAGAAGCGATATTAAAATGTTTTCAACATGCAATGCTAACTCACCTAGATGAACTCTTTCGTGTCTGTACGATTCATTTGATGCACAGATCCATCAAATGTGAACTCTTCACACACGTGACCTAGCATTGATTTCTTTGAATGATCTAAGAATCGACCTAGGTTCATGATAGATTTAATCACTTCGCAAATGTTTGACATTGTGCTCATCACATGCATCGCAATCAATTTTTGATTCGACACGAATCCTTATCATATTGGTTCACCTCTTGAACCGGTACGAAATTGATTCAATAAACAAGAGTGTGTCTTATATATGTTATATTCAACAAATAAATAATATACGTTCTCTAGTTAAGATTAATCTAATCGATCTAAAATAATTTAGATTATATGGTTTATCGATATATGTCATGTTCCAGTATCAAAATATGAAAAACGGGGGTATGACTCGACCAGTACGACAATATCCTTTAGTACGGTCATGACTGAACCTAGACAAGGGACTATATACTACAATATATGTCACGCATGGTCCCACAGATTATATTATGTCTCAATTAATCAAACAAGAAGCAATAATAAAGATCATATAAGATAAAGCAGTAAGGTATCCCCGACACTCAATAAAATGACTATGAATCTAGCTACACAAAATGAAAATTTAGCACAATACCAAGTCATGTATGATAACATCGTCAAGTGTAGTCAAATATACATACAATTATGCTGCTAAATATTGGTAAACAAGCCCCTAAAATACATGGGCTAAATAGGTGCCTAGCAGCTAATTGCTTTAAAATAATCATAATGATAATAAGAGCGGCGGAGAAGAAACCAACTCAAGCCTCTCAGAAAATATCCTCCTGGTATGTGTCATTGAGCTGAAAAGACGGTAGATCCTCAATCTCTGTTACTAGATCTGGCAAAAAAAATTAGAGGGATCAACCTCTAATAGCAAGTACCATAAGAAAGCACGAGTGAATAATGCAAGAAAATTTAATCAATAATAGTACATAGGAACCTATTGATGGAACTGGGGATCTCCAGGCCCTCGTATTGGTGTGCATATCAATCGATAAAATATTAACAGATTTAAGACGTGATATAACCCTTCAGTGGTGGAAACTAGGGTTCACGAATTATACATGAAGCGATGAGAAGTAGATGACGATTTTCAGAAACCTTGATCAGTTAGCGACCTCAAGATCTTATGACATATTCCTTCCTCGGATTGGACGTCGTGTGGGCGACGATCTTCCAACCATTTATTCTCGTAGGCTGGCCCTCTTTCTCTCCATATGTGAAAACAAATTTCAAGAAAGCTGCTCTTTTGGATGCATATGATGGCTAGAGAATAGAGGATATATATAGGCTACGACATGACCATGAGGAAAATTAGGGTTAGGTCTCTAACGAATTTGGGTTTTCTATTTTCAGCCCGAACACACAACCCTGGCCCGTTAACAATAGCTCAGTCTACTAAAGAGCTATTATTGCACTACCTTCCTAATTTCAAATTATGTTTATGGGCTCCTTCTTATTATATGCATATTCGTCTTCATATATTAAGATATCGAATGTCCGTCGATCAAATTAAGTTACTGACAACTATATTGATCGACATCTTTTATTTTAAATAGTAGCACTCAACTTTATTTGTCATGTTGGATATAATATACCTGCTGGTTTACATGAAAATTCTTATGAGCTCCTTAAGGGGACATCATCAACTCGATATATCGGAACATAGATTCCTTTTATAATCAACAGCCCATCATACACACAATATCATTACCTAATTCATAGAGGGTATTGACCCATAATGAATCTCACTCTTTTATGAGTCAAAATAATGTACACTAAATAAATGTCTGTTATTATATCTGAATTAAGAACACAAGCATCCATAATAACATATGTATTTATTCTCTTATGTAGTCAGTACAAAGAGAACAACCTCAAGTGGTCATGTTCAATACACACAAAGTATACTAGTGTAAACCTATAGTCAAGATAGACTAATACCAGATTATACTACAACCATACCAACGGTTTTTCCAAATCCATCTAGGTTGTCAACTATTTATATATTCCATAGAAAACTGATAATATGATCTTCTGTATGACACCACACACCATATTATCTACAATATAGAATATCAGACACTTGCATTAACATTATAACAAATACAATATATAAACATTTGGCTATATGATTCTCATTCAAAAATAAAAAAAATATAGTTAATACAAAGTGATTCTTTTAGTATATAACCCTAACACTTGTATCGTAGATTAGGTCTGTATCCTACCGTTACGGACAGTAATCCAACGATACATCACAAAAGGACAAGGGATAAACCACTATGTCGAGACAACCTACGTCCCCAAGACTACTGGCAGAAAAAATCATATAAGCACAAATTATTTAATAGAGCAGCCAACCAATTCCTATAACTTGTTATATTAGTATCTGGGTTATCCCTCGAATGAAATATATTAATGATTAGTCAATCATTTACTACCTAAGTAGGACTGGCCAAACCATATATGTGAATATAAAATCAGTAACAGTCCATGGTTTCCTCTCAGGCGATTACCGAGTCGGTAACAGTATGAGCAAGGGCTTGACCACGTACTTGTATCCTGAAAATCATGAGCATGTTATGATAAGAAGACTCTTCTCCTTAAGGAGGAGGATGTGAAGTGGGGACCCTCTCACTTGGATGCTAGAGAATATACTTTAGCAGATAAACTTCTCTGGGATCAATGTCCATGTTGCCCTCATTAGGCGAATAAACTAGCAGAATCCCCTCAGCGGACATCGATGCTCTTAGACCAACCTCTCATGGACTGTCATTTCCATCATGAATGACATGAGTAATACATCTTGGTGAGTCAGCCTTAGGAAAATAAACTAATTGAATACTATCCTTAGAACCATTAAACTGTCCTATTGCTACTTGTAAAATTTTATGAACTTCCACCCTAAGAGCTCCACCAGATGCATCAAGACAGTCCGTCTCCGTATGACTAATGCAGTGACATTCCATACACATATGTGGAGTAAACTCATAAAAGATTCGTTGATAAAATATTGTTTAGTTTGGCAGAAGCAAAAGAACCGACATAGGTAATTCTCGACATGCGGTGATTTCCACAAGTACTCGAGCAAATGACAAACACTACCTGCAGTCAGTAGATGAATCCATTCTCACGGGCATACCTACCATGCTAATGAGCATACTAAGTGCAATGGTATTCCATAACTGTAGAGATAGCCAAGGGAATAGAATCTGCAACAAACTAGTGGCCAATAGATCCCGCTCTAGTGATATTGATGGTGTCCACCACTTTACCATCACCAAATTCCCATCCATTGATCGAGGTCCTCCCAGAAAAACAATATCCAAATCCACCTACTAGGCAAACACTATCAAAAATAAACTATTTTATCTAGAGAAAATAGCCATTTCTCAAGATGATCAATATACCCGATGCATAAAGGCAGATTTTGCAAGGTATGATGATCTTTCTCTAAGAACATAGGTAATATATGACATCCTCTGCATCGACATAGAGTAATCCATGTCATCTTCTGAGATATTGTTATCCTATTCTCTTTGATGAGCGAAGGAGTAACTTTCCTATTCAAGGCTTCTCTATCTTGAACCACATGAGCTGGCGAATAGATATTTTCTCAGGTTTGAGGCTTCATGCTACCAAAAAAGAGAGATCCATTATTAATAATCTATTTTCTATTATACCAAGTAGAATACTGACGTCATACACAAGGGAAGGGACCACAGGCCGACCCTTAACCTTTTGGGTAGGGCCACCACCCTTTGATCTATCACTGTCACCTTGCGGAGCAATACCTTACTACTTCTCCCCTACACTTGCTCCCCTTCTCCTGACTCCTTGCCACTACTACTTCATCTCCCCATGCCCCACATCCTAGTATATAAGTTAGAGGGGCTGCCACTTCCTCACATTTTAGAACGTTAAAACAATGTCCACCCTAAAGTAAGTCTACCTTCTTCGGGATCTAAATTGGGAGACATATACACTTGCTTCGCCAACTTATCGTCGCAAAATTAGGGGAGCCGCTATTTCCCCTCATATTAAGGTTTTATCATATATATATATATATATATATATATATATATATTGCCATCACAGAATAAAAAGTTGTGCTAAATTTTGTATTTTATGAATTACAACGAATGAAGTACAAAAAAAATCCTAATACTGAGAATTCTAAGAAGAAAAAGAAAAGAATCTGGGGAGTTTGACTATGGAGATCAAGTTGTGCAGCTAACTCCTTTACTCCGTTGATGAAAGAAAATTGTTGTGTCTCTGCTCACTGGCAAGAATGACAGCAATTAGACTCTAAGTATTCTACTTTTTTATCAAACCAAAATTCGACTTTTGCGAGTGTAAACCCCCTCATTTGTTTTCATAGATAGACGGATTATGGGTTAGAAAATTTTGGTTTAACATCAGGTATTTGAGGTTTAGATTTAAGGTTGCAGATGTCTGTTTCTTTACTTAAATCCTTGGTGTGCCCTACCGTTGTTGAAATATTCGGAGCCCAACATTAGCCCATAATTTCTAACAAGTTGTTGCATTCTAGACTTGACACGCCAACTTAGGCGCTGGACTTTTCCGTCACTCAAAATCATAATCCCTTGTGCTCTAACTTAATTGCACAACTTTCCGAAATCGAAATCCATATTTTATCCTGTGTCGCGCACCTGTGTCGTTGCCATCAATTTTGAGACACCAACTCAACCCGTTGAGCCGGACTAATTAAAGGGTTCAAGACTGCCACCAAGCTTACACTGTTCATGACCTTTGTGTCACTTCCAATTGAGACCCCATGTGCCTCCATTTAATTTAAGAGCACATGATATTTTATTTTAATTTAATTGGGGATACCAACTTTGACTAATCCCATTTTTAATCCCAACTTAACCCAATGCCTCATGAATTAAGCCCATGCAAAACACACAACACCCCTCACCCTACAAAATACCAATCACCAATTCTTCCACAAATTTCTTATTATTTCATGTGTCTGTGTAAATACCCAAATTTAGGGGACTAATTTGCAAAAGTTGTACTAGGTGGCATCACCCCATTGGTTCAAACCAAATGGAGAAGTCCTCCATTCTTTGACTAGTCAACACCCCTCTCCCTTGTACCTCCCTATAAAATATCACCATCACCCCTCACTTTCCCCAAGCCAGCCCTAATCCCAACACCTAAGGAACCCCCCCATTTCTCTCTCCTCCCTCCTCAAAAAAAAAAAACCCCACAGCCATTGCATTTTCTTCTTCCTCTCTTCTTCTTTTTCTTCTTCATCTTCTTCTTCTTCTTCCTCACGATAACCCCGACCCTGGCCGAGCTCCCCCTCCGGCCAACCAACCTCGAACAACCACCCGGCCACCCGCTCGCCTCCTCCAATACTGGCAGAACCACCACCACCACTACTACTTCTCCCCCCTCCCGGCGTGCGATGATGGGCCAGGTTCTAGCGTGCGCCCGGTCCAACGGTGAGCACGACTCCTTCAGCACGGTCGAGGCCGGGGACGTCGACTTCGTCGACGACGTACTCTGTTTCCAACCGCTGATGATCTGTCGGACCATCGGCTTCGACCATCTCTCCTCTCTCCACATCGCCGCCTCCAATGGCCAGCTCGAGGTTCTTTCGATGCCGCTGGACCGGACTCTGGATCCGGATCTGCTGAACCGACAACAGCAGCTCCACCGCTTCTTCTTCGAGCTCCGGTCGAGACTCACCGCAGAAGCCTCCGCGAGCACGGAAATGCTTCACTAAGCTCGTTGCTACCACCACCCTTCATCACCAGCACCACCACTCTTCACCACTAGTATCTGTAATACCCCGTTCCGTTCTAGCGGACTGCCGATTCAATCGGCAGAAGTGCTACTGTCCCGACCCGCTTTGCGTCAAACTAGAAGCAAAGGATATCCAGACTTTTCCCTACAGGAAATCAACTTCGGCTTTCAGAGGCTCGCTTGACGTATCGCTCTACCGAGGTGAATCATCGCTAAGGTGGATGGCTATGGTGAACTTGTCTTTGCTTAGCCAGCACACATAAAATCTGGAATGATACATGCTAGTCGCTAGGTGATTCACCCCTTGCATGCTAATAAGAATCTAACGTTCCTAGCTAAGGGAATAATCCCAACTTGTATTGCTTATGCTAGAACATGGAAATTGAAATACTGCTTATATTCGGACCCTCGCATGCTAAGTCCCCTAACGGTTTCATCTCTCGGCTTACCTTCGGGTCCGAGCAAACGTGTTTGCTTATGTTTCTTAGAACGCGTGCTTGTCTGCTTACGAATGTTTAAACGTGATTATATTGTGCATGCATTCTTGTTGGCCAGGAGACTATCAAATAGTCCTTTTGTGCAATTAAACCTGCAAGTATCCGGGACCGTTAGGTCACCCAAGGAAAATCCTCGAACCAGGGGATTGCATCAAGCAAGAATGAATATTGAATGTGAATCACACTTGAATGATAATCATGTCAAGTATGCATCTGAACGAGGATCGTGTCTTGTACTGATTGAATCCCAGCTCGTGGAGCAATGTGCTCATTCAGAATAAGTTTGTTTGTGTTCCATGATTATCATGTCAAGCTTTGGATAAAGGATAGACCCTGACCTGCATGTCGCGGACTACTTGTGCACAAGGATTTTTGGCTTCCGCGGGCGGTCGCCAGGGCACTGGGATCGATCCAATCCGGGCGGAAGAGTTAGTATGGTCGTTTGTCACGGACGGAGTGTTATGTAGCGGGGCTCGCCACCTGCGTTGCATATCGCTCTTAGTCCCGAGACCATAACCCGTCCTTTATGGCTATGCCAGCGACTTTTGTCATATAGATAAGTCATCCTCGCTTAGCGGCTATCCGCGTGCGAATCATTGCATAATATTAATGAATAACTGAACACCTGAACGATCATGTTATAAGAACAATGTTTGCCTTGGACAGGGAAGGTAAAATGGTAAGTTGGTAAGTCTCGCCGTGTTTTCTCTCATATTGTACGGCGCACTGCCACACGAGTTAGGCTATTCAATATTTGCATGAAACTGATCCTAAAGCAACTAGAAAGACAACTTAATAGTTGGTGCACGAAACCTATATTACGTGTTTGGATTTGTCGAGCGGGCGAGTAGCTTCCCCACCAGTGCATTCAATGTACTGATAATCTACCAGTTTGTATGCAGGGTACGGGAGAACCTCGTTTGGTGCGGATGCCTCCTTCGTGCGTGCTAAGGTGTGGACATCACTCCGAAACAACGGTGCGTCTGGAACAGAAGCACATATACAAGACATAATATTGTGAACATCGCCTGAACATCGCCTGTACAAACATTCCACAATTGTAGCCACTTGGCACGCCTTTACTGTTTCAGAGAGAGAGGCTTGAGCGACTTGTAATCTCGGCTATACACCGCCTGTAACACATATTTATATCAATAAAAGAGCTTGACTTACTTTAACTTGCGTTTCAATGCTTTCGCTATATTGTCGACTTAGTGAACTTGTTACCTATCGCCTATGCGTTCATGACTCCGCTGCACTCGGACAATCTGTGTGACTCTGTGGCTTAGAACTCTTACCGCCAGCCAATGGACCACGGCCTTGCACGGGCATGGCTCACGTTCGTGCGGCAACACTCCCGGATGGGTCAAGCGATTGTTCCGCGGGAGCACTGGCCAGGGTGATTTTTGCCTAGCGGGAACGACCGATTTGCCTGCGGAAAATCGGGGCGTGACATGTTGGTATCAGAGCCTGGCTTCTACACCTTTGGACTTCGATTCGATATCTCAGTTTTGAAAGCTCGTTCGTGGGTTATGTGCACGCTCTCTCTCAATGCCTCGATGGGATATTCCAACAATAAGTCTAAATGCTTTCAAAATACGTTTTGAATGATATGATATGCTTGCTTGTATGTTGCTGTGTTGCGAGTGGCCTTTGTGCCAACCTGTGCGAACCCTTGAGAGTATCGCTAGTCGCTTGTCCGATTTCACTAACACTAAGTTTGATTGAATGCATCTATTCGAGGGAGGCCTTGAACTAGTGCACCATCCAAGACTTAAGAAAAGGTGAAACTCGAGTGCTAAGACTTCGCTATCACTAAGCTGGTTGACGTGCTCACGCTAGAAGTGCACTTCGAAAGTGCACACGATCCAGTCTAAGCGATATGCTAATTTCGATGCTTGTGCAAGTGAATATCCAAATGAACAAGTGCAACGACTTGTCTAGGATTGCCTCAACCCTAGATTACTGCTTGTCCTCAGTAAGTCTCGAGGACGAGACTTTTTCTGAGTTGGGTAGGATGTAACACCCCATTCCGTTCTAGCGGACTGCCGATTCAATCGGCAGAAGCAAAGGATATCCAGACTTGTCCCTACATGAAATCAACTTCGGCTTTCAGAGGCTCGCTTGACGTATCGCTCTACCGAGGCGAATTATCGCTAAGGTGGATGGCTACGGTGACTTGTCTTTGCTTAGCCAGCACACATAAAATCTGGAATGATACATGCTAGTCGCTAGGTGATTCACCCCTTGCATGCTAATAAGAATCCAATGCTCCTAGCTAAGGGAATAATCCCAACTTGTATTGCTTATGCTAGAACATAGAAATTGAAATACTGCTTATATTCGGACCCTCGCATGCTAAGTCCCCTAACGGTTTCATCTCTCAGCTTATCTTCGGGTCTGAGCAAACGTGTCTGCTTATGTTTCTTAGAACGCGTGCTTGCCTGCTTACGAATGTTTAAACGTGATTGTATTGTGCATGCATTCTTGTTGGCCAGAAGACTATCAAATAGTCCTTCTGTGCAATTGAACCTGCAAGTATCCGGGACCGTTAGGTCATCCAAGGCAAATCCCCGAACCAGGAGATTGTATCAAGCAAGAATGAATATTGAATGTGAATCACACTTGAATGATAATCATGCCAAGTATGCATCTGAACGAGGATCGTGTCTTGTACTGATTGAATCCCAGCTCGTGGAGCAATGTGCTCGTTCAGAATAAGTTTGTTTGTGTTCCATGATTATCATGTCAAGCTTTGGATAAAGGATAGACCCTGACCTGCATGTCGCGGACTACTTGTGCACAAGGATTTTTGGCTTCCGCGGACGGTCGTCGGGGCACTGGGACCGATCCGATCCGATCCGGGCGAAAGAGTTAGTATGGTCGTTTGTCACGGACGGAGTGTTATGTAGCGGGGCTCGCCACCTGCGTTGCATATCGCTCTTAGTCCCGAGACCATAACCCGTCCTTTATGGCTATGCCAGCGACTTTTGTCATATAGATAAGTCATCCTCGCTTAGCGGCTATCCGCGTGTGAGTCATTGCATAGCATCAATGAATAACTGAACACCTGAACGATCATGTTATAAGAACCCTCGTGTTTGCATATGCTATGCCTCCTGAATGTTTATACTTATTGTGCTTGAATTAATAATGTTTGCCTTGGACAGGGAAGGTAAAATGGTAAGTTGGTAAGTCTCGCCCTGTTTTCTCTCATATTGCACGGCGCACTGCCACACAAGTTAGGCTATTCAATATTTGTATGAAATTGATCCTAAGACAACTAGAAAGACAACTTAATAGTTGGTGCACGGAACCTGTATTACGTGTTTAGATTTGTCGAACGGGCGAGTAGCTTTTCCACCAGTGTATTCAATGTACTGATAATCCACCAGTTTGTATACAGGGTGTGGGAGAACCTCATTCGGTGCGGATGCCTCCTTCGTGCGTGCTAAGGTGTGGACATCACTCCGAAACAACGGTGCATCCAAAACAGAAGCACATATACAAGACATAATATTGTATACATCGCCTGTACAAATATTTCATAATTGTAGCCACTTGGCACGCCTTTACTGTTTCAGAGAGAGAGGCTTGAGCGACTTGTAATCTCGGCTATACGCCGCCTGTAACACATATTTATATCAATAAAAGAGCTTGCTTTACTTTAACTTGTGTTTCAATGCTTTCGCTATATTGTTGACTTAGTGAACTTGTTACCTATCGCCTATGCGTTCATGACTCCGCTGCACTCGGACAATCTGTGCGACTCTGTGGCTTAGAACTCTTACCGCCAACCATTGGACAACGGCCTTGCACGGGCGTGGCTCACGCTCGTACGGCATCACACCAGGATGGGTCAAGCGATCGTTCCGTGGGAGCGCTGGCGAGGGTGATTCCTGCCTAGCGGGAACGGCCGATTTGCCTGCGGGAGATCGGGGCGTGACAGCACCACCACCCTCCACCATCTTCATCATCATCTTCACCATCTTCACCATCCTCACCATCATCAACATCACCACTATCAACACCCCCCACGACCCCCTCCGGCCAAAGACGGCCACCGGACCTTGCCGCCAAGGTGAATACTCTTCTCCCCCTCTCTTTGTAGTGTAGTGTTAAATATATTGTTAGGGGTTATGCTTAGGTTTTGAGTTAAGGGTTTGAGTATGAAATCATTTTATTTTAGTGTATTATATGCATATGGGATTTAGGTTTAATACATGTTATAATATGCATTAATGTTCAAGGGTGGAGGATATGAAATATATACATGCGAGGGCTGCAAATGTGATATATATTGAGGTTGGGTTTTAAGTGCCATATGAGACATTTAGGGTGTTGTCCTATTTAATATAAGAATATTGATCATTTTTGTTGAGCAAATTTAAATTATTGTGGAATAATACTTTGATATTAAAATATTGATGGACATTGTGGAGCAGGTGATTGATTTTGAAATGGGTATAATATCAAACCATTAGTCAGTGATTGAGGACTGAGAAATAGTAATAAATTTGATCGAGGTAAAGTTTATTATGAAATGATAGTGATTGTATAAATTTGAGAGTTTAATAAATAATTGATACTTTATTTGAGGATGAGATATGTCAACGTACATGTTAATGTTTGTGAAGACCAGGGGTGAAACTGAGGATTTGATCATGGTTTGAACCACTGAATAACATAATGAATATAGTAAGATTGAGGTTTGGTTTGATGATATTGTACAGATGATTAATTATATTAGATGTAACATACCCTTAGTCAACCTTGGTCAGCCCTCTAGCTTCATGCCCATGTGAGTTGTAATTGAGTTTGAACATATGTTAGATGTGTGTCATATCTTATTTCAGCTTCGTGATAATTTATTGATTGAGCTTGTATCTCGACTCTAGGTACTACGAGACCTGCAAACTTGGACATTTTACCGGATCCCCATCTTCAGCAGTTGGACCCAGGCAAGTATACCTTGCCACCCTGTATTTCAGTTATCAGATATCTATTATTTTATTATATGCATTATGCGCGAGTTTGATTAGAATCATTACTTTGCGTCCGGGTCACAACCGGGTGCAAACTTTTGTCGGTAACATTTGATAACGAATGATAGATGTTCGTAACACCTCGATGTACGTACCTATGTATGTCATAATCCTAGGACACATTCAGACACTGTCATCATGCCAGATTTCTTGTATCCTGATACTGACATCATGACCGGAACCTGGGATGACCTAAGGGTCGCGTTGACTGATAGTTACTTTAGTATGACAAGACTGCTAGATAGATGTTCAGGTTCAGCACACAATCGTTGACCGCTTGGGAAGGGGAAAACAGTTACTAGATGTTTGGGCTCCTCTGCATGTGCTTATATATGTATATGTATTATTTCTGTAGTGATCCTGTATCTAGAGTAGTTGTATCACCCGTGTGACTCTTTCCCCGGAGCTGCGGTACGTCCCGTGTATTTTCGTGTCTGGAGCTATAGTTTTATTTTGGATAGCCCACGCGTCGAACATTGTCTTTAAACTGTGTCTCACTTAGTTGGTTATGCTAGATTACACCATCGTTGTACTTGCTTCTTTCTGTTATACTTGGCATGCTGTGTTTTTGTACCTTGTTATGTCCCTCTGAGGACCTGGTCCCCTGCCAGTTTATAGTATAGACGATTACGGAGCATTTGGAGTTGTTGATGGAGTTGCTTGTCTTGCGGGCATTCTTACTAGGTACTCATATCATTTCTACCGGCATTATGGTTGTTTCATTCATATTGTTATTCATCTATTGTTGTAGCCTAGTTTTTACAGACTCATATGTCTTCTCGAGTCTATTCGAGTTTGTGTGTTATTGGGCGACCGACTTTAGCACATGTAGCTCTTTCTTGTATATTTCTGTACATTGTGGATTGAGACATATATGTTTATATTTACTGATATTTAGATAGTGACAATTTTTATTACAGCTTATACGTATTCGAGTCGAACCCGAGTCTGGTCGAATGCGTAGCTGGCGTGTTGTATATTCCTGGTCCTACGCATTTTGGGACCGGGGCATGACATGTTTTTGTGGTGGCCCATGCAGGTCTGATTTAAATCGTCTTGCTCACCTGACTGTGCCAAGCGAGCCTGCAAATTAGGAATAGATATTATGATTTATTGTTGAATAGGCTCTCAATCCATAATCGATTTTAAAAACTCCTTTCGTAATTGATTATCGCTATTGGACTTCCCAAATTATATTCGTTTCTTTTTCATCAATATCGTTATCATTGTTTCTCATCTCCTATTATTTCAGAAGGGCGAACGCTTGTGCCTGATGGTTCCTTCCAGAAGAAGATCGAAGTCCAGATGACAGAAGACATGATTTGTGCTATAATCTCTGAGAAGATTGTTACCCTAAGTAGGGTAGGCCGATAGGTTCTTTTTAGATGCTAGAACTAGTGGAGAATGTTAGCAAGAGAATTGGACCTAGTAGTATGTCCTTAGAACTGGTAAAATCTTACTTGAGATAGCGGTGATTTGGGAAGTACTGGAAGCTAGAAAGATTATTGATCATAACCCTCTAGAATAGTTTATGGAAATGCATAGCCTGATGCTAGAACTTAGTTATTATATATGATAGCGATACCAGGAACGATATTATGGACTAGAGGAGATGAAATTTTAGGCTCTCACCTGGAAGATGATGATATGATACCAGAAATTCTAGTATGTGCTTGGGGTGATATCATTATTATAATTGCACTATGTGACCCGGAGCAGTAAATAACTGAAAGAAGAAATTTGAGGAATAAAATTTTAGGGAAAATTTTGAGGAGAAGAGAAATTATACATTAGGCAAGAAAGAAATTTTCTTTTGGAGGATTAATGTTATAAACAGAACGGAAGAATTTATTATGAGGTTAAGTCTAGACTATGACATCGTCCTAGCATGAGTTGGTTGAGTCAATACCATGCGACGCTAGATTTTTGTCGTGGTTGCACTATATTTAGACCACCAGATTACCCTGAGTTTGAGTTTTTTCGGGGAGCCCAGGAGCATGGGGCCCATCTACCTTAGGGGCACACATTGCAAAAGGTGAACCAGTGTACCCCCACATTATATCAGAGTTTGAAGATATATTTTTAGAGAATTTTCCAGGCCTGCCACCTGACAAAGAGAGAGAGTTTGCGATAGAGTTGACTCCCAGAGCCGATCCAGTTATTTTCCCCGTCTACAGACTAGCACCCGAAGGAGTTGGTTGAGTTAAAAGTCCAAGTAGATGACCTCTTGGATAAGGGTTTCATCCGGACTAGTATTTCTCTATGGGGAGTACCCATCTTATTGTGCCGAAGAAGGATAGGACGGTACATTTGTGTATCGATTACAGGGCATTGAATGCCGTAGCGATAAAGAGCAAGTACCATTGTCGCACATTGATGATTTATTTGAATCAGATAAGTGGCGCATATTTATTTTTGAAGATCGATCTCAGATCCGGCTCTCATCAGATCAAGGTACGGAGAGAGAACATTCCGAAGATGGCTTTTCGGACGAAGTATGGACACTATGAGTTTCTAGTCATGTCGTTTGGTTTAACCAACGTGCCAGCAGTATTTATGAACCTGATGAACAATATTTTCCACCAGTACTTAGATAAGTTCGTGGTGGTGTTCATTGATAACATCTTGGTATATTCCAAGAGCCAGGAGGAGCACGAGAGACATCTCAGGATCGTGTTGGAGACGCTGAGGCATGAGAGGCTATATGCCAAGCTCAGCAAATATGAGTTCTGTTTGGATAGAGTACCCTTCCTGGGACACATAATCACTGGAGATGGACTATCAGTTGACCCAGAGAAGATAGCTGCAGTTGAGACATGACCAACCCCTACATCAGTTACAAAGATTAGGAGCTTTCTCGGACTTGCCGGATATTATCGGAGGTTCATAAAAAATTTCTTGAGGATTGCTGCGCCTATGACGCGACTGACGCGTAAGGCGAGGAGTTTATTTGGACCGAAGAGTGTCAGACGGCTTTCGATGAGCTGAAGAAGCGTTTGACATCAGTACCAATTTTGATACTTCCTTTAGGATCGGAAGGATTTGTAGAGTACAGCGATGCATTTGGGAGCGGATTAGGATATGTGCTAATGCAACATGGCAAAGTGATAGCCTACGCATCGAGACAGCTGAGAGTTTATGAGAAGAACTATCCGGCGCATGATCTAGAGCTAGCTGCAATAATATTTTCACTAAAGCTATGACGATACTACCTTTATAGATAGCATGTTAAGATTTACACAGACCACAAAAGTCTGAAGTATGTCTACACTCAGAAGGAGCTTAACATGAGACAGAGGCGCTGGCTAGAGTTGATGACAGATTATGATATAGAGTTGCAATACCACCCTTGCAAGGCGAATGTAGTAGCAGATGCCTTAAGCAGGAAGCCCATGAAATACTTTTTGACGACTCAGCACCAATTGTTAGAGGATCTTCAGGAGCTCAGGATAGAGATTGTACTGCCAGGCATAGATGGATAGATGGCCAGTCTTGAGGTTCAGTCTACTTTGGTTGAGAGGATCAAGGCAGCCCTACCTACGGATACGAGATTTCGACGACTGCGAGAGAGGACAGAGGCCGGAATACAGACGGGACTCAGGATTCATGAAGACAGAACATTGAGGTATGGAGATCGCCTATACGTTCTGAGTGGCGTGCTACACCAAGAGTTGATGACCGAGGCTCATAGCTCAATTTATTCTAATCATCCCGGGGGTACGAAGATGTACCAAGATTTGAGACAACACTACTGGTGGCATGGGATGAAGAGAGAGATTGCGAGATTCGTGGCGAGATGTTTGGTCTGTCAGCAAGTGAAGGCTGAACATCAAAGGACTGTAGGACTATTGTGGCCGCTTTACATTTTTGAGTGAAAGTGGGAACACATTACCATGGACTTCGTTACAGGATTTCCGAGAAGCCCTAGCGGGAAGGATGCAGTTTGGGTTGTCGTAGACAGACTCACCAAGTCTGCATATTTCTTGCCCTTCAGAGTTGGGTAGTCCATGGAGATATTATTTGACATGTACATGAGGCATATAGTACGACTACATGGAGTGACTGTCAGCATTGTATCGGATCGTGATTCCAGATTTACGTCACATTTTTGGCAAACTATGCAGGAGAGTCTAGGAACTCGTCTCAAGTTCAGCACTGCATATCATCCACAGACCGATGGCCAGTCAGAGCGCACGATACAAATACTAGAGGATATGTTGAGAGCATGCATGATCGACTTTGGAGGATCTTGGGAGGACCATTTACACTTGGTGGAATTTTCCTACAATAACAGCTACTAGGCCAGCATACAGATGGCACCTTATGAGGCACTGTTTGGCCGAAAGTGTAGGTCACCGGTATGTTGGAGTGACGTGGGAGAGTATCAGATACTTGGTCCAGAGTTGGTGACACAGACAGTGGGAAAAGTAAAACAGATTCAGAGCCACCTGCGTGCAGCACAGGACAGACAGAAGTATTGGACAGATGTGCACCGTAGACCTTTAGAATTCAAGGAAGGTGACCATATATTTTTGAAGATATCGCCTACTTGTGGTACCATCAGATTCGGCGGCAGAGGCAAGCTGAGTCCGAGGTACATCGGACCTTTTGACATCTTGGAACGAGTTGGTGAAGTGGCTTATCGTCTTGCATTGCCTCCATCCTTAGAAGGAGTGCATGAAGTATTTCACGTATCGCAGTTGAGAAGATACGTTCCAGACCCTAGCCACGTGCTTGATCATTCAGAGATTATAGTTGGGCCTAGTTTATCTTACGTAGAGCAGCCAGTGGGGATACTCGATCACAGTGAGAAGACTTTGAGAGGTCAGGCTATTCTACTGGTCAGAGTTGCATGGAAGCATCATTCGCTAGGAGAATCTACCTAGGAGCGCGAAGATTCTATTCGGCAGCATTTTCCATATTTATTTGAGGGTCGAGGTACGAATTTATGTACCGCAATTGATTACCAGTTTATTTTTAAATTCTCGTAGCTATTATCGTGCTTTACTTTTAATTTCGGGGACGAAATTTTTTTAAGTTGGGAATGATGTAAACTCCCTCATTTGTTTTCATAGATAGACGGGTTATGGGTTAGAAAATTTTGGTTTAACATCAGGTATTTGAGGTTTAAATTTAAGGTTGCAGGTGTCTATTTTTTTACTTAAACCCTTGGTGTGCCCTATCGTTGTTGAAATATTCGGAGCCCAACATTAGCCCATAATTTTCAACAAGTTATTGCATTCTAGACTTGACACGCCAACTTAGGCGTTGGACTTTTTTGTCACTCAAAATCATAATCCCTTGTGCTCTAACTTAATTGCACAATTTTCCATAACCGAAATCCATATTTAATCCTGTGTCGCGCACCTGTATCGTTGCCATCAATTTTGAGACACCAACTCAACCCGTTGAGCCGGACCAATTAAAGGGTCCAAGACTGACACCAAGCATACACTGTTCATAACTTTTGTGTCACTCCCAATTGAGATCCCATGTGCCCCCATTTAATTTAAGAGTACATGATATTTTATTTTAATTTAATTGGGGATACCAACTTTGACTAATCCTATTTTTAATCCCAACTTAACCTAATGCCCCATGAATTAAGCCCATGCCAAATATACAACACCCCATCACCCTACAAAACACCAATCACCAATTCTTCCATAAATTTATCATTATTTCATGTGTCTGTACAAATACCCAAATTTAGGGGACTAATTTGCAAAAGTTGCACTAGGTGGCATCACCCCATTGGTTCAAACCAAATGGAGAAGCCCTCCATTCTTTGACTAGTCAACACCCCTCTCCCTTGTATAAAAAATCCTCCATGTTAAATCCTAGCCATCCAATGATTAAACCCTCATCCTCACCACACACACCCATCACACCTCCCTATAAAACATCACCATCACCCCTCACTTTCCCCAAGCCGGCCCTAATCCCAATACCTAGGGAAACCTCCCCCATTTCTTTCTCCTCCCTCCTCACAAAAAAAAACCCACAGCCATTGCATTTTCTTCTTCCTCTCTTCTTCTTCTTCTTTTTCATCTTCTTCTTCTTCCTCATGACAACCCCGACCCCTGCCGAGCTCACCCTCCGGCCAACCAACCTCGAACAACCACCCGGCCACCCGCTCGCCTCCTCCAATACTGGCAGAACCACCACCACCACCACTACTCCTCCCCCCTCCCTGCGTGCGACAATGGGCCAGGTTCTAACGTGCGCCCGGTCGAAAGGTGAGCACGACTCCTTCAGCGTGGTCCAGGCCAGGGACGTCAACTTCGTCGACAGCGTACTCTGTCTCCAGCCGCTAATGATCTATCGGACCACCGGCTTTGACCGTCTCTCCTCTCTCCACGTCACCGCCTCCAATGGCCAGCTCGAGGTTCTTTCGATGCCGCTGGACCGGACTCTGGATCCGAATCTGCTGCACCGACAACAGCAGCTCCACCGCTTCTTCTCCGAGCTCCGGTCGAGACTCACCGCAGAAGCCTCCACGAGGACGGCCAGTCTTCACTAAGCTCGTTGCTACCACCACCCTTCACCACCAGCACCACTACTCTTCACCACCAGCACCACCACCCTCCACCATCTTTATCATCATCTTCACCATCTTCACCATCCTCACCATTATCAACATCACCACCATCAACACCCCCACGACCCCCTCCGACCAGAGACGGCCACCAGACCTCGCCGCCAAGGTGAATACTCTTCTCCCCCTCTCTTTGTAGTGTAGTGTTAAATATATTGTTAGATGCTATGCTTAGGTTTTGAGTTTAGGGTTTGAGTATGAAATCATTTTATTTTAGTGTATTATATGCATATGGGATTTAGGTTTAATACATGTTATAATATGCATTGATGTTCAAGGGTGGAGGATATAAAATATATACATGCGAGGGATGGAAATGTGATATATATTAAGGTTGGATTTTAAGTGCCATATGAGACATTTAGGGTGTTGTCCTATTTAATATAAGCATATTGATCATTATTGATGAGCAGCTCTAAATTATTGCAGAATAATACTACGATATTAAAATATTGATAGACATTGTGGAGCAGGTGATTGATTTTGAAATGGGTGTAATATCAAACCATTAGTCAGTGATTGAGGATTGAGAAATAGTAATGAATTTGATCGAGGTGAAGTTTATTATGAAATGATAGTGATTGTATAAATTTGAGAGTTTAATAAATAATTGATACTTTATTTGAGGATGAGATATGTCAACGTGCATGTTAATGTCTGTGAAGACCAGGCGTAAAACTGAGGATTTGATCATGGTTTGAACCACTGAATAGTGTGATAAATATAGTAAGATTGAGGTTTTGTTTGATGATATTGTACAGATGATTAATTGGATTATATGTAACATACCCTTAGTCAACCTTGGTCAACCCTCTAGCTTCATGTCCATGTGAGTTGTAACTGAGTTTGAACATATGTTAGATATGTGTCACATCTTATTTCAGCTTCGTGATAGTTTATTGATTGAGCTTGTATCTCGACTATAGGTACTATGGGACATGCAGACTTGGATGTTGTACCGGATCCCCATCTTCAGCAGTCGGACCCAGGCAAGTGTACCTTGCCATCCTGTATTTCAGTTATCAGATATCTATTATTTTATTATATTACAGTTATATTTCTGTACATTATGGATTGAGACATAGATGTTTATATTTATTGGATATTTAGATAGAGACCATTTTTATTACAGCTTATACGTATTCGAGTCGGACCCGAGTCTGGTTGAATGCGTAGCTGGCGTGTTGCGTATTCCTGGTCCTACACATTTTGGGACTGGGGCATGATAGGGAGGCACATGACCCTGCCATTTATAGCCATTTTCACTGAATGGTCATGCACGCGCATATCCTAGAAAATTACTATTTTTAGTCTATGTGTACAAAATTTGGGTTGCCACATGGTATTCTCAACAGAATACGGTTGTAACTATGCATGCATGTCACGGTCCAGCTACCGAATAACATTAGTTGGGATGAGCTGCTACTGAAATTTTGGGTAGCGTCCACGTGATCTGGGTTGTTACACCTATTAGACGCATGACTCAGTCAACTTGACACGTAGCATTCGTTAGTTATTGAGGATCCCACGAGGACTCTGCCATATGAAGGTTCATGGGAATGCCGTCGCATTAAGGCTCACTAGAACGCTGCTACATGAAGGCTCATGGGAACATTTCTACATGAAATCTCGGTCGAATGAAGGCTCATGGGAACACTATCGCATGAGGTTTTATAGTCTTCAGAGATACGTGGTACTGCACAGATGTGACTGACAAAAGTAATTATGACGATGACATAAGCACTGACGTTTTCCTTCTATACGGTTTATGAAGTGCTCAGAGCAATTAGTGTTGTCAGTCTACGTCTTATGTGGCAAGCTGTCTATGCCGCATGCTCTCAGGGTCTCTACCTGTACCACATAGACGAGAATTTTGCTATTTTGGGCTATATGCACCTCAAGCTCCATTCCGTATGGTGTAAGTTGTATGCGGCTTCACTCCATTGACTTAGAAGTTTTTGCATGGCTTTAAATCTTTCCATGATTCTACAAAACCTCCTTCAAAGTTTTTAAACTTGAATAAGTTTTGAAATACTTTAAGAAGAATCATGGATGAAGAGCCACATAGATGTCCTCGTTGTATAGGCTGCCTGCCGCATAGACAAGGTTGCCAGGTTGTCAAATCTTTATTGATGAGATCAATCTTGATTTTCTGAGTAGTCAAAATCCTTCCTATTACCAAATTTGAGGCATTCCTGTAACCGCTATCTGTTATGATTCTCGAGATATAGGTTTATCCCCTTTAATGCTAGGTTAATCCATCGATTTTGGTACCTAACTTTTCGGAGATCCAAGCGTCATTTATGGCCGACTTAGCCTATAAATAGAGAGGGTCGAGAAGAGAGAAGAATTCTACTATTCTCCTTCCTATGATGCTTCTATTCTCCCTTATGCAGAAGTCTGATGCGGGCAGTCCTGTCGAGCACTTCGTTGATCCCTTGCCTTTGATGGTCGACCACTCTATCATGCCCTTTCTGACTGAAGATAGAGGGGGATGCTATTATCTTTTTGCTTCTGATGCTAAAAAGATAATGGTCTCCACTCGTGCATCAAAACACAGGGACACAAACACACAGTCTGTCGCATGAATGAGAAATTATCAGGAACATGCACAGATGAAGTCCAATGCTTAATGCGCATGGTCGTTGTTGAAAGGCTTTGACATGAAGATGTGCTGATGGCAATAACCTTCCATTACGTGTATGGATACAACTGTCTTAGGATGCTCATCACGGACATATACCAAAAAGCTATGCGTGGCCGTCCTCTGCATGGATGTGGCTATCTTCTTGAGATGCTATATCTTGAACATGCGCTGCAGTCGATTATGCGCATAGATCCAAAACAATTATCTATGTGTATGTACATGAATGATTCATCCCTGAACTTTAGATCACTATTTCGACGGAGTGCGCATAATGCACATATCTGTCTTCGTACGAACTGCAAGTATTCTGATTTTATGTGTCTGTCATATAGGGGTTGTTTTGAACCACTTCGGTCTTGATGGAGCATAGAAGGATATCATAAGTCCCGTTGTTCGAAGAGAATACGAACTTTATACTAAAGTTCACCGAGTAAGAAAGTGAGGATGTCCTTGTCCATGCGGCACACTAGCTGTGTTTCTTTCCTTTATGAGGCCTGCCGGTTGTGCGGCTGTGGTGCTGATTACAGGATTTGGATTGATTCTCAATAAAAGTTATGTCTTTAGCATATCCACATGGCAGAAGAGCGCATGATCCTCCATCCTTTGTTATCCATCAGTATAGATTCTTTTTCATATATTGAGCTTTGCACTGAGGATGGATGACCCAGAATGCATTGAGTTCTGCTGCCAAGTTTACTTGCATCGATAGCAAAAATAATACAGAGGAGCGCTTTAAGGGAGAAAGTTATAAATATAATAAATTTATATCATATGTACTCATAATCTTGAATATCAATAAAAATCTATCATATATACTTATGATCTTGAATATCAATGAAAACTCTTATCTTTTTTTTAGAACTTCTCTTTTGCTATGTATTGTAAATTTGAGATATTATACTAGAGGTAATATGAACGTAGTATAATATCGTAGCTATTGGGAACATCCCACTGGAAGAATTTTTAGTGGACTTGTTATCTATAGTGCACTTAATAATTAAGTCCAGATAATAAATTCGAAGTGAAACCCTATCAGAGGTGATATGGACCTGATAGGTTGAGGCAATTCTGTTGGAAAAATTTTGTGGACTTATCATCCCTGGCGTACTTAGAGCTAAGAACAGATGATAAGTTGAAGTAAAAGACACCATCAGAGGTATTATGGACTTGACGGCAGAAAGTCGATAAACAAGAATATTTGTTCAGAGGTAATATGGACGTGGCAAACTTTCTTAACTTAGGATTCCTGCTAGAGATATCTTGTTCAGAGGTAGTGTGGACATGATAAGACATAACTCTGTGGGAATGGAGAAAATAGGATGAGGTGATGTGTATGTAACTGTTTTCTTGTGCTGTCATGCTTACTCTACTGGAAAGAATGACATGATTATAGTTCAGAGATAATATGGACGTGAACTATTGTTTGAGGTAATTTTATCCTAACTGTGGAAGAAATCTACAAGAAGAGAGCATCTACGATCCTAACTGGGGATCGCAAATGAGATGTCCCTAAAGCAACTGGGATCCGAGGATACATTTATTTGCTTCAGGGAATCAATTTTGGTTGGTTTCAACGAGTGTGTTTCTGTAACTACCACTTTCCACCATAGGAGTATTTTGGTAATTTGTATATTGTTAATTTTATATATATTATTTTATATTAGTGATTGCCTAGAATTATATTAGTGTTAGTTAGTGGCTAGCCAATTAGAATGTACAAGTGTTAGTTAGTGCTAATTATTGTTAGTCATAACTTTAGTAATTAGAATTAATTAAGTTTAGTTGTCATGAAGAGAATATTTCTCTTAGTTGTATAGATTTCTTCCTTTTGTTAATTAGATTATATTCATGAAAAATAGAGAGGGGCAAACTTGATATTTTTGCATGGCCAAACCTTACTATAAGAGATAAGTTCAATTTAGGGCTCATCCATTCATTCATTTCACTCATTAGCCTTATTTTTCTCCAAGCTTATTCCTTCCCATGCCAACCCAATTTCCTATAAATTTTACTCAATCCAGTTCCAATTTCACTCATTTTTACCATCATGAAGGCCTAGAGCATTGGAGAGCACAAGAAGATCCATAAGAGAGGAGCTTGTTAGGAGATCGTGTCCGACTCATCTCTTACGTGTCCAAATTCAAAATTCTCCAAAGAGGCTACCAAAATACTAGATAATTCGCTCAATTTCATCAAATTTTGGTTATAAACACTCATTGGTCATGTAGAAACATTCCCATGGTTAGATTTGACTTTCCAATGGTAGATCTAGGCACTAAGAGCACTCAATTTGGTAGATCTAAGTTGGTATCATATTTTTGGGACTTAATTTGGGAAAAATCTCAATTATGTCCATTGAGTGTGTGTATTATATCATAATGAGGATTATTGATGTTTATTTGATGGTGTGAAGGTATTCTTGTTTCTAAAATTGGACATGTTATTACTACCACATTTTTAGATGAGAATATTTTTAGTCAATTTGCATATATTTACTTTTAGAGATTAATATTTATTTATATAGTTCTAATAATTAATATTGGTGGTTGTGATATTTAGTTATATATTAGTGGACTAGCCTATTAGTTAGACTTGATACTTATGAACCCAATTAGAATTGTCATGACAAATAGTGAGCCCAACATGGTCCAAGCCAAATAACCCATTCTTAATAATTAATCAGGAAGAATTACACTAATTAGAATTACTTAAAAGCTTTCCAAAATAGCCCTTCCCTAATTCTAATCATAATTGGATGGAGAGGGGCAACTTAGAAAATTTTATGTGACTTGGAGAAGGGGAATAGGGCCGGCCACTATAGAGAGGGTCTCTTCTCTCTCTCCTCTTTTATTTGCATTTATTTAGATCTCAAAATTTAGATCCTCAATTTCTCACATTCCCTCCATCAATTTCTTTCTCATTTTCTTCACCTTCCCTTTCATTTTCATTCATAAAAAAGTTTTGGAGCTTGGAGAAGCATGAAGCACAAGGAGGAGGAGCATTGGTGAAGAGATCGTGTCCGGATCGTGTCCACTTGAGTTTTCATTGGAAATCCATCTCCCAATTGGTAATTTTTGAATCTCTCTTCATTGTAGCTCCTAAATCATGCATTTGACTCCTAGGAATACCCCAATGGCATAGAATTACTTATAGGAACAAGTTCTAGGCTTTTTTGTTGAGAATTATGGTTTCTACATAGTAATTTATGTATATTTTAGGGGAATTTTAGGATTGACATATCAAGTGTGTTTCATGAGACTAATTTAGTCTAATTAGACTTAGATCGTGGTTATGGGACTAGATACGAGTCCATAATTTGACACGAGTAGGCCGTATCATGATATAGTGTAATACGAAGCTTAATTTTGGGTGTTTTGTGCAATTACTCCTCAATTCTTATTATAGCAAGTTACTTTAGTAATATTATGATGTATTTGATATGTAGGAACATTTATTATAGTAAAATTTGGATTTTGGCTTCTCAATTGAGTGTGTATCATGGTGTACTAGAGATTGCACACATCGTGTTTGATTTAATATTCTAGAGTGTGTGTTATATATATATATATAAGTAAATATATATATATATATATATATATATATATATATATATATATATATATATATATATATATATATATATAGTGTGTGTTATATATATATATAAGTAAATATATATATATATATATATATATATATATATATATATATATATATATATATATTTATATATATATATATATATAAAAGTTCCCATATGAATTCGTGTGTGCTTGTGTATTGATGTAGAGTATGGTGTTATGTGACTGTTAAGGACAATCAGTAAGTTGCTATTGTTGACTCGAGTAAGCACTCATCTGCAGTGGGTATTTGAGAAGCAAGGGGAAGGAGGATGATGAGTCTTTAAGTTAGTAGTAGCAGCTATTGGAGTGAGTATCAAGTTGGGGGCAAGTTTAAGAATAGTGCAGTGAGCACATTACCTGAATGCAGGTAGGCAGTGAGGGGGGGGGGGGGTAAGAGTATCAATGCTCATTGTGGGCACAGTTGGGCTCGGGTAAGGATGATACCTAGATTTCTGTGAGTTTGGGTTTAAGTTATGGCTTCAGTCGGGTGTTGCAGCAAGAAAACCATGTTGGGCTCGAGTGAGGAAAGTGTTGTGCCATGTTATGATGAACTCAGTTGAATACCTGAGAATCATTGTGAATTAGGTGTGGTTGTTGTGTTATGGGGTAGCAGTTGTGATAGAGTACAGACATTATGTCACTACCATATTTTCTAGGTATTTTAGTAATTTTCTATTTTAATTAAATATTGTGCATAATAAATAATTATTTGTTATATTATTTAATTGTTGTTAGATGTTAGTTATTTAATTTAGACTTGTGTTAGTGGACCTAACTAGTTAGTTTAGACCCATGGACCAACATGAATTAATTGGTTAGAATTTAGCCCATTTAGAAAGCCCATTGTTAAGGAGATGGATTAAATTAATTAAATTATTAGACTAGAAGCTTCCTTCCTTAATTATTTCTTCATGAGAGGCCCCAAGGGGTATATTGGATATTACATGATAACTTGAGGGAAGGGAAAGGGGCCGGCCTATATTTAAAAGAGGGGGAAAATTCTCTCTCCTCTTTTCATTCCAAAACTAGATCTAGAATTTCCCTCTACCAAATTCTTTCATTCCCATTTCATTTTTCTACCAAATTTTATTCCAATTCCTTTCCAAATTACCATTAGAGACTTGAGAAGCAAGGATCTAGAAGGAGGAAGCAAGGATCTACAAAGAGGAGCAAGGATCTACAAGTTGGAGGCAATTTCATCTCAATTGGAGGTTTCATTGGGAATCAATCTCCCAATATATATAATTCAGTTTTTCTCCTTAAATTAAGTTCTAAATCTGAGTTTTAACCATGAAAAATTAACCCATATGCATAGGCTACCCATAGGATTTGGTTTTGTGTTCATAGGAGGCCTATTGAGAAAGTTATGGTACTTTTTGTGTCAATTTTGGAGGAATTCCGAGATTGACAATTATTGTGTGTGTCAATTGATCCTATAGATCAATTTGGTATATGTTTGTGTGTTTGGGGCTAGTATCGTGTCCACAATTGGGTACGTGTAGGTCGTATTCCAATAATTTGGTGATACGTATTGTTTTGGAGGTTTTCCCTCCGACACGAAACTTTGTACATGTCATATTTTGACACGGACACGTAAATCTATAGTTGATACTTCGTATTGTTCATAAATAATATATGTGACTTATTTGTATCCTTCGGGGTACAATTGGATGTGTGGTGGACTCGTGTCACATGTGTATCCTAGATCTAGTGGGATACGATGTGATACTCTCTATATGTTGTGTAATTATATGTGGATCTAATTCTTGTGCTCTTAATTCATGAAGATTGTATTGTGCATATATATATATATATATATATATATATATATATATATATATATATATGTATGTATATGTATTATAGTGTATATATATATATATATGTGTTATAATATGTACATATGTTGCTACTACATATATGTATGTTAGTATTATATGGGTTGAATATATATATTCTACGTAGTGGTAACTATGTATGTATTGATACTATATGGTAATTATGTATTATTGTGTTAGAATATGTATAGTGTAGCATGTAGAAATATAGTTATATTTAATTAGATAATGATATTATATATAGTTGCTATATGATTATATACATATGCATATATGAATATTTATAAATGTATTTATGTATGTGTGTGCATGTTGCTACATCTTTGTTATGTACATCATAATAGGAAAGGGTATTTATAGTTATTATATATATATATATATATATATATATATATATATATATATATATATATATATATATATATATATATATATATATATATATATATATATGTATTTATTTTGGAGTTTATATATATATATATATATATATATATATATATATATATATATATATATATGTTATATATATATGTTATGTATATATATATACATAGCATATATATATAACATATATATATATAAACTCCAAAATAAATATATATATATATATATTTTATGGGTTTTTGGCCACAGAAGAATTGGTGACAGCAACCGTTGTCACTTAATAGCAACAGCCGCTGTAGCATTTATCAACAACATTAATGACAGCACCCGCTGTCATTAATTAGCAGTAGCAGCGGCGGGAAAGAGGCAGCAGCAGCGACAACAGATTCGGTGACGGCTGCAAACGTCACCAAAACAACAGCAGCAGTGGGAAATTCAGCAACAGCAGCGACAACAGCTTCAGTGACAGGCAGAACTGTCGGTAAAGAAGCAGCGTATCAGAATATCTGGTTTTCAGCACAGTTTTTAGCGATAGTTGGCAGATTTTATATATATGTGTTTAAATACTTATAGATAGATAATTGTATATATATATATATGTAGTAATATTGATGTAATATATTCTTAATTGCTAATTTCTTTATATGTATAATATTTAGTATATGTATTATATATATAAGGGTAATTAATATAACAAGGTATTGGGAATTACCTTGAGGAACCAAGGTAATTGGGAATACCCAAGATATTGGGTTTGGGTATCAAGTTTATGATTATTGTTGAGATACCAAGTTGGTTCAAAACCATGGTACCTATTTAATGTTGTAATTGTGATTCTATATTATTATAAATAATTGTTTGATATTTATTTTTGATGGTTTACCTTGGAAATTACGTATCCGGAGATACGGTATCCTAACTTTTAAGATGAGGTTTCTATGGCTTAGACTTTAGTATCTTGACACGATATTTGTGTTAGACTTGTGCAACCTAGAAATAGATAGTTGACCATAGTTTGACTGTTGTTGACTTAGAGTTGACCATAGTTGACTTTTGACTTAGAATTAACTTATTGGCCTAGAAGTTGACTAGTTTAACTTATTCTCTTTTTGGAACCTTGTATTGATGTTGTATTTCATATCTAGGTCTTCGAGGCACCGTGTCAGACATCTGTCAGACTATTCTTTTGACTTCAGGCGAGTACATTCTCTGATAGTTTCTCATTTATGATATCCTCTATGTTCATTGTATCTAGTGTAGATATTCATGTTCTCTTGACACTATGGTTACACGGATTGGTATATCCGGATCTCGTCATAAGATATTATTCCTTGGTATATGGTGTATATGGTACAAGTATTGTTTCATTGGTTATCTTGTACATGTACAGACACTGATTCTCGAGAAGACTAGCTATCTTCTTGGGGAATCTCATGCCATAGCATACCGTGGTTGGATCTATTATACCAGTCGAGGGTGGGAAGTACTTTTATTTAGATATGTGATCAATACCCCTATTGTATCATGTACTGATTACTGAATAGTGTTGATCATACACCGCACGTATGATTAGCCAGGCCATATATATTGTATCATGCCCCAAGCCGATCACATGTTAAGCTAGTACTCACACACTTAGTCATTAGTATTCTTGTTCATTGGTATATTGTTCATTATTGTATTTATTCTAGTATTTCCTTATTGTGTGTATCTCTCGTATCTATTGTGCATCTTGTTTATTCACATCTATTTACTGCTATATAGTTTTTATCATTGATTAGAACTGTTGTTAGAGATGTACTCTGCTTCTTTCTTTACTGGATATATTTTTTCAGATGACACTGAGGAGTGGTACCCTACCTATTATGGACCTCAGGATATTGTGGGTTTAGAGTCTGAGACCCTGGCTCAGGAGGGACTTATCCCTACTGAGACAGTTGACCCGGGAGTTGTAGCTTCTTAGTATTCTTGTACTGGATTTGTCTCCAGCTTATTTTATTATTTCTTTCAGACTCATTGATATATTATTTTAGACTCATGAGTTGTATTGTGACTATTCTATTCTTTATCTGATTCGTGTTTATTTCCATGTTAGTTCTGTGATTGAGTATATTATCATTATTAGTGGTTCATTATATTGTTAGATAGATTATTCAGACAACGTTCTACCATCGATTCTGCGGCATAGGCTGGACGTTTTTTCCGACTTGTACCCTTACACCGGGTTTGGGTCGTGACATATTAGATGCAGATGAGAGTGTGCAGCTGATACCTTAAGTATCAGTTATACCCAGGTTCAGTTGGTTGTGCATCTTAGTACAGTGGGGCAAGGAGGCTTGTAAGATATTGTATTAGCACAACAACTAGATGATAGGTCAATTATTAGGAATGCAGGGGTTAGGTGAAGTTCAAACTTTAGTGAGTTAGGTGTTAGTTGGCTATATTTGTAGTATCAAATAATGTATTACTGAGTATCAGTCTCAAGAAAAATATGATACCAATATGAGTAATGAGGATAGTTAGTATCAGTAACATGATTCCATTTGGAGTGTATTTAATTAGTTAGAAGTTGGTATAGCTTAAGTCAGTGGTATAAGTACTATAAATTGGTGTATTGATTAGGCACTGCCAGATATGTTAGGGTATCATTACTTTGTTAGAGGAAGCAGTGAATTCAGATCAGGGTAAGGTCGAGGTGTAGGATGGAGATGTTAGTAAAAAATTAGTAACAGTTAGAAAGTTATAGGAGTTAGTATTTGGATATCGGTTAGTTGTTTGATCAATAAATTAGTATGATATATATATGTATACTTGTTAGTGTTAGCAGTTGGTTGCCAGTTAGTTAGCTAGGAATTCTAGTTAGTTAATGTATTAGTTAGTGTGGTTGCTTTGGTGTTTTGGTATAACCTTTAGCTAGTTCCTGATTAATTCTCAGTTAAGTTAGTTGTTAGTCTTAGATAGTGTCTACAAATATATGATAGCAGTGAGTATAGTATACCTAAGATATTAGTTACTACTATTAGTGTTGTTTAGTATTACATCAGATAATTAGTTTTAACTAGTATAACCCTACCAGGGCTTAGTAAACCTTAGTATGGACTTAGTATGACATGGAAAAGGACCTAGAGGTATTTATTAGTGTATTATAACTCATTCCTCTTTAAATATACCCAATTAACTTGATATTTTCCTAAATAGGTGTGTGTGTGTGATACCAACTCGGACAATGAGTTACATCTTTTGCTCCGGATCAGAGGCGAGTACATTCTCTGATAGTTTCTTTATTTGACAGTCTCTATTTTTCATGTATTTAGTATTGCGATATTTGATTCCTGACACGATGGTCACACGTATTGGTATACGTTGATCATTGTCATGAGATATTATTGTCATGATAACTCAGTGATCATCGTGTCATGCTTCATGATTACTCAGTAATTACCGTAATATCTTCATGATTATATAGACCGTGATCAAAGTGCATAATATTATAGACCGTGCAGTATGATATACGTGTTATAACGTGTCATGATTCAGATCTGTGTACTAGTTGGGAGATAAAAAGATATTAGTGGATATGTGATCATACCTTATAGTCTGTTATATAGTGTAGCCCATGATAGTTAGCAGATCATGCAACTCACATGTGATCACGCTAGCTCATATTTTATATATAGTCTGTGTTAGGCCCATGTCTATCAAATTATCTTACTAATATTTCAAGGTACATTTATTATTGTTGTTCCCTTTATTCCATTTCATTACTTTACTGTTTATCACCATATCGTTCTCAGTCCTTTCTATTATTTACTATGACACTCTTACTCGTGATATCTGTTAGTTCAGTTACTTCTATCATTATTTTTATTGCTATTATTGTTTCATAATTTTTGTCAATTATTGAAACTGCTATTGGGTTGTACTTCGCTAGAATTCTGACTGGATATATTTTTTAGATAATTTTTTAGAGGACTAGTGTCCTATATATTACGGACCGCGGGATGGCGAGGCAGTTGAACCAGTACCAGTAAAGCCTCTTGAGATAGTACCACCAGCTGGAGAGACTTAGACTTTTCTTTATGAGTTGTATTTGATTTTTAGTAGACTTGTGGCATCTATTATTCCTTTAGGTTTTATGATTAAGATTGGACTTATATTGAGACTCTTGTATATCTTTTTACTTCTATCACATCGTATTATTCCTTTTTTAGTTGTTTTTGTTTATCATTACCATGTTATCATTTTGTCCTCCATTTGGAGTTGAGATAGCATGACAGGTACCTTATGCATATATTATGTGAGATATATAGATAGTTATGTTGACCCAGACAGTGTTCTATCGTTGATGTTGCGGCGTAGGCTAGGCATTGTTCACCACTTGTGCCCTTATTCCGAGTGTGGGTCGTAACACGATTTTAGTGGTGGCCCATGCAGGTCTCTCAGAGTCGCAACAACTGCCCTCATTTATTCAAATTTTTATTTATTCCCCCCAACTTTTCGTTTCCCGTGCTCCCCCACCGGCGATCCACCCTCCCCCGGCGACCCTACGCGGCCTCGATGACCCTCCGCGGATCCGGTGACCCATCCCTCAATCGCCTCCCTCACCCCCAACCCCGACATAAGTGACCCCAGACGTGGCTCCTCCCCATCTGGCGTGGCTCATCCCCTCCGGCATGGTCCTCCTCTGTCGACCCATCTCTCAGGCGCTCCTTCTCCCGGCTCGGTAAACCCTAACCCAGACCCGGACACAACTAGGACACACACACATATTAGACACAATCAAAATACATGGACACACACATGACACAACTCTAACCCTGAAACATGGACTCGAACACATGGACACAACCCTATTTAGGGTCAGATTTTGTTAGGGTTTTTGTCTCTCAAATAATTTTGTTAGGATTTGATTTGGGTTAATATTTTAGTTAAAAATTAGGGCTTGGTGTTCAAATCCTCTATTTAGGGTTGGATAAATGTAGAAAATAAAAATATTTGGCAGTATTTCTGTTTTTTATTTATTATAGTAAGACACGACATTATTTTTACTGTATTTTTTGAGTATCCATGTCCAATTTGTGTCCTAAACCTTAGATTCACTAAAGATACTATATTTTTGGAGTCTACATTTCTGATACTATATTCAGTTAAGATTTTGGATTATACGTGTCCGATACTTAGTTAAGCAATTGAGAAAATATGCAAAGTACAAGTCGGATACTCTCAGAAGTTCCTCTTCCTACTTGGCCATTGTTGTGCCACACATAATGTTAACTCCTTCACAGTTTCTACTAATCAAGTCGAGGTCATGACATTGGAGGAAGGTGAGGGCATAAACTTTGTATGTGTTGGTAGTCCTCTAGGGGGTGCCAACCTAGTCTATAGGTGATAAGTAGTGCCTATAATTCTTTAGCCACTTTAAACTTTTTCTTATATTCTCATTTAGGCTACCCTCATTTTAAGTCCATAATGTCGTAGATAATTATTAACAGTATATTTTCATATTGGATTGAAACAAAAAAAGTTAGTAGCTTTTTTGTATCAGTTAGTGACTTTCACTTGATTTTTTTGTTGATCATACCAAATCAATCTTTTTCTTGCTACAGGAAGCTTCCAGAATCCTCCAGCACATGATGGAAGCTTCCCGTTGAACCCCTGGAGGATTCTGCCAAGATTTAAAGTATCGCTGACACCGATACACATGGTCGTTTACAGTATCATTGACACCGACACCTAACATAACTCATCACCAAGATATACTTAGGACACCAAAATAGATGTTAGTATTTGGTGTGTTGTCATATTTATTATTAAATTTTTGTCGTGTGAGGACATGACACCGATACCGTCCGTATCATTGTGTCATATACTTAGTTTGACAGTTTGTTAAAAACTAACTGTATATTTCTTGTTGATGTATTATTAGTACTTCCCTAACAGAGAAGCATGTCAGATGTAATTAATTAAAAATGGCTAAACCTTTCCAAGGTCCGAAATCCTAATTTACACTTTCTTTGATTTGTATTTGTTATATTTTCAAAATATTCCAGGGCTTTAATTTTGTATTATGTTCAGGAAGCAGCTTGATGGGACACAGTACTTGTCGTCTTAAAAGCTTTCCTACTTGTTTGCTTACGACACATTGAGCGATTATAAGACTAAACACATCTTTACTATGTTTCTTTCAGTATATAATTGTATTTTTTCTATTGGAAGTTTTAGAAATTTTTTGATTCCATAATAGTAGGCGATCCCGATAATTTGGGACAAAGGGTTTATTGATTTATTCCTTAGTATAGTAAGCAATTTCTTAGTATGCTTTGAGTATGTGTGTATCCAATAGGAATGAGACCCTAGTCACTTGTGCCTCTGTTTTCCTCTTTAACACCTCTATTTTACAAACTTAGGTAAAATATGTAAGAAGACCTGATAGTAAAATTTTTTTCTTTTGGAAGATAGATGATAGTAAAATCGTGTGAATTAAAAATTAGCATAATACCATTTATGTGCGTTAAGTTTCATCATTTTGCATGTTTTATCCGTATCTACTGAAGGTTGAAAAGGATTGCCCATTTTACCTCAAGACTGGCATGTTTGGTATTCTTTCTTTATGATAACAAGTCTATGGAATCAATTATATTCTATAATAGATGCTCAATATTTCTTTGTTCTTTAGCTATAAATTTGGTGCCACTTGTCGATTCAATCACCCTGACCGAACTTGTATGATTTAATTTGCACTATGACATATAAGTTCAATAATGGTTTACGGATAGTTGAAAATTAATTAAACATATTTTTCTTGCTCCCTACTACAGTACTTCTAGAGCAAACTCTCGAACACAGGTTTTTTATTTCTAACATTTATAATATTCTTGTTTCCTTTATCAACAACAATTTGTATTCAATATGCACGCCATTACGTAGCAAGTTGTAACATCTATTTTAACTACATGGATACAAATAATTATATCTGTTATAAATTATATTCTTTATTTTTATCTATCTTACCATGGCATCCATGACCCGAGAACGTGCACGTCGCTTGAGAGTGGTACCTTCCACTATTAAGGAGGAAGTTGTACCTCCTACCGTTAAGGAGGAAGTGACATCTTCTACTGTTAAATTGGAAGCGTTTGTTAAGGAGGAAGTGGAAACTCATAATGTTAAGGAGGAAGTGGTACCTCCTACTGTTGGACAGGCACCAGCTCAGAGGGGGAGTTCCAGTCATCCAGCACCTATAGCGGAGATTGATCACCTAGACGCTGCTTATGCGAAGTATCTGAGGGACTGGGTTCTGCCCCAGCGTATTGGATTTACTAGAGAGATTGAGAAATTGGATAAGACTTATGGTGTAACGGTGATACTTTTATTGTGCTTATTATGTGACTGTGATACTTTTATATTGTACTTTTTGTGTGACTGTGATACTTTTATTTTGTGTTTACTGTGTGACTGTGATATTTCATATACTTTTGTGATATTTCGTACCCAGAAAATTCAACGTAGGGTTGCTCCAGGTATGCCTAGTTTTATGAACTATTATAAGTCTGTATATTTGTTTTATTCATATTAAATGTATGTTAATTTACCGATGTTGAGTGTTCCACCGAAGGGGTCGGCGAACCCAGAAAATTCAACGGAGGGTTGTTCCGGGTCTATTTATATAAATTGTGAATTCATAAACTGCAGGAAGATTGATTTGGAAACTATTTTATATTCTTTTTTTTAATTTTTTTACTGAAAATTTAGCGACGTTTAACGATGTTTATACACGTCGCTAAATACATCGCTGAATGTCGCTAAATACGTCATAAAATAGAAAAACTTTGGCGACGTTTATCGACATACAAATACGTCGCTAATTTAGCGACGTTGAGTCGCTAAACGTCGCTAATAGAAAAAATATTAGCGACGCAATTACGTCATTAGAAAACGTCGCTATAGCGACGTTTTGCGACATTTTTTCTGTCAGCGACTAGCTTAAACGCGACTTCATTAAAACATTGATAATTACGTCGCTAGTTTTTTTAGCAGCATTTTTAGGCCATTTAGCGACGTTTCTAGACGTCGCTAATTTGACTTATTCTGGTAGTATGGGTTAGGTACCAAGGTATGACTTAAGATATTAGATATTGGTCAAGGTAATGATATTAGCTAAGGTATTAGTCTAGAAACTAGTATACGGGATAATATATTAAGGTATTGGTTAAGGTAATGAGGTAATATTAAGATAATAGCTAGGTAATGAGGTACTACTAAGGTATTAGCTAGGTATTAAGTGTTAGACTAAGTTATTGTATATATTAGTATATCTATATAGTATATATGATATTATTATATCATAGTTAACTAGTATGACTTTAAAACCTAGTATTAGCATGGTATTGACCCATAGTTAAGGTATTTGAGATACGGGCTGAGGTATTAGGTAAATGTGTGATACAGGTTAAGATACCATGATACGGGATAAGGTAAATAGCTATAGGTCAAGGTATTGATCCTAGAACTAAGGTGTTGACTAATAGTTAAGGTATTTGAGATACGAGCTAAGGTATTAGGTAAATGTGTGATACAGGTTAAGATACCCTGATATAGGGTAAGGTAGATAGCTATAGGCCAAGGTATTGACTAATAGTTAAGGTATTCGAGATACGGGCTAAGATATTAGGTAAATGTATGATACGGATTAAGATACTGCGATACGGGGAAAGGTAAATAGCTATAGACTAAGGTATTGCTAGAAATTATAGGTAGAAGTATATATCAGGGTAATATATGTTAGTAACTTATTAGTATAGCCTAGAAACCTAGTATTGGCTTACTATTAACTATATTGACTAATATGACCTAGTTATCACCTAAATACCTAATAATGGATTGTTAAGACCTAGTATAACTTTATAACCTTGTAAATAGGTAAAATTAACCTAGAAATTAGAAAATGACCTAGTTTGACTTTGTTGACCTAGATTTGATCAAGTTTGACCAAATTTGACCTAGTTTGACTTAATTGGAACTAGTGTTGACTTAGAGACCTAGTTTTAAGCTGGTACAACATCTTTATGATTCCAAAATACTGTTTTGACTTGTAATTCATATTTAGATCTTTGAGGCACTGATACAGACACTGTCTGACATTTATTGCTCTGGACCACAATAAGTACATTTTTTTAATAATTTTTATTATATGATATTTACTATGATTCATATACTTTGTGATATTCTACTTGATTCCTGACATGATGGTACACGAATTGGTATAGTATGGATCCCCGTTATGAGATGTTGCTTTTTTTGCTTACTGTGTAAGTTATCCTTACTATGCAAGTTATTTTTGTGGAACATGTCATGGTTTGCATCCACTGTACTAGTCGGGGGTAGAAAAGTTCTAGCTATATGTGTGATCATACCCTTACTGTGCAAGAGAAAGTTATGTGAGAGTTAATCATACACCTCACGTATGATTAGCCATGCCCTATAGTTTTGTGCAAGTTCCCAAGCCGATCACTTGTCAGCACTAATACTTCAAGGCACATAATGAGTATAGTTCCTTCCTGTTTATTTTATTTTTACTGAGATATTCTCTATTGCTCTGTCTATTTATTTCTCTGTCATATAGTTGTATTTATCCATTTTTCATATTAATATTGTCAGTTATGATTCAGTTATTTATTCGTATCTTGTATTGCACTCTCTATTACTGTTTTATAGTCTTTGTCATTTAACTGAAACTATTGTTAGAGGTGTGCTCGTTCTATCCTGACTGAATATATTTTTTAGATGATGATTTAGAGGATTGGCGTCCGACGTATTACGGACCATAGGAGGTAGCAGTTGTAGCTTTGGACCTTTTAGTTCATGAGTGATTACCGGGAGGACTAGCCGGTGTCACTAGATACCTTAGTTTCATTATTTAGCGTTTATACTGGATATGTCTCCAGCTTAGACATTTGGCATGTTATATATATTTGAGAATTATTGCGCTTTATTGGTAGACTATTTAGACGTAGATTTGGTTATAGTTGTGACTTTATGATTCCATTCTTCTATTTGACATCGTGCCATTATCTTCCTTGAGTTTTATTGTGATCGAGTATTTATTTTCATATTATTATCATATTGCCCTCCTTTTGGAGTTGAGATATCATTAACAGGTTTAGCTTATATTATTGTATGAGATTAATTAAATAGTGTTGTGACCTAGGCAGCGTTCTATCGCCGATGCTGCGGCATAGGATGGACGTACCTACGTACTCGTGCCCTTATTCCGGGTGCGGGTCGTGACAGTTTTTCTGTCACTCCCCGTTCTCGATATACGTATTTTGGACATATTTTATTTTAGCATGGTTGCATGTGCATGGAGACTAGACCCATTCTTTGGTTTAAACTAGTTCATGGTTTATTTTATGGGTTGTTCAAGTCATGAGAACCTTTGGTTCAACCCTCAACCCTACCATATATAACCCAATATTTGCTCTCTCTTCACTTCTTCATTTCTTCCTCTTTCTTTAATTTTCTCTCCGCGTTTTCATAGGCAAGTACACCTTGCATGAGAATGGAGAAACCTTCTATATTATTATTCTATTATGTTTATGTATGAGTTTCTAAGTACTTTTAGTTCTTGGAGTTTCTGTTTTGATGGATAGATTAGTGTAGATCTATATTTCTAACTTAGGGTTTATAAGTTTTTCTTGGTTTTGATCTATTAAACTTGTGTCTTTGAAAACTATTTTTTACTACATGATAAATCTTTCAATTTAGAGCATTTTGACTTTTGTTTTACCCTATTTGGACTTTAAATGAGTTTTTATGAACAAAAAAATATTTTAATTTTTGGAGCTTTTTTGCCAGGCCGAACCTTCTGTTGGAGAAGAAGTTCCCATGCGGCCTGTGAGCATATGTAGCTGAGAGTGTTATGCGGCCCGAGAGGGTTATGCGGCCTAATCTTTTGCCACATACTGACAACATGTGTCCATCTTGTTGGACGCATGACTGCTTATTTATACAAGTGTCCTTAAACACTTTGTGTTTTCACTCGTTCAACGAATGAGAAATCCGCTAAGTCCAAAAGACCTCCATGCAGCATCGACTCAAATGCGACACCGACACTTATGCGGCACTGAGCGCATGCGGCCACTATTTTCCTTGGACGCATAGATTTGAACCTTGGCATGCCTTTCTATGATTTTGTCTTTTTATCCTAACACACTTAACGGCTTATCACATCAGTCACTTTATGTTACATCTCTAACACTTCATTTATTGCATGTCACTTCAACACTTGACCATAGGAGTAGACCTTTACCCTGAGCATACGATCAAGTAGTCCATGTGGCTTGACTTCATGCGGCCTGACTCCATATGCGGCCAGGATTCATATACGGCCAGGATTTGCAATGCGGCCTGACTTGCCATGAGACCTAGAGACCCATGCGGCCTTGCTTGTTTCGATTGAATATTTTTTGATTCATGTGACCCAATGTATAATTGGTAATTGGACTCGAATACTGTATCTGGCTGATACCACTATTATTTGATAATTATTCATGATTTAATATGTGCCAAGGTGTGACAGATCGTGTCACATTTTAAGTGATTATATTTGGATTATGCATTGAGAATGCCTCCAAATTCTTGAACGCGTGATTTTATAAATATATATATATTATTTTCCCAGTACGGGTATAATAAGCGTGTCTAGGATATTGATTATATGAATATTGCATACATGCTAGGGTGAATCTAGATTTGACTTCCATGGATTCATATCTAGCGTGGCCGTAATTTATATAACATCGTAAGGGAAATTCATATGTGACCACACCTTGAGATTTTGAACACAAAATAGGGCTATTTAGGTAACTAAAAGTTAAAGTAATATTAGAAGGAACGGTATCCCGAGGTTATGCCAACGAACCTTCCCATAGAGATTCATTCTACGTGCTCTGTGGGCTGGCCACCACATATACTGTATATCATCTGCCTTAGTGGAGTGCAGTATCTGACTATTATTATATCGAGCTACTGTTTCACTATAGGAACACTGGAACCGCTAATACTGTATTTTTAGTGCGGTAGCCCTACGAGAGGCCGGTGCATCCTGCAAGTGCCTATTTTATTTATTTTGGTTCGGTTAGCTCATGTTCGGTACTGGCGAGATCTGAGGATATTTATTATGCATTATTTCTGAGATAACCTCAAACTCCACAAAAAATAGCAAGCTGTACAAATGATTGGCCGATTTAGGAAGAAATGGACTTAGTTGTGATTGTATTATTCAGCTAGTAGCCTAGGAAAGTAGACTATCATAGTGTGATGGTTCAAACCTTGTCCTTATTTTGTTGTAGGATTGGGCCTTTGCGCTAGGATATGCCATGGACCTAAGTTACGACACTGAACCTAAGTATTATTATATATTTTTCTTGGGTTTTTATTTCTCTATTTCATGCTTCCTTTGTGGTACTTGCTATTTGGGATCTAACCCCACTGGTATTGCATGGCCAGGTTTTGAGCAAGCACCTGAGGATCCAGCGTATTTTTTCCTACCTCATGGCGTGCACCAGGAATATGGTCACAGGGGATAGCGAGTGGGTTTTCTTCTTTCCTGCTCGTCTTATACATTTACTTCTTTTTGGCGTTTAGCCAGCGACAACTGTTAGCCGGATTGTCTGGATATTAGTTTCCTTACATGATTGTATTAAATCAGATAGCAGCTGATCACTGTCATGTACTTATATTACTCTTCCAACTTCTTATTTTCACACCTGGACTCCAGAATATTTTGAGAAAGTATTTGGGACGTATTATTGCTTATCATATATGCTCTATGCTTACTGTTTCATATTTGAATGATTAAGACATAGAAGTTTTTTACCATAGGAGACTTAATTGTAGCATGCACCCCTTGTCTTATACATCCGTAATCGTCGTACGACGTATAGTACCTTGTACGGGGTAGCTAGCCATATTCGTCCCCGTATTTCGATACCGGGGCGTGACAGCTCCGCTGGAGAACTTTGGGGATCCATTATTTATTGCGTACTCATGACTTCTAAACACAGATAATAGATTTTATGATGCACTGTGAGGAATAAATGTCACACTGTACATTTATATTGCTCGAGATAGAATAAAAAATATAAATGCTATACATTCAAATTACTTCATTGGGAATGAGGAAGTAGAAGTCTTAGATTTAGACGAAGTACTTCTTAAGGAATTTTTCATTGATTGGCATCATTAAAAAATCTCCGTTAGGCTTTGCGAGCCTGTATGCATAGTTGTAATACATTGATTCTTCCATGAAAGGCCCTTCCCTCTTAGCTTGGAAACTTTCTTTCATCTTGTGCGTCATGACCATCAGTATTCTTACTGTTAATACGAGGTCACCGAATTGGAATGCTCTTTCCTTCACCCTTTTGTTGAAGGCTCTGAAAATGTGTGCTTGATACAGCTCAATACGTTGTTAAGCCAGGAGACATTTCTTACCGAGTGCTTCTAACTCTTTTAACCGCAAGCGATGGTTATCTTCGGTTGCTAACAAGTTGACGAGGGCTACTCTGAGGAAGAGAATTTGGATTTGCAGGGAAAGAACCTCTTCCCTACCATAAACCAAGGAGAATGTCGTACTTCCAGTTGGAGTCTGGACCGTAATACAGTAGACCCAGAGACATTCACCAAGATTTTTATTCCAATCGCGCTTGTGAGACGAAACAAACTTCTTGAGTAACTTCATAATCATTTTGTTGAACGCTTCTTTTAATTAGTTTGCTTCTAGATTATATGCTATCGAAGCTATGTTCAAGATTTATTTTTTATCGCAAAACTGATAGAACGCGTGGCTGACAAATTATGGATCATTGTCATGGATGATCCTTCGAGGCAAATGGTAGATGACATAATGTTTGACAATGCTGGTCATGTTTGATGCTTTTACTTCAATGAGCGGTATAGATTTTGCCTATTTAGAAAAGTTGTCTGTTATGGCAAGAACAAATCGATGGCCTTTGTAGGACGGTGGACTAATTGGGCCAATGATGTCCATACCCCGTGCTTCAAATGGCCAAGATGGGATTATTGGGTGTAGAAACTCTGAAGGTTGGTTGATGAAGTCAGCATAGATTTGATATTTCTTATATTTTCTTGTGTAATCTATATCATCTGCTATTATCATGGGCCAATAATAACGCAAGCGTCGGAGGCGATCCTGCAGCTTAGGACTTAGTTGGTGAGCTCCACAAGTACCATCATGCGCTTCACGGAGTGCTTGCTTTGCATCTGTATCCGATAGGCATCGGAGTAGAAGTCCATCGTATGAGCGGCCATACAAAAATTTTGAGGCTGTATCATAGTAGAACTGGAGGGAGCGTCTTTTGACAGAAGTAGCCACCTTCGGGTCGTCAGGCAAAATTCAGTAGACAACATAGTTTTCACTACCCACACCCACTGTAAGGGAACGAGTACGTGGGTACGTCCAGCCTACGCCGTAGCCTCGGAGATAGAACGATAGGTCAATAATACTATCTAACATCTCATACAATATATATAATATACTTGAGACAAGATATCTCAACTCCAAATGGAGGATAATATAACAAAATGATAATCATTACTCAATCACAATATAAAACTAAAGGAAGATAAAGGCACGATATGGAATAGGAAAAATGAATCACAGAGTCACAAATACAATCCAACCAAGTCTAATAGTCTAAACACAACACAATAGTCTCAAATAAAATATACATGCCAAAATATCTAAACTGAGACATATCTAAAATAATAAAGAAAGTAGCTAAGTTGCCTCAACAATTGGCTCTAGCTCAACTTGCTTTACAGGTGTTATCTCAACTGGCTCACCATCCTGTGGCCCATAATAGGTGGGAACATCTCCTCTAACCAGTCATCTAAAAAATATATCCAATCAGGATTGGAGCGAAGTACAAAACTCTGAAAGTAGTTCCAAATACATGGTATAGAATAAATGAAAACTAATAGAAAAGAATACAAGATGTACAAGTAACTAGGAAATAAAAATATAACTGAGATAAGCAGGTAATATATACTGAAAGATAAATACAGGCAATATGGAATGAACTACAAGTATGAAAAACAAGAATACTAACTAAGTGTCTTAGAGTACAAGTTCGTTATGTGATCAATTTAGGTTAAACACGAATACACTAAAGTAACTCGATTAAACGCGAGGTGTATAATCGACATGAACACAAGTACACTATAGGCTTGATCACATAACCAACTCCTACTGCTCCGCCAAAGCCAAAATACATGGATCCGATCATGACACATTACGTACTCGAATAATATTATAAGTACACGAAGAACACTATCACGCCCAAATCTTTCGCGGTCCCGATCGCCCCCGTCGGGCATGAATCACTGCACCAGCGCTCCCGTGGGATGGTCGTTCCCCTCGAAACATGATGTCAAAAGAGCCTGGAGATGCTCTCGCATAAGGCAACAGCATAAGCCATCTTGGTTATCATCGAATCGATCGAGTTTGCAACGGAGGAGCAGTGTTACGAACAATAATCCATCTGAGTATACGAGACAAAGGTCAAGGCACGAGGCTCTCTGAATACAATGTCATTGTTTGTCACTACAACACTCTAAAAATAGGGGTACTTTTGACTTTTTATATATTATTAATATTGTGCGTATTTAATTTAAATAATTGCATGATATGTATATTTATATTATATTATATACAGTGTTCTTAATGTTTGAGCTAGTAGACTCGACCTAGAAGCCCACTAGATGGACACCTGACTGAATTATAGGGTTATGAATTTAATTTGTATTATTTAGGATTTAATTATTTGAGGTTGTAATTAATTATCGTGATTGTTACACCCTACCATTGTTGCAATATTCGGAGCCCAACATTAGCCCATAATTTCCAACAAGTTGTTGCATTCTAGACTTGACACGCCAACTTAGGCGCTGGACTTTTCCGTCACTCAAAATCATAATCCTTTGTGCTCTAATTTAATTTTACAACTTCCCGTATACGAAATCCATTATTTAATCCTGTGTCGCGCACCCGTGTCGTTGCCATCAATTTTGAGACACCAACTTAACCCGTTTAGCCGGACCAATTAAAGGATCCAAGACTGACATCAGGCCTACACCTTTTATGACCTTTGTGTAACTCATAATTATGCTCTATTGTGCTTCATTTCAGCTGCATAATATTCGTCACAGACGTTTATTTAATTTGTAAATAAAATCCAACTTTGTATCGTTGTACGTTCTAATCGAAATTGGAGACACAATCTCGACCCATTTTGTGCAACCCAAATTAGGATAATATTATATTCTGAGTCTACTTTATTTATGACACTTCTGTCCCACTTAATTTTAGCCCCATGTATTTCTAATTAATTTTAGAATACCACTTACATTTCTTTAATTAAATTGGGGATACCAACTTTGACTAATCCTATTTTAATCCCAATTTAATCCAAATATCCTATTAATTAAGCCTATGCAAAACACACAACACCCCCTCACCCTACAAAATACCAAAAACTAATTCCTCCACCAATTTTTCATCATTTTATGTGTGTGCAAATACCCAAATTTAAGGGGCTTATTTGTAAATGCTGCATTGGGTGTCAACATCCCATTGGTTCAAACCAAATGGAGAAGTCCTAATTCTTGAATAGTCAACCCAACCCTCTCCTCGTATGAATAAATTCCTCTTGTCAAATCCTGGCCACCCAATCAAAATGGGGCTCATCATCACCACACATTCCCACTTACCATCCCATATTTAATGTCTCTTCAATGCACCCTTCCCAAGCAGGCCCTAATTCCCACACCTTGGGAAACCCCCATTTCTCTCTCTTCCCTCCTCACACCAACCGTAGCCTCTTCTTTCTTTTTCCATTTCTTCCCTTCTTTTTCTTCTGTCACGCCCCAGTCCCAAAAATACATGGGACTAGGCCACGTGGTAATAGCCAGCTGTCATATCTCCGAGGATATCCCAATTTAATAGATCCCAACAAAGAGTGCAACGTTGTCCTAAATACTAACATATCCCATAAAAATCAACAACAGGTAATCTAATCTCATCCACAATATAAATAGCAAGAATGTACTAATAATAACTGCTGGAAGATAAACGCCAGTCTCAAAATATCATAGTACAACCAAGAGTGTCTGGTGTGGACAAACCCACTACTATGACAAAATAAAAGTACTAAAATGATAGACAAAAGAGTAATGACTAGGGCATCGGCTGACTAGATAATGATGCTCCCAATCCTAGGCAAAATGCCTACCAACTGATCACGGAAACTCTAACGGTAGCACCTCTAGCTCCTCAGCTGTAGCGTACCTTGTCTCCTATCCTGGGCCGTATACTGTGGGGTAATATGCCTCGTCCAAATCTGAAAAGGTACCAGATCCTCAGAGGGAAGTAACAAGATACATAGAAACATGCCATATATATGAATACTGAATAAAATAAATATAATAAAGGGTGTGCTAACCATCTACGTGAATGCAATATGAGGACAACGTTGGTACGTATGGGTAGGTGTAGGCATATAATGTCCAACACTCCGAAGATAATGGCATCAGTACAGTATATCGTCTATATCGCTCCGAAGAACGTGGCATCAGTATAGTATATCATCCATATTGCTCCGAAGAACGTGGCATCAGTGTAAAGGAAGTCGTTGGATCCGTGGCTCCTCCGAAACTATGGCTCCAATGTGTGTACCCCATATGCCTACTAGCTGTCCTCCCCGCCCAATATAAATATACAAGTCGAATACTCGACATGTGTACCACGCCTCTATATGCCAAGTCTCTACGAATACAACTCCTAAATTATGTATTATCTGTGATGCATGTCACACGCACCGATAGCTAGTCGAGTACGCGAACCCGCATCCCAACATAAATTTGTCACTATAAAACGTGTCAAAGTGTCAGGTCTCGGAAGATATCAGAGTATCCTCCAATAGGGTGAGTCTACTAATGACTAGGTCAAGTACACTAATTATCAACGTCGACTACACCCGAGTCAATCTCGGACGCGCACAGTCATATGAATAAAGCAACAAGAATTATACCGCATATGCAATATTTAAATTAAACAGTAAATATGGTAAGGTATCTTGCCTGGGTCCTGAAGCTGTGAATGCCAATAGCCTGCTCCTGCGGTATCTTATGGCTGATCCAATGACCCTATACAATATAATATAACAATTACTGACATCATACACTAAGCAATATATGCACGACTACGACGTTGCTCTTAGGTACTGTCTCAAGATTTCGGCTGGCCAACTACAGAGTCGCGTGTGCATGTAGCTAAGATGCACACGTGCCCTGTCCTCAGTCATCGTGTATCTCATGACAATAAATTACCACGTTATGGGTTACGAAGCTGTTTATATTTTAGTAAAAATATGTTCTTATTTTCTATGCTTGAGTATACATATAATTGTCCAGGTTTTTAGGTGAAAAACAAGTCCTTATATTCGAGTCTATCATTAAGGAAAATATTGGTTATTAATGAATGCTAAATCTTGTTAATCATCACCATTCATATATGTAGTTTTAACGTAAATTTAGGTTTGTGTCCAGGATTTCGATACTCGACATGACGCACAATGCGAATATATTTAAACACGATACAAGGAGGAAGGAAAATAGGGCATTTATCTAGGCGTGGCGGACGGGGGATCTGCGCTTGCTGACGTCTCTCCTCCGGCGGGGGCGGACCTCCGGCTGGCGTACAACAACCACGACAGCAAAGACAGTATGTGTAGCAACGGCAGCGACAGTCGGGTACGGCGGCAACAGCTGTGTCACGACCCGCACCCAGTGTAAGGGTACAAGTCAGAAACAACGCCCAGCCTACGCCGCAGAATCGGCGATAGAACACTGTCTAGATAATCTATCTAACAATATAATGAACCACCAAAATGATAATATACTCAATCACAGATCTAAGATGAAAAGCACAAATCAGATAAAGAATAGAATAGTCACAATAAAACTCATGAGTCTAAAATAATACATCAATGAGTCTGAAGAAGTAACAAAATAAGTTGGAGACAAATCCAGTATAAAAGAATACTACGAAGCTACAACTCCAGGGTCAACTGTCTCAGTTGGGATAAGTCCCTCCTGAGCCAGGGTCTCAGAATCTAAACCCACAACATCCTGGGGTCCATAATAGGTAGGGTACCACTCCTCAGTGTTATCTAAAAAAATATATCCAGTCAGGAAAGAAGCTGAGTACATCTCTAACAGCAGTTCTAATCAATGATAAAAACTATATAAAAGTAAATAACTTTGGATAAATAAGATGCACAATAGATACAAGAGATATATATACAATAAGGAAATACTAGAATTAAATACAATAATGAACAATATGCCAATAAAACAAGAATACTAATGACTAAGTGTGTGAGTACTAGCTTAACATATGATCGGCTTGGGCAAGATGCAATGCGGCCTGGCTAATCATACGTGCGGTGTATGATCAACACTATTCAGTAATCAGTACTTGATACAATAGGGATATTGATCACATATCTATACTAATACTCCCCAACCCCGACTGGTATAATAGATCCAACCGTGGGTATAATAGATCCAACCACGGTATGCTATGGCACGAGATTCCCCAAGAAGATAGCTAGTCTTCCCGAGAATCGGTGTCTGTATATGTACAAGATAACTAATGAAATAATACTTGCACCATATACACTATATACCAAGGAATAACATCTCATGACGAGATCCGGATATACCAATCCGTGTAACAATAGTTGTTTGATAATAAACGAAAAAAATTGAAACTAGGTTTATACGAAATCCTTTCTTTATTTACAAACAAGAAAAAGAAGTACAATTAATCCTATACGAGGATGTTAAGTAAAAAAATTTGATTCTGGGGAAATATTACTATAGGAGTCTGATCTGCGGTCGATCACTTTGTCCCTTGGACCACACGATGACGAAGAAGTACTGTAGAAGATGAAAAAGAAGCTTCAAAGACTGCAGGAGGGATTGAACTCTCGTTGCCAAAGCTCTCTATATGTGCTCTCTTGACCTTGACCTCTGTATTTGACCCTTGCTTTTTTTTCTGACCTTGTCTCCTCTCTTATTCTCTGCCCTTGACCTCCGTGGCCGGAGGTCTCTATTTATAAAATTTGGTCGCAGTCGGTGTAGAAACCGAACAACGGAGAGAACTGCACCTTTTACGTGGCGGTTATAATAACTGCTACCCACGTATGAATGATCTCCTGAATTGGCGTGTGACACATGTCCCACTATAAGGTAATGCGTATAATCGCTTATCGAAGATCACGACATGCAAGCCACGTAGATAACTGCCCCTTGCGTAGAGATGGTTGGCATAAAAGCCAAATAACTGTCTCGTTGGCGTAAAAGCCAAATAGCTGTTCTGATGGCATAAAAGCCAAGTAGGCGTAGAAGCCGAATAGTTATCAAGTTGGCGTAGAAGCCAAGTAGCTGTATGTTGGCGTAGAAGCCAAATAGCTGTCATGTTGGCGTAGAAGCCAAATAGCTGTCATGTTGGCATAGAAACCAAATAGCTGTCATGTTGGCGTAGAAGCCAAATTCTGCGTAAAGCTTGATGCTGCATAGATAGGTAACCAGCGTAAAGATAGCCAGTTATCCTTTTTTGACTGAGGTTTTGAGCATGTTCTGGGCTAGATAGCCTTATCACACACCTTTGCAAATATAACCTGAGTTGGCGTATTTCGAGGAGATAGCATACGATGTACTCCTATAGTTGAAAATAGCCTGGTCGACGTAATATGTAGGGATGATGATGTGGACGTATTTGCCCTAATTATAGCTCACTCAGTCATTAAAAGTAGAACCAAATCTCGTACATTAAATGCAGAGATCTGCCCCCATCTCGCGTATTAATTGCAGAGACTTGCCTCGAGTTCTGTACGAAGAACAACTTTTAACGTGGCAGTTGATTTTGTCTCATCCTAAGCGTGAAGCTCATGTCTGCCTATGTAGAATAGGCAACGTATTCCTTGAATGCATAAATAATATCTTATATCAAGGGTTATGTTACTAGACGACAGTATGAAGTTCTGTGCAGTATCATTATTACAGCCGTCCTCTCGATCGCTGTGCAGTACTCTTTGTCAGGAGTCAGGTTTACTGCTTCAACTAACAGGTTCATTCGAAAATTACGAAGAGTTTCTCGTACAACTTCCCGCTGCATTAAAAGCAGACAGGTTTTACGCCGAAGTGGTGATGTAGCAACCTTTTTATGCCGAAGCAGTTTGGAAGGACTGCTTTACGCGGATTGTTCTGGAACTATATTTTACGCTGAACAGCGTTGAAGCTCAGCTGTACACCAATGGCTCTGACGTCATATTTTATGCCACCTAGTGTTGGAGCTCTATTTTACGCGAGCTTCCTACATGTTGATGGTTTTACGCGTATGATTCCCCAGCGTATTTTTCATGCTTCTACAATACCCCCTTCAAAGTTTTCAAATTCTTTGTAATTTGAAATACTTTGAATGAAGCATGAAACGATCAAGTTTGACTCATTCTGCGAGGCTGATTTCTCGGCAAATTTTTAGGAGTTTGTTGGGAGTTGGTGTGTTCTCCTCAGCCTATATAAAGGCGAATGGGTTAACCTGTTTTCCCATACTTCCTTCACCATAAAGAGATGGTTGCCGAGCTTTGCTAGGTTGACTTGAAGAAGAAGAAGATCATGTTCTTCTAGCATGTAAGGAGCCGTAAAAAGAGGCATCTTCGAGCAAATGTCCTCTGCAATGATGAATCATGGAAGGATATCATAGCTTCCTTTGCTCGGGATGATCAGCAATTTTATTTGGCGATTCGTCCAAGAGAAAGGAAGGATCGTATTGGACCACACAGCTTGCAAACAGTTTTTTTTCCCATTATGGTGCTGGACGATGTTAGGCAGTCTGGCCCTATCTTCCAGTATTGTGTTGGGTCTGAACCCCCAACACAAATTTAGGACATGCCTGCCATGGCGTATGGAGGGTGGGCTTGCGTAATTGATACATGCCCAATCTGTATCCTCCCATCATTAATTATTTTCTTGTTAATAGGCTACGGAAGTCGATTAACTGCTGTAGAAGACGAAAAAAAGATCTCCACTAATATGAGAACCTGGCACAACAGATTCTTGGTATGATCTTAAATAAAAATAAGAAACCCTTTGTAGAAAAATGATTTCCATCATATGTAATCATGAAGATAAAAAACCCTTTGTAAACTGGATTTCCATCATATGTTATCATGATTAATAAACTTGTCTTATTTTACGCATCTGATGATTTGCCATATTTGCTGTGAGGAAGTCTGAATAGTGTGCAGCTTCGGCACATCTGAATAATTTTACGCTGACTCCGGTAAAAGAGTATCTGATCTCGTCCCATCTTTTACGCGTAGCAGAAGACGCGTAGAAAGCTCCTTAGCATTTAAGTTGAAGACCCAAATTGTCATGCTATTTTGGACGAGGAGTCACGTAGAATTCTGAACTGTCACTTCTCTGATATGAAGAATTCTTGTTCAGACCATCATCTTTAAGAATGGTCCCAAAAAATCCCTTGAAAAGGGCAAGAAATGTCTGTCGACCAAGCCATATTTGAACTTTTGTAAAATATTCTGATTGGACTTTGGATGAACTTCCAAATGGCCCAAGAAGAAGAGTCATCTTTAATGCTGAACTCTGTGTATTTCAGGCACTTGGAATGTTTTGTAGCCAAAAAGGAGCATCTTCTGCGTAAACCCTTATAATTGGCCGTCTGTAGCTTTCGAGCGTAGAATCGTAGATTTGTAGCCTCTGAGCGTAAAAAGCTTCCGAGCGGGAAATCATAGATTTGTAGTCTCTGAGCGTAAAATCGTAGGTTTGTAGCCTCTCGAGCAACGTCGATGATATGATTCAGGCCGAGTATGACTCCTTGACTGTAAAGCTTGCTTTCAAATGGCGCTTATATAATTTCATCCATCTCCTGCTGCTGTGTCCAGATGGATTTGTTTAAGCATTAGGAGCCATTACCAATTTTTATTAGGCTTGGCTAATCTGTAAGCGCTATTTGAAATCATATAAGGGCCCTCCTATTTCTTTATGATTATTTGTGCTAACTTTGGACATCGTACCAGAGGTAATATGGATGTAGTACGATATTGTGTTTGTTGAGGATATCCCACTGGGGATCTTTTGGTGGACCTATTATTTGTTGCGCACGTTGAGTGCAAATAATAAGTTCGGAACAAGCCGTATCAGAGGATTTATGGACGTGATAGTTTTTTGTGGCTAGTAAAGACATCCAGCTGGGGGATTTTTGTGGACCCATTATTTTTTGCGCACGAGAGTGCAAGTAATAAGTTTTAGGACAAGGCCTGCCAGAGGTAATACAATCGCGATAAAATATGACTCTGTGGGGATAGGGGAGAGATATAGTTCAGAGGTAATGTGGACATGAACAATTAGTTTCCATTGCGGGCATTCCACATAATATTTTTGGTGGACCTATTACTTCTTGTGTACGAGAGTACAAGTAATAAGTTTTAGGACAAGCCCTGCCAGAGATAATATGGACGTGGCAGTTTTTGTGGACCTAACACCACTGGCGTACTTATAGTTAAGTACGGGTGCTAAGTTGAGATGATAACCGACATCAGAGGTAATATGGACTTGATAATCGATAGCCAAAAACTCGGAAGGTTTGCTCAGAGGTAATATGAACATGACAAACTTTTGAGTTGTGACTCCACTGGGGATGGAGGTATACATCTGCTCAGAGGTAACATGGATACGACAGTTTTTATGGACTTAACACCACTGGCTTACTTAGAGTTAAGTACGGGTGTTAAGTTGAGATGACAACCGATATCAGAGGTAATATGGACGTGATAATCGATAGCCAAAAACTCGAAAGGTTGGTTCTGAGAGAAATATTATGACAACAGTTCAGAGGTAATATGGATGTGAATAAGTGTCCCAAAAAAAAACTCTTTTGAAGAGTGATTCGTTGAGTGTGGTCTATCCAAACATAAAGATACACCCAGGATCACTCCGCTGGGGAGATTAATAGCTCAGAGGTAATATGAACATGGCTAGCGTCAAACTGACTGGTTTTAATAGTCATTTTGCCAATGTACGAGTAGACTTAAGGATTGCTCTACTGGGGGGATTTGAGGATCCATCCTCCATTGCGTACCCGGGCCTTCCAGATGCGGATGATGGCTTTTTACAAGAATTTGTAACGAAGGAGAAAATATTGCACATAGGCACTTGCTGGGGATGAAAAATCAAGAGTCAATTTGTACATCCGGGTTATGGACTTATTACCCATGGCGTCTCTTAAGTACAGGTAATAAGCTGAAATAACTAGCACTATCAGGGGTTATGCGAACATGATAGTAGGGAGTCGAAGAGAAGAACTTCACTCAGAGATAATGTGGACATGGAAAAGTTCTTAAAATATCTTACTCAGAGGTAATGAGGACGTGGCAAGATATGACTCAGTGGAGATAAAGAAAAAATAGGGCAGAGAAAATATGGACATGGCCATTTTCGTGGTGAAAGATTTACTTTGCTGGAGAAAGTGGAAAGACGTAGTTCAGAGGTAGTATGGACGTGAACTGATCTATAGCCACAAACTGGGAGGTTTGCTCAGAGGTTATTTGGATATGGCAAATTCAGCTGGGGAAACAAATGTTTGGACAATAGTTCAGAGGTAATATGGTCCTGAACTAGTGTCTAAAAAATTCACTGGAGAGTGATTTGCTGAGTGGGGAGAGACCTAAAGTTTGCTCCTCTGGAGAGATTATATTAACTCATTATCCGGTACCTCTTAAGGGGCAAATTGACATTTTGGAGCGAGATCAATTTGCCGTGACCGTCACCTTATTTATAGATGTAAAGTGATAACTTTGGCATCAATCAACTCCTGGATTCTCCTTTTCAGTATATAGCATGCTTTTGTAGGGTGATGAGCGTACCGATGAAAGAGACAATATTCTGGGTTATCGACTTTGCCAGCCCTTTCGGGGCATCTGATGTTGGGAAGCCAAAGTTTGCTTTCCTTCATCAATATATTAAATACTTCAATGATGTTATCTTCATTGAAGGAGAAAGTCTCCTTCGGCCTTCGGGCTCTCGATGCCTGAGTTTTACGATCTTCCGGAAAGATGGTCATCGTTGCATCATCTTCGGACTCAGAAGGAATTCTACCCCCAGCTTTGGATGTTGTCCTATTTTGCCGAGGTAGACTGTCACGCCCAAGTCCCAAAATGTCAGGAACTAGGCCACGTGTCACTGGCCAGCTGACACGTCACTAAGGGCTTAATCCACTTTGATGGACCCAAAGGGACGTGCTACGCTGTCCTAAAATACTACAAGTATAGAACAGGTAAAACTATCTCATCCACAACAAAATGTCAGAAAAGCAAGTGCTGAAATATATATATAACTGAGTCTGATACAGTACACAACTGGTGAGAATACAAGCCTACTACAAAAATTGATAATAGCGCAGAAAAAATCAGATAGATTAAGCAGTGTCTATCTGATCAAAACATCTCCATCTCCAGGTAGCAGCATCTAGGGTAAAGCCTACTCTGAGGGTGTCTCCTCGAGCTCCTCCTCGGTAACACATCTGGCCTCCTGACCAGGCCCGTACACTGTGGGGCAGAAAGCCTCATCTAGATCTGGCAAGGAACCAGGTCCTCAGTGGGACGTAACAAGATACAGAAAAATGACATGCCATGTAATGTAAATACTGAATAAAGAAATAAAATAAATATAGGGTGCTAACCATATTAAGTGAAAATGCAAGTAAAGATCCAGTAGTACGCATGGGAATGTGTGGCTAGACATACGCTGACGTAATTCATCAATCGTGGCGACTGGCTAATATAGGTGTCGTATGCCCCCGACTCAGGAAACTCTGCAATCGACCATCTCTGATACGAAGGTATAAAACATTATTGGAGGGGTGTCCCAAACGTCTACCAGTTATCTTTCCCATCCCAATGAAATTAAATGTCAAGTTGTATTTTCTTTCTGAATTATTCTAATCCGTGATGCGGGTCACACGTATTGGTAGCTAATCAAATACGCAGCTCGCATCCAAATATGCATGGCAACCATGTTGCGTGTTCCCGTGATAGGGTCTAGGAGAATATTAGAATACTCTCTCAGTTGTGGGTGAGTCTGTAAATTGTCAATCATAACAGCTGACTGTACCCAAGGCAGTCTCAGGTAATCAGGGTATATAAAATTCAGGAACAAAGCAGATATCAACAATTGAATTTAAACATTAACTTGGCAAGGTATACTTGCCTACTCCTTGATATTGTTGATAACCTGATCTCACAGTCAGGTTTGAAGGTGCTGGTGACAGGGGGTCACTGGCTGTGCTGAAGTTGATTTCTGTTAAAACAGATAGGTTCGTGAATATCATAGCTGTAATATAAAGCATATGTATATACTTATATACACATATATAATATAGGTATGTATATATAGTATGTATATATATAGATATAATATATATAGCAGTATGTATAATATATAAAGAACAGAAAGGTAATACAGGTATTAGTGGCAGGGTATATCCACTGCTATAGATAATATAGTATTTATCAGGGTGTATCCTCTGATTTATATAAAATAATAAATAGTAATATTCAGGGTATATCCACTGACATATAGGTAAATTGAAATGACAGTACAGAAATTTGATACGTATATATGTGCTGTACTAAATATTATTAGGGTCTATATAAGACCACTGAATAATATATAATTAGGCTGTAATATCCAGCACAATATATAATATATAATATTAAATTGAAATGACATTTACAAGAATTGAAATATATAATATATAGATAAGCTGTATTATCCAGCTGGATATTAATATATACATATATAGATACTATATATATATATATATATAGATATATATATATAAGTGCAGGAAATAAATGCAGAAAAATAAATAAAAGAAAAATGCATAGATAGTATAACATATAAATATGTTACATATACATATATATAGTATACATATTTATATATATATAAATATATACATATTTATATATATACTATAGACATATATATATAGAAATAATTGTATATATATATATCATAATATTATATAATATACATATTCATATATACATAATAAATATATATAGTAATAAATATATTTAGATATATATCTATAATATATATACAGTATAATATACTGTAATTATATATATAATTATACATATAAATGCATATACATATATATATATACATATATATATATATACATATATATACATATATATACATATATTATATATATATAAACATGTATTAGAGATTATATACGTATTTATGAATAGTATAGGTATATATACCTTTACAGGTGGCAGGGGGGTCCCACACGGTGTCGCCGGCGAGAGGACGGCGGCGGAGGCAGCCGGAGGTGGCCGGAGGAGCTGTAGCAGCAGCAGTAGCAGATAGCAGCAGCAGCAGCAACAGTGGAGTGCGGGGGCTCTGGCCGGCGGAGGAGCGGCGGAGGTGGCCGGGCAGGCGGCGGGTTTGGGAGAGGGAAGGGTGGCGGTCAGGTTGGTGGTGGTGGCGGGGGTCCACGACGGCTGTGGCGGCGGCTAGGGGCGTCGGGGGTGAGGGTGGCAGCAGCTCGGGTTAGGAGGGGGTGGCTGCTGCGGGGGCTAGGGCGGCCGGAGGCGGTGTCGTGGGGAGGTGAGGTGGTGGTGGTAGGTAGGGGAGGTCGGGGCGAAGAGTTTGGGTAGGGTGGCGGTGGTCGGCGACGGCCGGAGGCGGCGCTGGGGGTGAATGGGAGTGGTGGTGGTGCTGTGTAGGTGGTGGTCGGGATGATGCTGTGGAGGCTGGCCACGGCGGAGCAGGCGGCCGGAGGTGGGTGGCAGTGGTCGGAGGAAAGGGGAGGGGAGTGGCGACGGGTTCGACGGTGGTCCGGTGGGCGGAGGGTGGCCGTGGTGGTGGTGGGATGGGTTTGAATGAAGGGGAGGGCTAGGGTTTATATAGGGTTTGGGAATGAGTGGCAAAGTTGTAATTAATGGCAACTTCAGGGGTATTTTGGTAATTTGATAATTTGGGATATTTCTTACAGGATTTTTCTGGGTGTTTTGGGTGGGTCCCACTCACCTATGGTCTAGCCAATAGGATTTGGCCACCTAGCATGCAATTTTGCATATAAACCCCTAACTTTTTAATAATTGCATAAATGCATAAAATTTGTATTTTGCGTAATTTCGTAATTTACCTGATTTTAAATACTGATTTTCCGAAATTCTAAATTATACAAAAATGAGGGAAATAGCTGGAGAAAAATATTTTGGACAGTGTGGGGTGATTCTGGGCAGGTGCAGGGTCTGATATTGCAGGTGATACAGTCATCGTATTTATTATTTAATAAATACTGCGTACGGTGTTCACTAATTATTTAGAGGTTATTAGGGTCATAATTTTTCTACGGTGTCAATACGATAATTGTAATACAATTAGAGTAGAATATTATCGTATTTTTGTTTGGCAAAAACAGGTGCCTACTGGTCCTCAAATCACTAGGGTACAGGGATGGGTAAAGAGCAGAAAATTAAATAGGAAATAAATACATACGTTTGTAACGATATTTGTACGACTAAAACGAAGCATCAAACGAGGTTTCTGGAAGTTGCACAAAATACAGAAAAAGTAGTCTGACTAGTCTAGAGCAGGAATGTGAAATTTGTTTAGGGTTAACAGCTAGTGTGATGCCCTAGTCAATTGTGTAATGAACAGGTGCATAATCAATATATAATAAATAAAATTTTAAAAAGTTGCACTAATTCTAATTAGTCAAAATTAATCCTAAATTACTGAAATCTGGTCGAGGGAGTTTACAATCTACCCTCCTTAGAATATTTCGTCCTCGAAATAAAAACAACCATATAATGAGAATGAAGAATTATTAAGGACATAAGATGATTAAGAAAGATTTGGTTTGAAATATTGGACATACCCTGGTTTGGAAATAGGTGGGGATAACGCTGACGAATATCCTCTTCTCGTTCCCAGGTGGATTCACCTGGTGCATGATGTCTCCATGCAACACGAATGAGTGGAATAGTCTGGCCTCGCAACACTTTCTCGCTACGGTCCAGAATCTCTACAGGCTCCTCCTGATAAGATAAGCTTGGCCCGATGGTGATCTCTGAGTAGTCTAGCACATGACTCGGGTCTGGAATGTACCTCCTCAGCTGAGACACGTGGAAGACATCATGTACTCCCTCCACAGTCTGAGGTAGAGCTAGTCTGTAAGCAACTTCTCCGACGCGATCTAGCACATCGAAGGGTCCAATGTACCTTGGACTTAGCTTCCCTCTTCCTCCAAATCTGATAGTTCCTCGAGTAGGTGAGATTTTTAAGAACACATGCTCCCCTACTTGGAACTCTAGAGGTCGACAATGAATGTTGGTCCAGTGCTTCTGCCTGTCTTGTGCAGCTCGTAGGTGTCCCTGGATCTTCTTTACTTTCTCCACCGTACGAATAATCAGTTCTGGTCCCAAGATCTGTCTCTCGCCAACATCGCTCCAGCATACTGGAGAACGACATTTTCTTCCATACAAAGCTTCAAAGGGAGCCATTTGAATGCTCGCTTGATAGCTGTTGTTGTAGAAAAATTCCACCACGTGTAGATGATCTTCCCATGATCCGCTGAAATCAAGCATGCAGGCTCTCAGCATATCTTCAAGTGTCTGGATGGTGCGTTCTGATTGGCCATCTATTTGTGGGTGATACGAGGTGCTGAACTTGAGGCGGGTACCAAGACTTTCTTGCATACTTCGCCAAAAGTAAGATATAAATCTCGTATCTCTGTCAGATACTATGCTGACTGGCACTCCATGCAGACGCACTATCTCCTTCATGTACATGTCCGCCAAGACTTCTGTAGATTGTCCAACTCTAAAAGGTAAGAAATGAGCAGCCTTTGTGAGTCTATCTACGATTACCCATACAGCATTACGACCACTAGGACTTCTTGGGAAGCCCATAACAAAGTCCATCGTAATGTGTTCCCATTTCTACTCAGGTATTGGGAGGGGTTGAAGTAGACCGGCAGATCTCTGATACTCAGCCTTGACTTGCTGACACACCAGGCATTTGGCCACAAAGCGTGCTATCTCCCGCTTCATTCCATGCCACCAGTAATATTATCGTAGATCTCTGTACATCTTTGTGCCTCCTGGATGTATAGAGTAGGTTGAACTATGAGCTTCTGACATAAGCTCATTATGAAGTTCTCCATTTGGAACATAAAGACGATCACCACATCTTAGAGTCCCATCTTCGTGTATGCGATATCCTGTCTGAATTCCAGTCTCTGTTCTTTGTCGAAGCCTCTGAAATCTTGCATCTGTTGGTAGAGTAGTTTTGATTCTTTCTACCAAGGTTGATTGCAGCTGATAGTTTGATAATTGGCCGTCAAGTCCTGGCATAATGACCTCTATTCCCAAATTTTCTAGATCTCTCAGAAGACCTGGTTGGGTGATCATAAAGAATGCCGAGGGTCTTCTGCTTAGAGCATCTGTCACCATATTAGCTTTCCCTGGATGGTACTGTAGATCAATTTCGAAATCCGCCATCACTTCGAGCCATCGTCTTTGTCTCAGATTTAAGTCCTTCTGAGTGTAGACATATTTCAAACTTTTATGATCGGTAAATATCTCCACTCGTTCGCCATATAGATAGTGTCTCCATAGCTTCAGGGCCAAGATGACTGCGGCAAGCTCCAGGTCGTGAGTGGGGTAATTCTTCTCATGAGTCCTCAACTGTCTTGAGGCATAAGCTACAACCTTCCCATATTGCATTAAGACACAACCAAATCCTTTTCCGGATGCATCGCTATATATGACGAAACCTCCGGATCCAGATGGTATAGTCAAGATGGGAGCTGTAGTCAGACGCTTCTTCAAGTCATCAAAAGCTGTCTGGCAATCTTCAGTCCATATAAACTCCTGCTCCTTGCGAGTAAGATGGGTAATCGGCTCCGCGATTCTTGCAAAGTTTTCTACGAACCTCCGGTAATATCCGGCAAGTCCTAGAAAGCTTCTCACCTCTGAGACGTTGGTCGGGGTTGGCCACGTCTCAACAGATGAGATCTTTGCTGGGTCTACCGAGATGCCTTCTCCTGTGATAACGTGTCCAAGAAATGCGATACGGTCAAGGAAGAATTCATACTTGCTCATTTTAGCATAAAGGCTCTCCCGTCTCAGCGTCTCTAATACCAACCTTAAGTGCTCTTCATGCTCCTCGTAGCTTTTTGAATACACCAGAATGTCGTCGATGAAGACTACCACGAACTGGTCCAGATATTAGTGGAAGACTCTGTTCATCAGGTTCATGAATACGGCAGGTGCATTAGTTAGTCCAAAAGGCATCACCAGAAACTCGTAATGACCATAACGAGTCCTGAATGCTATTTTTGGAATATCTTCCCTGCGTACCTTAACCTGATGATAACCTGATCTCAATTCTATTTTCGAGAATACCACGGCTCCTGTTAGTTGATCGAACAGGTCGTCAATTCTCGGCAAGGGGTACTTGTTTTTGATTGTCAGAGCGTTGAGGGCTCTGTAATCAATGCACATGCGATATGTTTCGTCCTTCTTTGGTACAAACAACACTGGTGCTCCCCAGGGTGATGCACTAGGACGAACAAATCCCTTGATCTGTAGTTTCTCCAGTTGAAGCTTCAGCTCGTCAAGCTCCTTCTTCGCCAGTCGGTATACATTGGAGGATACTGGTGCAGCTCCGGGTATCAGCTCAATAATGAACTCCACTTCTCTATCAGGCGGTAGGCCTGGCAATTCTTCTGGAAATACGTCCTCGAACTCTGCTACAATTGAGGAAAGTGCTATCTCCATCGCCATGTAAGCTCTAGGAGTCTGGCCTACTCCTTGCTCGATGGTTCCTCGGATATATTCGAACTCTGGGTGATCTGGGGGTCTAAAAGTAACACTACCCTTTCGGCAGTCTAGGATAGCATTATTCTGGCTTAGCCAGTCCATGCCTAAGACAACATCGAAATTTGGCATTGGAAGTACCAAAAATTGCGCTCTTAGTCCTCTACTACAAACAACTACCGGACAGGTTTCGATAATGTTGGTAACTGGAACAATACCTCCTCCAGTAAGTATTTTCCAACACTTGGGTAGCGAAAAAGTGGATAGCTTGTGCATGGCTACGAAACTACTGGATATGAAAGACAAAGTAGCCCCAGAATCGAATAATACAGTTGCAGGTAATGATGCAACTAAAATGGTACCTGTTATAGTTTCCCCTTCAGGTTCTTCTGCAATGGCAGCTAACGCAAAGGCTTGTCCCTGCCTTTGTCCTCCGGCTTGTTGTCTGGCCTTGAACTGGGTCTCCTGAGTAGGCAGAGGTGCTCCTCTCTGATATCCTCCTGATGTAGAGGGAAGCATCTTCTGAGCTTGTGCTCCTGGCTTCTGCCCTTGTTGAGGTGCTGTATCTCTGCGTTGTGGGCAGTCTTTGGCCATATGATTTTTAGCTCCACATAGCAGGCATAATCCCAGCTTCTTTCTACAGTCATTGGCAAAATGCCCCTTCTTGCCACAAAAGTGATAAGTCGGGAGCTCCCTCTTCTGGTAAGGCCCCGTCGTCTGCTGAGTCTGATATTGGGGACGACGTATAGGTCCTCCTGCTCCTTGCTGATTCTTGGCCGGGAAGGTTGAATTTGAGCGTCTGGATCCTCGGCCAATGGCTTCTTGCTCCCTGGCTTCTGTAAGAACCTCGTTGTAGGAGATTCTCGACTACGTTGTTGTGTACCTCTGGAGCTCGTGGTTAAGGCCATGGTGGAATCTTTTAGCTTTCTTCAGCTCGTTCGGGATCAGATCAGCACCGAAACGACTTAGTCTGCTAAACTCCGCGTCGTAGGCATCTACCGTCATGTTTCCTTGCTCCAGGTACAGGAACTGGGAGTATAGGGCATTCTGGACTGTAGCTGGAAAGTACTTGGCGTTGAAATGCTCCAAAAATTGTTGCCAAGTTTGGTCTTTTCCGACGCTGCGCTCTATGGATTCCCACTAGTGATAGGCGTTGCCAAGAAGTTGGCCCCTCACAGCGGTCATCCATAGGTCGGGAGTGAGTTGCGATCCTTCTAGCAGCATTTCGGTGTTGGAGATCCAATCGGAGATCTCTTCAGGAGTCTCGTTGCCTTTGAAATCCCTCGGGCTCATTTGACGGAAGCCTCGAACTGTGCCCTCTGGTTGGACAGGTACTGGTGTCGGAGTAGTAGTTCTCTCCAAAGCCGTCATTAACGTCTGTCGCAGAGCTTCAGTTTGCTGCCACTGAGACTGTCTCAAGGCCTCAGTTTATTGCCACTGGTTCTGCAACATAGTCTGGAGAAACTACAATATTTGAGGTTGACCCTCAAGTTGTGGCATCTGGATAGGCAAGGCTGGAGGTGGAGACAAAGGTGTCTCTGCATGTGGAGTTGGTGTCGTCTCCTGGCTAGAATTTTGGTGATTGGACGAAGTTCCTTGGGCACTTGGCGAAGGGTCTGTTGCTTGGTCAGCCCCATTATTCGCAAGTTTCTCGGGTATGTCCATATTTCTGAGGAAAATAGGATAATTAGAAAACACAAAGGAGATAAATAATGATAATCAAGCAAGATGCAATAATAGAATTTGTAAAGATGGTGTCAGTGTGGATGAGACCTAATATTCCTATCCTATTGCAGGCATTGCTGGGCATGTCATCATACCACTAGCAATAAAACTAGACCTGCATGGGCCACCACTAAAACCATGTCACGCCCTAGTCCCAAAATGTCAGGAACTAGGCCACGTGTCACTGGCCAGCTGACACGTCACTAAGGGCTTAATCCACTTTGATAGACCCAAAGGGACGTGCTACGCTGTCCTAAAATACTACAAGTATAGAACAGGTAAAACTATCTCATCCACAACAAAATATCAGAAAAGCAAGTACTGAAATATATATATAACTGAGTCTGATACAGTACACAACTGGTGAGAATACAAGCCTACTACAAAAATTGATAATAGCGCAGAAAAAATCAGATAGACTAAGCAGTGTCTATCTGATCAAAACATCTCCATCTCCAGGTAGCAGCATCTAGGGTAAAGCCTACTCTGAGGGTGTCTCCTCGAGCTCCTCCTCGGTAACACATCTGGCCTCCTGATCAGGCCCGTACACTGTGGGGTAGAAAGCCTCATCTAGATCTGGCAAGGAACCAGGTCCTCAGTGGGACGTAACAAGATACAGAAAAATGATATGCCATGTAATGTAAATACTGAATAAAGAAATAAAATAAATACAGGGTGCTAACCATACTAAGTAAAAATGCAAGTAAAGATCCAGTAGTACGCATGGGAATGTGTGGCTAGACATACGCTGACGTAATTCACCAATCGTGGGACTGGCTAATATAGGTGTCGTATGCCCCCGACTCAGGGAACTCTGCAATCGACCATCTCTGATACGAAGGTATAAAACATTATTGGAGGGATGTCCCATACGTCTACCAGTTATCTTTCCCATCCCAATGAAATTAAATGTCAAGTTGTATTTTCTTCCTGAATTATTCTAATCCGTGATGCGGGTCACACGTATTGGTAGCTAATCAAATACGCAGCTCGCATCCAAATATGCATGGCAACCATGTTGCGTGTTCCCGTGATAGGGTCTAGGAGAATATTAGAATACTCTCTCAGTTGTGGGTGAGTCTGTAAATTGTCAATCATAACAGCTGACTGTACCCAAGGCAGTCTCAGGTAATCAGGGTATATAAAATTCAGGAACAAAGCAGATATCAACAATTGAATTTAAACATTAACTTGGCAAGGTATACTTGCCTACTCCTTGATATTGTTGATAACCTGATCTCACAGTCAGGTTTGAAGGTGCTGGTGACAGGGGGTCACTGGCTGTGCTGAAGTTGATTTTTGTTAAAACAGATAGGTTCGTGAATATCATAGCTGTAATATAAAGCATATGTATATACTTATATACACATATATAATATAGATATGTATATATAGTATGTATATATATAGATATAATATATATAGCAGTATGTATAATATATAAAGAACAGAAAGGTAATACAGGTATTAGTGGCAGGGTATATCCACTGCTATAGATAATATAGTATTTATCAGGGTGTATCCTCTGATTTATATAAAATAATAAATAGTAATATTCAGGGTATATCCACTGACATATAGGTAAATTGAAATGACAGTACAGAAATTTGATACGTATATATGTGCTGTACTAAATATTATTAGGGTCTATATAAGACCACTGAATAATATATAATTAGGCTGTAATATCCAGCACAATATATAATATATAATATTAAATTGAAATGACATTTACAAGAATTGAAATATATAATATATAGATAAGCTGTATTATCCAGCTGGATATTAATATATACATATATAGATACTATATATATATATATATATATATAGATATATATATATAAGTGCAGGAAATAAATGCAGAAAAATAAATAAAAGAAAAATGCATAGATAGTATAACATATAAATATGTTACATATACATATATATAGTATACATATTTATATATATATAAATATATACATATTTATATATATACTATAGACATATATATATAGAAATAATTGTATATATATATATATCATAATATTATATAATATACATATTCATATATACATAATAAATATATATAGTAATAAATATATTTAGATATATATCTATAATATATATACAGTATAATATACTGTAATTATATATATAATTATACATATAAATGCATATACATATATATATATACATATATATATATATACATATATATACATATATATACATATATTATATATATATAAACATGTATTAGAGATTATATACGTATTTATGAATAGTATAGGTATATATACCTTTACAGGTGGCAGGGGGGTCCCACACGGTGTCGCCGGCGAGAGGACGGCGGCGGAGGCAGCCGGAGGTGGCCGGAGGAGCTGTAGCAGCAGCAGTAGCAGATAGCAGCAGCAGCAGCAACAGTGGAGTGCGGGGGCTCTGGCCGGCGGAGGAGCGGCGGAGGTGGCCGGGCAGGCGGCGGGTTTGGGAGAGGGAAGGGTGGCGGTCAGGTTGGTGGTGGTGGCGGGGGTCCACGACGGCTGTGGCGGCGGCTAGGGGCTTCGGGGGTGAGGGTGGCAGCAGCTCGGGTTAGGAGGGGGTGGCTGCTGCGGGGGCTAGGGAGGCCGGAGGCGGTGTCGTGGGGAGGTGAGGTGGTGGTGGTAGGTAGGGGAGGTCGGGGCGAAGAGTTTGGGTAGGGTGGCGGTGGTCGGCGACGGCCGGAGGCGGCGCTGGGGGTGAATGGGAGTGGTGGTGGTGCTGTGTAGGTGGTGGTCGGGATGATGCTGTGGAGGCTGGCCACGGCGGAGCAGGCGGCCGGAGGTGGGTGGCAGTGGTCGGAGGAAAGGGGAGGGGAGTGGCGACGGGTTCGACGGTGGTCCGGTGGGCGGAGGGTGGCCGTGGTGGTGGTGGGATGGGTTTGAATGAAGGGGAGGGCTAGGGTTTATATAGGGTTTGGGAATGAGTGGCAAAGTTGTAATTAATGGCAACTTTAGGGGTATTTTGGTAATTTGATAATTTGGGATATTTCTTACAGGATTTTTCTGGGTGTTTTGGGTGGGTCCCACTCACCTATGGTCTAGCCAATAGGATTTGGCCACCTAGCATACAATTTTGCATATAAACCCCTAACTTTTCAATAATTGCATAAATGCATAAAATTTGTATTTTGCGTAATTTTGCAATTTATCTGATTTTAAATACTGATTTCCCAAAATTCTAAATTATACAAAAATAAGGGAAATAGCTGGGGAAAAATGTTTTGGACAGTGTGGGGTGATTCTGGGCAGGTGCAGGGTCTGATATTGCAGGTGATACAGTCATCGTATTTATTATTTAATAAATACTGCGCACGGTGTTCACTAATTATTTAGAGGTTATTAGGGTCATAATTTTTCTACGGTGTCAATACGATAATTGTAATACAATTAGAGTAGAATATTATCGTATTTTTGTTTGGCAAAAACAGGTGCCTACTGGTCCTCAAATCATTAGGGTACAGGGATGGGTAAAGAGCAGAAAATTAAATAGGAAATAAATACATACGTTTGTAACGATATTTGTACGACTAAAACGAAGCATCAAACGAGGTTTCTGGAAGTTGCACAAAATACAGAAAAAGTAGTCTGACTAGTCTAGAGCAGGAATGTGAAATTTATTTAGGGTTAACAGCTAGTGTGATGTCCTAGTCAATTGTGTAATGAACAGGTGCATAATCAATATATAATAAATAAAATTTTAAAAAGTTGCACTAATTCTAATTAGTCAAAATTAATCCTAAATTACTGAAATCTGGTCGAGGGAGTTTACATAGACTACCCCCAGACATATCGTGGCGTTTGTCCACAGAAGTTGATTTAGAAGCACCTGCCTCTGGTATTACAGGATTAGACTCTGGAGGTTTGGAGTTTGCAAGAGATGCAGTATACCCCAACCCAAAACGAGTTTATTGACAGTAAGGATTACCATGCAACGGTATTCGTCTGCCTTTTCCATAGTTGAGGCCTTGTTTCAACTTCAAATCATAACCCATGTTTTGTATAATCTTTAAAGCCTGTGGGCTATATCTGTGGATTTGGATTTTCCCAACATCTGACTCGCGAGATTCTTCTTATACAATTGGCAGAAGAAGAATAAGAAGGCTTATTCTGCCTTTTTACATCAGTAGGCCTATGGAGATTAGGAACCAGAACACATTCTCTGCCATATGAGTAGAGCAGTTCGGCCATGTGAGTAGCACATTATCCATGAGGAGCGTATCTTCCCGTAAAATGGGTCTTCTTTACTCTGAGGGACTTATCCTGGCGTAATCTGGAGCTTTGCACAGGTTGGCGTAAAACTGAGGAAGTCCTCAATCGGTTGTCAGCATTCTGCGTAATCTAAAGAACGGGCAAATTCTTCTTTTGATGGCGTAAAAGTCGAGAGGTCGCCACTTGTTCTCCCTTGCGGTAATTGTAGGGACCATCTGCCTCCTTATAGGCAGGAGATGTATTTTTACGCGCGAGGTGCGTTTGGAATTTCTAAATTGGCGCTGAGGCATTGTCAAAAATTTTGCCTGCCACGTCACAGACGGGAGATCGAGTTTTACGCGCGGGGCGCGATATAGACTTCTGGATTGGTACTGAGGCATTGCTAGAAGCTTTGTCTACCACGTCACAGACGGAAGACAAAGTTTTACGCACAGGGCACGGAGTAGACTTCTGGATTGGCACTGAGGCACTGCCAGAAGCTTTGTCTACCATGTCACAGACGGGAGACAAAGTTTTACGCACAGGGCACGGAGTAGACTTTTGGATTGGCACTAAGGCACTGCTAGAAGCTTTGTCTACCATGTCATAGACGGGAGACAAAGTTTTACGTGCAGGGCGTACAGGTTACAATGTCACAACCTTGTTGGTCGAAGAGAGAGAGAGAGTCCGCAGGAATGGTAGTGGATGTCCGGGGCATCCATACTTTATGCAACTTCCTGTTATCCTGGACAGAGAGGGAATGAGAGCTAACCCCTGCTCAAAGCATGTCTTCGTAAGCCGATTGGTCGAATTGGACGACCAGAGTCTTCTTCGTTGATCCAACGGATACATCATCGTGTTGAGCAATGACTTTCTTGTCAGATAAGAAAGTAGTCCCCAGCAGAGTCGCCATCTTGTGTTTGATAATAAACGAAAGAAATTAAAACTAGGTTTATTCGAAACCCTTTCTTTGTTTATAAACAAGAAAAAGAAGTACAATTAATCCTATACGAGGATGTTAAGTACAAAAATTTAATTCTGGAAAAATATTGCTATAGGAGTCTGATCTGCGGTCGATCACTTTGTCCCTTGGACCACACGATGACGAAGAAGTACTGTAGAAGACGAAAAAGAAGCTTCAAAGACTGCAGGAGGGATTGAACTCTCATTGCCAAAGCTCTCTATATGTGCTCTCTTGACCTCTGTATTTGACCCTTGCTTTTTTTTGACCTTGTCTCCTCTCTTATTCTTCGCCCTTGACCTCCGTGGCCGGAGGTCTCTATTTATAGAATTTGGTCGCAGTCGGCATAGAAACCGAACAGCAGAGAGAACTGTACCTTTTATGTGACGGTTATAATAACTGCTACCCACGTATGAATGATCTCCTGAATTGGCGTGTGACGCGTGTCCCATTATAAGGTAATGTATATAATCGCTTATCGAAGATCACGGCATGCAAGCCACATAGATAACTACCCCTTGCGTAGAGATGGTTGGCATAAAAGCCAAATAACTGTCTCGTTGGCGTAAAAGCCAAATAGCTGTTCTGATGGCATAAAAGCCAAGTAGGCGTAGAAGCCGAATAGTTGTCAAGTTGGCGTAGAAGCCAAGTAGCTGTCATGTTTGCGTAGAAGCCAAATAGCTGTCATGTTGGCGTAGAAGCTAGCTGTCATGTTGGCGTAGAAACCAAATAGCTGTCATGTTGGCATAGAAGCTAAATTTTGCGTAAAGCTTGATGCTGCATGGATAGGTAACCAGCATAAAGATAGCCAGTCATCCTTTTTTGACTGAGGTTTTGAGCATATTTTGGGCCAGATAGCCTTATCACGCACGTTTACAAATATAGCCTGAGTTGGCGTATTTTGAGGAGAAAGCATATGACGTACTCCTATAGCTGAAAATAGCCTGGTCGACGTAATGTGTAGGGATGATGATGTGGACGTATTAGCCCTAATTATAGCTCACTCAGTCATTAAAAGTAGAACAAAATCTCGTGCATTAAATACAGAGATCTGTCCCCATCTCGCGCATTAATTGCAGAGACGTGCCTCGAGTTCTGTACGAAGAACAGCTTTTGATGTGGCGGTTGATTTTGTCTCATCCTGAGCGTAAAGCTCATGTCTGCCTGTGTAGAATAGGCAGCGTATTCCTTGAATGTGTAAACGATATCTTATATCAAGGGTTATGTCACTAGACGACAGCCTGAGTTCTGTGCAGAGTCATTATTACAGCCATCCTCTCGATCGTTGTGCAGTACTCTTTGTCAGGAGTCAGGTTCACTGCTTCAACTGACAGGTTCATTCGAGGAATACGAAGAGTTCCTCGTACAACTTCCCACTGCATTAAAAGTAGACAGGTTTTACGCCAAAGTGGCAATGTAGCAACCTTTTTACGTCGAAGCAGTTTGGAAGGACTATTTTATGCGAGTTGTTCTGGAGCTATGTTTTACGCTGAACAGCGTTGAAGCTCTGCTGTACGCCAATGGCTCTGACGTCATGTTTTATGCCACCCAGTGCTGGAGCTCTATTTTACGCGAGCTTCATGCATGTTGAGGGTTTTATGCGTATAATTCCCCAGCGTATTTTTTATGCTTCTATAATAGTGTCAAGAGAACATGGATATCTACACTAGATACAAAGAACATATAGGATATCATAAATGAGAAACTATCAGAGAATGTACTCGTCTGAAGTCCAATAAATAGTCTCACAGATGTCTGACTTGGTGCCTCGAAGACCTATATATGGAATACAACATCAATACAAGGTTCCAAAAAGAGAATAAGTTAAACTAGTCAACTTCTAGGTCAATAAGTCAATTTTAAGTCAAAGTCAACTATGGTCAACTCTAAGTCAACTATGGTCACCAAGGTCAACTATCTATTTCTAGGTTGCACAAGTCTAACACAACAATCTTGGGTCAAGATACTAAAATCTAAGTCATAAAAACCATATCTTAAAATATTATGATACCGTATCTCCGGATACGTAAATTCCAAGGTAAACATCACAATACATATATATCAAACAATTATGTATAATAATATAGAATATTAATTACACATCAAATAGGAACCATGGTTTTGAACCAACTTGGTATCTCAACAAAAATCATAATCTTGATACCTAAACCCCGTATCTTGAGTATCCCACTTACCTTGGTTTTCACAAGGTAATACTCAATACCTTGATATACTAAATACCCTCATATATAATATATAAATATATACTAATATTATACAAATAAGAATTATAGCAATAATAGTATATTATCTTAATATTAATATATATATATATATATATAGATACATATATATATAAATATATAGTATATAAACACATATATATAATAATCTGCCTAACTGTCGCTGAAAAGAGTGTTGAAAAACACTGATAGGCTGAAACAGGCTTTTAGTGACAGTTCTGGCTGTCACTGAAGCCACCGTCGCTGCTGCTGCTTGGAATATGCACTACTGTTGCTGCTTTGGTGACGGTTTTCAACCGTCACCGATCCTACTGTCGCTGCTGCTGTAATTCCCGCCGCTGCTTGCTGCTAATAATGACAGTGGCGGCTGTCATTAATTGCCGCCACCACTGCTACAGCGGCTGCTGCTGATCCCGCTGCTAATAATGACAGCAGCTCTGTCATTAAACCTGCTGTCGCTAAAAAACAGTAATATATATATATATATATATATATATATATATATATATTTATTAGATTTATATATATATATATATATATATATATATAACATATATATATATATATATATATATCAATATGTTATATATATATATATATATCTAATATATATATATATATATATATATATATATATATATAACCCAAATACATATATATATACATATATATATATATATATATATATATATATATATATGTATTTGGGTTTTATATATATATATATATATATATATATATATATATATATATATATATATAAATACTAAATATAAATACACCCCCCTCTATAATAATGTACATATTACAACATAGCCATATGCACACATACATAAATATTATAATTACATCTATAGATATATCTACATAATCCTATAACAATTACCTATAAAATAATTACCCAATTAAACATACATGTATATATATAATAAACACATATATATATATATATATATATATATATATATATATATATATATATCCATACCATATATTGTAAAAAATATATATATAAATGCATGTAGAAGAAAGCTACATAATATACATATATTCTATTAGTACATATATAGTACATAAATCTATGATACAATAATCACTATAATAAATACACTATAATATATATATATATATATATATATATATATATATATATATATATATATATATATATATATATATATAATATCTATATATATATACACAATTATAATTCAAGAATTAAAGTATAATTAATTAGATCTACACATAAATACACAACAAATGGAGAGTATCACACCGTATCCCACTAGATCTAGGATATGCATATCACACGAGTCCACCACACATCCAATTGCACCCCGAAGGACACAAATAAGTTACATATATTATTTATGAACAAAAGAAAGTGTCAAATATAGATCTACGTGTCTGTGTCAAAATACGACATATACAAAGTCCCGTGTCGGAGGAGAAACTCCCAAAACAATACGTATCACCAAATTGTTGGGATACGACCTACACGTACCCAATTGTGGACACGACACTAGCCCTAAACACATAAACATATGCCAAATTGATCTATATGATCAATTGACACACACAACAAATGTCAATCTCGAAATTCCCCTAAAATTGACACAAAAAGTACCATAACTTTCTCAATAGGCCTCCTATGAACACAAAACTAAATCCTATGGGTAGTATATGCATATGGGTTGATTTTTCATGATTAAATCTCATATTTATAAGCTATTTTAAAGGAAAAACTGAATTGTAACCTATTGGGAGATGGATTCCCAATGAAACCTCCAATTGAGATAAAATTGCTTCCAAATTGTAGATCCTTGCTCCTCTTTGTAGATCCTTGCTTCCTCCTTCTAGATCCTTGCTTTTCAAGTCTCTAATGGTGATTTGGAAAGGAATTGGAATGAATTTGGTAGGGAAATGAAGTAGAAATGAAGGAAATTTGGTAGTAGAAAATTCTATATCTAGATTTTGAATGAAAAAGAGAAGAAAGAATTTCCTCCCTCTTTTTAAATAGGCCGGCCCCTATTCCCCTCCCTCAAGTAATCATGTAATGTCCATTATACCCCTTGGAGCCTCTCATGAAGAAATAATTAAGGAATGAAGTTTCTAGTCTAGTGATTTAATTAATTTAATCCATCTCCTTAATAATGGGCTTTCTAAATGGGCTAAGTCTAACTAATTAATTCATGTTGGTCCATGGGTCCAAACTAAACTAGTTAGGTCCACTAACACAAGTCCAAATTAAATAAATAATATCTAACAATAATTAAATAATACCACAAATAATTATTTACCAAGCACAATAATTAATTAAATAGAAAATTACTAAAATACCCCTTCTTAGAAAATATGGTAGTGACAGGCTGGGACCGTGCCTGGTGGTGATCAGGTCATGGGGCGTCAGGGTCGGATGGCCCAGGGGTGGTCGAAAGTGCTGGAGGCGGTCGAAAGTAGTCGGACAGCGACTAAAGGGGTCGGCTTCAATGGAGGAGGTCGGTGATGGTGAAGGGAATGGTGGTGCTGGCAGGTGTGTTGGGTGGTCAGGCGGCTGGGGTTGTCCGATCGGGGAGGGAAGTGCCGGCGATGTCAGGCGGCGCTGGAGGCGGTAGTTTGGCGATCGGGTGGGGGTGAGTCCCGGCAGGGGAAGTAGGGTTGCGGCTAGGGTTTCCTTAGGGTGGTAGAGAGAAAGGAGTTTTAAGGTTTCCCATGAAGGGATTTGTATTTTTATATGGTGATAGAGTTTGTGGACTGGCCTCGGGGTTTGGGATGGCCAGGGCTCGAGGGAGTGGGGGCTGGTCCACATGAAAGTGTTCATGGGCTGGGTCAGGTCCTTTTTGAGATAAAATTGGCCCAAAATTAATTAAATTAATAATTAATGCGCAAGGTAAAATTAACGGACATTGCGTAGCTAAGGTGGGACGCAATGATGAGTATCTAAGGTTGCACAATGGTCAGGGGGTAGTTTGGCATGTCTAAGAGATGTTCGTGACCTTGGGTGGAAGATAACTACTGGTTTGGTGCTCCAACCTCGAAGCAACGTCAAGGTCTATTAAGATGTATAATTGCTGCACATTAATCCTAATTAATTCCCAAATTAATCCTAGTCTCTTGATTTAATTCAAATTAACCCTGAATTGGTCGAGGAGGTTTACAATCTACCCTCCTTAGAGCATTTCGTCCTCGAAATTAAAACATACACATAGTAAGAATTTCTAACTGAAATTAAAATGCTAATATGTACCTTGTCCTTCGAAGAAATGGGGATAGCGTTGTCTAATATCCTCCTCGCGTTCCCAAGTCGACTCTCATGGTGCATGATGTCTCCATGCGATGCGGACTAGGGGGATAGTCTGACCTCGCAGTTCCTTCTCATTCCTATCCAGGATCTCAACAGGCTCTTCTTGGTATGTTAGATTCGGGCCGACTGTGATCTCTGAATGGTCAAGTACATGACTCGAATCTGGTATGTACCTCCTCAGCTGAGATACATGGAAGACGTCATGGACTCCTTCCAAAGTCTGTGACAAGGCTAACCTGTAAGCAACCTCTCCGACGCATTCTAACACATCGAATGATCCGATGTACCTCGGGCTCAGCTTTCCTCTACCTCCGAATCTGATAGTCCCTCGAGTAGGCGAGATCTTTAGAAATGTGTGATCTCCAACTTGGAGCTCTAAGGGTCGTCGATGCGTATTCGCCCAATCCTTCTGTCGGTCCTGTGCTGCTCGTAGGTGTCCTTGGATCTTCTTCACCTTCTCTACTGTACGAACAACCAACTCGGGGGAACGACACTTCCTGCCATACAACGCTTCATAGGGAGCCATCTGGATGATCGCTTGATAGCTGTTCTTGTAGGAAAACTCGACCAAATACAAATGGTGCTCCCATGATCCTCCAAAATCAAGCATGCATGCTCTTAACATGTCTTCCAATGTCTGAATGGTGCGCTCTGACTGGCCATCCGTCTGTGGGTGATATGATGTGCTAAACTTCAGGTGGGTACCGAGACTCTCTTGCATACTCCGCCAAAAGTAAGATGTAAACCTTGTATCCCTGTTAGACACGATGCTAACTGGCACTCCATGCAGTCACACAATCTCTCTCATGTACATCTCTGCTAAGACCTCTGTAGATTGCCCGACTCTGAAGGGTAAAAAGTGGGCGGACTTTGTGAGTCTATCTACGATTACTATACTGTATTGCGACCACTAGGACTCCTCAAAAATCCCATAATAAAGTCCATAGTGATGTGCTCCCATTTCCATTCTGGTATCGGAAGTGGTTGAAGTAATCCTGTAAATCTCTGATGCTCAGCCTTGACTTGCTGACACACCAGGCACTTCGCTACAAAGTATGCTATCTCTCTCTTCATTACATGCCACCAGTAGTACTGTCTCAAGTCTCTGTACATCTTCGTGCCTTCTGGATGAATGGAGTATGTTGAACTGTGTGCTTCTATCATCAACTCCTACCGAAGTTCTCCATTTGGAACATAGAGACGATCTCTATATCTTAAAGTCCCGTCTTTATGTATACACAGTTTTGTCTGTATTCCAGCCTCTGTCCTCTGTCTAAGCCTCTGAAATCTGGTATATGTTGGCAAAGCAGCCTTGATCCTCTCTACTAATGTTGATTGCAACTGAAAACTCGACAACTGTCCATCTACTCCGGACATAACGACCTCTATACCCATCTGCTCTAGATCTCTCAACAGATGTTGTTGGGTAGTCAGGAAGAATGCCATGGGTCTTTTGCTCAACCCGTCAGCTACTACGTTGGCCTTTTCCGGATGGTACTGTAGCTCAATCATGAAGTCTGTCATTACCTCGAGCCAACGTCTCTGTCTCTGGTTCAGGTCCTTCTATGTGCAGACGTATTTTAGGCTTTTGTGATCAGTGAATATCTCTACCCTATCTCTATATAGGTAGTGCCTCCAAAGCTTCAAAGCAAAGATTACTGCTGTAAGCTCTAAGTCGTGAGTGGGATAGTTCTTCTCATGTGTCCTCAATTTCCTAGAGGCATAAGCCACAACCTTTCCATGCTGCATCAAGCCACATCATAATCCTTTCCCGGATGCATCGCAATAGATCACGAATCCTCAGAGTCTAGAAGGTATGGTCAAGATGGGTGCTGTAGTCAGGCGCTTCTTCAGTTCGTCGAAAGCCTTCTGACACTCCTCTGTCAAAGTGAACTCCTGCTCTTTATGGGTTAAACGGGTCATCGGCTCTGCAATCTTTACTAAGTTCTCTACGAACCTCCGGTAATATCCAGCAAGTCCTATAAAACTCCTCACCTCTGAGACATTGGTAGGGGTTGGCCATGTCTCTACTGATGAAATCTTCGTCGGGTCACTGGAATACCTTCTCCTGAGATAACGTATCCAAGAAAAGCAACACGATCTAGAAGGAACTCATACTTGCTCAGCTTGGCATAAAGTCTCTCTCTCCTCAGCGTCTCTAACACTAGTCTCAAGTGCTCTTCGTGCTCCTCGTAGCTCTTTGAATACACCAAGATGTCATCGATGAAGACTACCATGAACTGGTCTAAGTATTGGTGGAATACTCTGTTCATCAAGTTCATAAATACAGCAGGTGCATTCATCAGTCCAAAAGGCATCACTAAGAACTCGTAGTGACCATAACGAGTCCTGAATGCTGTCTTTTGAATGTCTTCTCTTCGTACCTTCACTTGATGATAACCCGATCTCAAGTCGATCTTTGTGAACACCACTGCTCCTGTCAACTGGTCGAATAAATCGTCAATCCGCGGTAGGGGGTACTTGTTCTTGATAGTCAAAGCATTAAGGGCTTTGTAATTAATGTACATACGTACGATTCCATCCTTCTTAGGTACAAACAACACTGGTGCTCCCCAGGGTAATGCATTAGGATGGATAAATCCCTTGCTCTGTAACTCCTCTAATTGTAGCTTCAGCTCATCTAGTTCCTTCTTCGCTAATCGGTATACATTAGAAGATACCGGTGCTACTTCGGGTATGAGCTCAATGGTGAACTCTACGTCTCTATCTGGCGGTAAGCCTGGCAATTCTTCAGAAAACACATCCTCGAAGTCTGCAACTATTGGTGGGGTTACCATCTCCATAGCCATCTAAGTTCCAGCTATCTGTCCTACTCCTTGCTCGACGGTCCCTCGCATGTACTCGAACTCCGGTTGGTCTGGCGGTCTAAAGGTAACGCTACCCTTCCGGCAGTCTAGTACGGCATCATACTGGCTTAACCAGTCCATGCCTAGCACAACATCAAAGTATGGCATGGGTAATACCAAGAATCGTGCTCTCATCTCTCTACCACATACGACTACCGAACACGTTCTAATAGTATTGTTAACCGGCACGATACCTCCTCCGGTAAGAATCTTCCAACTCTTAGGTAAGGGGGAAGTAGCCACTCTATGCATTGCTACAAATCTACTAGATATGAACGATAATGTAGCTCCAGAATCAAACAATATAGTTGCAGGTAATGATGTAACTAAAATGGTACCTGTGATAGCTTCTCCTTCTGTTTCCTCCTCAGTGGCTGCTAATGTAAAGGACTGTCCGTGCCTCTGTCCTCTTGTCTGCTGTTCGGTCCAGTCAAACTGTGCCTGTTGTGGGGCCAAGGGTGGTCCCTTCTGAAATCCTTCAGGTGTTGGTAGACGCTGACCTCCTAGTGGGGGTAGTATCCTCGGAACTGGTGCTGCTGGCCTCTGTCCGGTTTGCGGTGCTGCCTCCCTGCGCTGTGGGCAATCTCTGACAAGGTGTTGGCTTGCTCCATAGATCATGCATATCCCCAGTCTCTTTCGGTAGTCCTTCTCGAAGTGACCTCTCCTACCACAGAAGTGGCAAGTCGGAAGTTCCTGGTGTGGGTATGGTGCATCCCTCTGCTGTGTCTGTACTCCGGGACATCGGATCGGTCCTCCTGCTCCGGCCTGGACTCTAGCTGGTGTGGTCGTGCTGGAACGTCTTGCTCCTCTGCCGATGGCCTCCTGGATCCTCGCCTCTGCAAGTACCTCCTAATAAGAAATCCTCGCCTGTGTGGTAGTATACCTCTGTAGCTCGAAAGTGAGGCCGTGATGGAATCTCTGAGCCTTCTCTAGGTCATTGGGTATCAGGACGACACCAAATCTGCTAAGACAGCTAAACTCTGAGGCATATGCGTCAAAAGTCATATTTCCCTGTTCTTAGATGTAGAAACTGGGAGTACAGGAAATTCCTAATTGTGGCTGGAAAATACTTCGCATTGAAGTATTCTAAGAACTGTTCCCAAGTTTGGTTCTTGCCTACACTGTGCTCAATAGAATCCCACCAGTGATGGGCGTTGCCTTTTAGTTGGGCCCTCACGGTGGTCATCCAAAGGTCTGGATGCAGTTGTGAAGCCTCTAGTAGCATCTCCGTATTGGCGACCAAATCGGAGATCTGCTCTACAGTCTCGTTGCCAGAGAAAGTATCCGGTCCCATCTGTCAGAACCATCTTACAGTGCCACCTGTCTGGGCTGGTGGAGGTGCTGGTACTGGTGCGGTGACAGGTGTCCTCTCTAGCACTGCCATCAATCTCTGTCTCAATGTCTCAGTCTGATGCCACTGTGCTTGTATCATAGTCTGAAAGAACTGAAGCATCTGTGGCTGTCCATCTAGTTGTGGCATCTAGGGTGGATAAGGTGGAGGTGGTGGTAATGGAACCTCGAGCTGTGCGGTAGGGGTCTCCTCAAATGTTGGCCTCTCGGTCTGTGGCATCGACGTAGCCCCTGAAGTCTGTCCCTCACAATGCTGCGTGGGGATCGTCTGGGAAGTCTGTCCCTCGGGCTGCTGTGTAGGATCGCCCTGAGAAGTCTCATGCCAATGTATTAGTGGGGCCTGTAGCGGTGGTTGCCCTCCAGTTAGTCCCGGGGGTACCTCCTCTCTTTGGGTAGTATCGGTTGGCACCATGGCACTGGGTGCTCCTTGTCTACTGCGTAAGTTTATCTTGCTGCAAGAGATAGGACTTTCATTAAAAAAAGTACCGAACCAAACAAACAGGATTCAGATATTTAGAAGTAACACGAACGAAGTTCAAGAATGTAATCAAAGTGGATGAGACCTAGTAATTTCTATCCTATTGCAGGCTTACTGGGCATGTTATCATACCACAAGCGATAAAGTCGACATGCATGGGCCACCACGAAAACCATGCCACGCCCCAGTCCCAAAAATACATGGGACTAGGCCACGTGGCAATAGCCAGCTATCACATCCCCGAGGATATCCCAATTTAATGGATCCTAACAAAAAGTGCTACGCTATCCTAAATACTAACATGTCCCATAAAAATCAACAACAGGTAATCTAATCTCATCCACAATATAAACAACAAGAATGTACTAATAATAACTGCTGGAAGATAAACACCAGTCTCAAAATATCATAGTACAACCAAGAGTGTCTGGTGGGGACAAACCCACTACTATGACGAAATAAAAGTACTAAAATTATAGATAAAAGAGTAATGACTAGGGCATCGGCTGACTAGATAATGATGCTCCCAATCCTAGGCAGAATGCCTACCAACTGATCACGAAAACTCTGACGGTAGTACCTCTAGCTCCTCAACTGTAGCCTACCTCGTCTCTTGTCCTGGGCCGTATACTGTGAGGTAATATGCCTTATCCAAATCTGGAAAGGTACCAGGTCCTCAGAGGGACGTAACAAGATACATAAAAATATGCCATATATATGAATACTGAATAAAATAATTACAATAAAGGGTGTACTAACCATCTACGTGAATGCAATGTGAGGACAACGCTGGTATGTATGGGTAGGTGTAGGCATATAACGTCCAACACTCCGAAGAGAGTGGCATCAGTACAGTATATCGTCCATATCGCTCCGAAGAACGTGGCATCAGTATAGTATATCGTCCATATCGATCCGAAGAATATGGCATCAGTGTAAAGGAAGTCATTGGATCCGTGGCTCCTCCGAAACTACGGCTCTAATGTGTATACCCCATACGCCTACTAGCTGTCCTCCCCGCCCAATGTAAATACACAAGCCGAATACTCGACGTGCGTACCACGCCTCTATATGCCAAGTCTCTACGAATACAACTCCTAAATTATGTACTATCCGTGATGCATGTCACACGCACCGATAGCTAGTCGAGTACGCGAACCCGCATCCCAACATAAATTTGTCACTGTGAAACATATAAAAGTGTCAGGTCTCGAACGATATCAGAGTATCCTCCAATGGGGTGAGTCTGCTAATGACTAGGTCAAGTACACTAATTATCAACGCAACCGTCGACTGCACTCGAGTCAATCTCGGACGTGCACAGTCATATGAATAAAGCAATAAGAATCATACCTCATATGCAATATTTAAATTAAACAGTAAATATGGCAAGGTATCTTGCCTGGGTCCTGAAGCTGTGAATGCCAATAGCGTGCTCCTGCGGTGTCTCCTGGGTGATCCAATGACCCTATACAATATAATATAACAATTACTGACATCATACACTAAGCAATATATGCACGACTATGACGTTGCTCTTAGGTACTGTCGCAAGATTTTGGTTGACCAACTACAGAGTCGCGTGTGCATGTAGCTAAGATGCACACGTGCCCTGTCCTCAGTCACCGTGTATCTGATGACAATAAATTACCACGTTATGGGTTACGAAGCTGTTTACGTTTTAGTACAAATATGTCCTTATTTTTCATGCTTGAGTATACATATAATTGTCCAGGTTTTTAGGTGAAAAACAAGTCTTTATATTTGAGTCTATCATTAAGGAAAATATTGGTTATTAATGAATGCTAAATCTTGTTAATCATCACCATTAATATATGTAGGTTTAACATAAATTTAGGTTTGTGTCAAGGATTTCGACACTCGACACGATGTCACAATGCGAATATATTTAAACACGATACAAGGAGGAAGGAAAATAGGGCGTTTACCTAGGCGTGGCGGACGGAGGATATGCGCTTGCTGACGGCTCTCCTCCGGCGGGGGCGGACCTCCGGCCGGTGTATAGCAACCACGGCAGCAGCGGCAGTATGTGCAGCAGCGACAGCGGCAGGCGGGTACGGCAGAAGCGGCTCGGACCGTGCCTGGTGGTGATCAGGTTGTGGGGCATCGGGCTCGGCTGGCCCAGGGGTGGTCGAAAGTGCTGGAGGCGGTCAGAAGTAGTCGGACAGCGACTAAAGGGGTCGGCTTCAATGGAGGAGGTCGGTGATGGTGAAGGGAATGCTGGTGCTGGCGGGTGTGTTGGGTGGTCAAGCGGCTGGGGTTGTCCGGTCGGGGAGGGCAGTGCCGGTAATGCCAGGCGGCGCTGGAGGCGGTGGTTAGGCGATCGGGTGGGGGTGAGTCCTGGCAGGGAAAGTAGGGTTGCGGCTAGGGTTTCCTTTGGGTGGTGGAGAGAAAGGAGTTTTATGGTTTACCATGACGGGATTTGTATTTTTATATGGTGATGAAGTTTGTGGGTTGGCCTCGGGGTTTGGGCCGGCCAAGGCTCGAGGGAGTGGGGGCCGGTCCACATAAAAGTGTTCATGGGCTGGGTCAGGTCCTCTTTGAGATGAAATTAGCCCCAAATTAATTAAATTAATAATTAATGCACAAGGAAAAATTAACGGACATTGCGTAGCTAAGGTGAGACGCAATGACGAGTATCTAAGGTTACACAATGGTCAGGGGGTAGTCTGGCATGTCTAAGAGATGTTCATAACCTTGGGTGGAAGATAACTACGGGTGTGGTGCTCCAACCTCGAAGCAACGTCAAGGTATATTAAGACGTATAATTGCCGCACATTAATCCTAATTAATTCCCAAATTAATCCTAGTCTCTTGATTTAATTCAAATTAACCCGGAATTGGTCGAGGGGGTTTACATCTTCTTTCTTTCTTCTTCTTTTTCTTCTTCTTCTCCTCCTTTTAAGAAAAAGGGAAAAGAAAACCAACTCCACCACCACCACCCGATCCCGGCCAACTGCTCGGCCAACCCCGGCCGAGCTCCCTCTTCCACGGCTGCTACTGCTTCAACCCGAGCGTCCCCCGGCCACTCCTTCAACCCCGGCGAGCCCGTCCCTCTATGAGTCACCACCCCGCTGCACCTGAAGAACCACCACCACCATCATCAGTTCAGCCACCACTACCACCATTAATACGGCCACGTCCCCGACACCGGAGTCGACCTGAACGTCGGTCGACTTCCCGCTGAAGCCCCACGTCGACCTTCCTCCACTGTCATCGAGCCACCCCCGCCTGAAAGGCCTTCCCTCGCCGGAGAACTCGACCGAGACCCACTGAGCCGTCGCTTACGACCCAGTCCTCGCTGAGCCGACTGTCCCCCGACCTCGACCGGAGCCCAGCACGCTAGAGCAGCTCGCCTCAAACCCCTCGCCGGAGCAGCTCGTCACCTCCAGCAGCCACCCCATTCCTCCATTACTCCACCACTCTACACCATCCCAAGCCTCCCCCTCAGCCGAGCCTTTCCCGCCTGATCTCTCTACCACCCTACAACACCATTACCACCACCCTCCTCCACCAGCATCACCACCTTTGTCATCATCGTCTTCGTCATCCATGTCATCGTCGTCATCGTCACCTTCGTCTTCTTCGTCTTCTTCGTCTTCGTCGACATCGTGGACACCATCGTCATCCCCGTCGTCGTCGTGCACGCGCACAATTTCGTATACTCCCCCTCGCGTATACGTATTCGATTAGTGTATATTGATGTATATATATATTCATCATGAACCTAATTAGTATATACGAATGGTACATGTCTTAGTATAGGTTGAATGTATTTTGGTATATGTATATATAGTATAATCCTAAATTAGCATATATTCATATGTATATGTATTGTATGAAGTATTTCCTAGTATATATTTTATATTGTACATATAGTATTAATTCTATTAAGTATATATACATATATATTTGTAATTAATGAATATTAATGTATATGTTAATTAGTAATATGTATAATATATAAAAAGGTACTAGATGACCCAAGGGTAACCACTGATACCCCGTAGTTACATTGACCTGTGACCATGTGTACACTCACGTATTGGCAAGATCCGTATTAATACTGTCTGTCTTGCACCACAATAACAGACACGACACCCGCGCAATTAGACGCGCACTTGACCCTAGTTGACCAGTGTCATACCTAGCGTAGCCCCTGAGTTCAATATATTTATGATTGTGTGTTAGTGTAATGTCTGATGCAATATTGTATTATATGATATGTCTATAAGACTGTTGGATCGCCCTGCGAGACTTCAGGAGCAGGATATTGGTATTGACAGCTAAGGACCTCAGGCGAGTATATTCTCTGATAGTTTCTTATTTATGATATTCCCTATGTTCATTGTATCTAGTATAAATATCCATATTCTTGACACGATGGTTACACGAATTGGTATATCCGAATCTCGTCATGAGATATTATTCCTTGTATAAGGTGTATCTTATACAAGTCTTGTTTCATTGTTTATCTTGTGCATGTACAGACATTGATTTCCGGGGAGACTTGCTACCTTTCTAGGGAATCCTATGCCATAGCGTACCATGGTTAGATCTACTATACCAGTCGGGGGTGGGGAGTATTTTAGTATAGATATGTGATCATACCCTTCATGTACAAGTCTTGTTCACATGTTAGTGTTGGTCATACACCGCACGTATAACTAGTCAGGCCATTATTCCTGTACAAGTTCCCAAGCCGATCACATGTTAAAGCTAGTACTCACACACTTAGTCATAGTATTCTTATTCATTGACATATTGTTCCTTCCCGCATTTATTTACAATATTTTTAGTATTTCCATTATTGTATATCTCTCGTACATGTATATGCATCTTGTATATTTCCATCTATTTACTGCTACATAGTTTATATCATTGATATAGAACTGCTATTAGAGATGTACTTTGCTCCATCCTGACTGGAAATATTTTTCCAGACTATGCCTTAGAGGACTGGTATTCGATATTTTATGGACCACAGGGAGAGTAGCTGCAGACTTGGACCTGGTAGTTCAGTTATGATTCCGCAAGGTCTAGCCGGAATTAGTAGTTATCTAGTTAGTTTCTTTTAGCAGATTATTTGGTACCAGATTTGTCTCCGGCAGACTTGGATATTATTGTTGAGTTAGATTATTTCTATTTAGACTTGTGTTATATTTTATTTATTTCTTCGATATCTTATCGTGCTGTAGTTATGTGATTGAGTATGTTGTTCATATTATTTTGTGTTATCTGTGTCTCCTTATGGAGTTGGATGCTCGTGTAAGATTGTTTGGATAGTATCATGACCTAGACAACGTTCTACCGCCGATGCTGCGGCGTAGGCTGGACGTACCCACGTACTCGTGCCCCAAAATTCGGGTGCGGGTCGTGACACATTTTTAGTGGCAGCCCATGCAGGTCAGACTTCACAAGTTGTACGATATCGTGGTAGTACGACGTCTTAGTTGTACTACTGTGTGCCTGTGATAGGATATAGGACATAGGATACTAGGATGAGAGCGAATACTCAATCACAAATTCCTTGAGAGATTCCTGGGACGCCCCTTTAGAATCTTATTATAATTTCCAATTTAAATCATTTCCCTTGTTTCCATCCATTTTCACTTATTGATATTGAATTTGATTATTGTTGATCAGTTATTAAATTAAAATCTTGGTACCATTTTTGAGTTTGATTTCTTATCGAGATAAATTTTATGGACTAAAATTTTGGTATCATCTGATAACTTATGTTGATGAGGACAGTGAGAAGGATTAACATTAGAGCTATTGGACTACAAGATGTAGATTTAAATTATAATTTGGAGATTGGAAATAAATTTCAATTTTTGGAAGTGATTAAATATTTATTTCAATATTGAGTATTTGACTTTTGAGGAAGTATATATATTTACTTTAAATTGTTCGAGAAGTTAATTTTGAGGATAAAATTTTATAGTGGAAGATATATATATATATATATATATATATATATATATATATATATATATATTAGTCTATGAGTGGATGAAGTGCATGTGTAAGTATCTGTTGGCTTGAGCATGATTGAGATTGCACTACAAACTGACTTGGGTGTCCATCTAGGGTTGTATTAGAGGGAGCAGTACTTAGTATGGTGTATTGCACTTGGTGTACACTTGAGTGATAAGAACAACTAGTATCAATAATTGCAGTAGGTAAGAAAGCTAGCAGTGGGTGTGCTTGTAGTAGAAACTGTGGTACCTAAAGGGATAGAGGTATCAAACTTTGGATGCATTATTAAACCATGGTTATGTTAGAGATTCTTGGTATCAGATTTAGGTATAAATAGACAGGTGTATGCAATAAGGATGTATTCTTGGATGTCTTGTGGACTAATGATTAGATGATATGGGTATCAGTGTACAAGGATAGGAATTAGTTAGTGAATGTGTCAGAGTTAAGTGTATGTTAGAAATAGAAGATACTGCAGGTGACATGTTAGCAGATTCTGTTCTTTTCTTTCCTTCTGTTCCTTTCTATTTGATTGATTGATTGATTCCTTAGTACCATAGCTTGTATTCGTGATTTTCTTATTAGAATATAGTTAGTAGTACACCCTGACAGAGACTGCAATACCATGACAAAAGTGACCATAATTATATATGTTTTCTCTTGATTGTATGTTGTATGACTGTAGGTAGAATTTTCTTAGACCATGATTGTTGGGGTTTGACTATAGTGAAGATTTATGAAGAGGTTATGACTTGACAAAAGAGACAAGATGCTTAAAATTCGAGGATAAACATTGATTTAAATAAAGAGTTAAGAATTCAATATAGCAGAATTGACGATTTTGTTAGATCATTGATTTTTATGAAGATTGTGGTATGATTGAATGTCATTAACATTTAAGGAATTTAAGAGGGTTATCATTATATTTATTGGACTTATATTTGAATATTGTATTGAAAATTTCATAAGTATTACATAGTTGAGTATTATGTAGGAAAAAAATTAAGGAATAAGATCACTAATGGATTAGTGTCGAATTCACAATTTTGGATGAGGATTTAAATTTATAAATATCCATCGATTGGACTCAAATTAGAGGAGTAAGATGATTAATGGATTAATGTTTTTAGATGAGATTTCTTAATTTCATAAATGTGCATTGAGTGAATTTAAATTAGAGGATTGGATATTAAATTTTGAGTATTTAGATATGAAATTAAAATTTTGGAGGAGATTGTGGTAAGAATTGAATTTGATTTTAAATTTAATGATTTTTAGGAATATGATATTCATAGAATTTTGAGAAATTTTGTGAAATAACAATATGGATTTACTTTATGATTATAGGTTTGATGAATTTAAATTTTGATGGAAAATATATAATGAGTAAATACTACTATTGCGGATTTTAAATTTCGAGGACAAAATTCTTTTAAGGAGTGTAGACTTGTCACTACCACATTCTAAAAATAGGGATATTTTTGAATTTTTATATATTATTAATATTGTGTGTATTTAATTTAAATAATTGCATGATATGTGTATTTATATTATATTCTATAAAATATTCTTAATGTTTGAGTTAGTAGACTTGACCTAGAAGCCCACTAGATGAACACCTGACCGAATTATAGGGTTATGAATTTAATTTGTATTATTTAGGATTTAATTATTTAAGGTTGTAATTAATTACCGTGATTGTTATACCCTACCGTTGTTGCAATATTTGGAGCCCAACATTAGCCCATAATTTCCAATAAGTTGTTGCATTCTAGACTTGACACGCCAACTTAGGCGCTGGACTTTTTCGTCACTCAAAATCATAATCCTTTATATTCTAATTTAATTGCACAAGTTCCCGTATCCGAAATCCATTATTTAATCCTGTGTCGCGCACCCGCGTCGTTGTCATCAATTTTGAGACACCAACTCAACCCTTTTAGCCGGACGAATTAAAGGGTCCAAGACTGACATCAGGCCTACACCTTTTATGACCTTTGTATAACTCATAATTATGCTCTCTTGTGCTTCATTTTAGCTGCACAATATTCGTCGCGGACGTTTATTTAATTTGTAAATAAAATCCAACTTTGTATCGTTGTGCATTCCAATCGAAATTGGAGACACAATCTTGACCCATTTTATGCAATCCAAATTAGGGTAATATTCTATTCTGAGTCTACTTCATTCATGATACTTCTGTCCCACTTAATTTTAGCCCCATGTATTTCTAATTAATTTTAGAACACTACTTACATTTCTTTAATTAAATTGGGGATACCAACTTTGAATAATCCTATTTTAATCCTAATTTAATCCAAATACCTTATTAATTAAGCCCATGCAAAATACACAACACCCCCTCACCCTACAAAATATCAAATACCAATTCCTCCACTATTTTTTCATTATTTCATGTGTGTGCAAATACCCAAATTTAAGGGGCTATTTACAAATGCTGCATTAGGTGTCAACACCCCATTGGTTCAAACCAAATGGAGAAGCCCTAATTCTTGACTAGTTAACCCAACCCTCTCCTTGTATGAATAAATTTCTTATGTCGAATCCTGGCTACCCATTTAAAATGGGGCTCATCATCACCACATATTCCCACTCACCATCCCCTATTTAATGTATCTTCAATGCACCCTTCCCAAGCAGGCCCTAATCCCCACACCTTGGGAAACCCCTATTTCTCTCTCCTCCCTCCTCACACCAATCGTAGCCTCTTCTTTCTTTTTCCATTTCTTCCCTTCTTGTTCTTCTTCCTTTCTTCTTCTTCTTCTTCTTCTTCTTCTTCTTCTCCTCCTCCTTTTAAAAAAAAGGGGAAAAGAAAACCAACTCCACCACCATCACCCGATCCTAGCCAACTGCTCCGGCCAACCCTGGCCGAGCTCCCTCTTCCACGGCTGCTACTGCTTCAACCCGAGCGTCCCCCGGCCACTCCTTCAACCCCGGCAAGCCCGTCCCTCCACGAGCCACCACCCCGCTGCACCTGAAGAACCACCACCACCATCATCAGTTCAGCCGCCACCATCACCATTAATACGGCCACGTCCCCGACACCGGAGTCGACCTGAACGCTGGTCGACTTCCTGCTGAAGCCCTACGTCGACCTCCCTCCACTGTCATCGAGCCACCCTTGCCTGAACGGCCTCCCCCTCGTCGGAGAACTCGAACGAGACCCACAGAACCGTTGCACACGACCCAGTCCTCGCTAAGCCGACTGTCCCCCGACCACGATCGGAGCCCAGCACGCCGGAGCAGCTCACCTCAAGCCCCTCGCCGGAGCAGCTCGTCACCTCCAGCAGCCACCCCATTCCTCCAGCAGCTACCCCATTCCTCTATTACACCACCACTCTACACCATCCCGAGCCTCCCCCTCAGTCGAGCCTCCCCTACCTGAGCTCTCCACCACCCTACACCATCAGTACCACCACCCTACACCACCAGCCTCCTCCACCAGCATTACCACCTTCGTCATCATCGTCTTCGTCGTCTTCGTCATCCTCGTCGTTGTCGTCAACGTCACCTTCGTCTTCTTTGTCTTCGTCTTCATCGTCGTCGTGGACACCGTCGTCATCCCCGTCGTCATCGTGCACGTACACAGGTTCGCATACTCCCCCTCGCGTACACGTACGTGTGTACGTATTCGATTGGTGTATATTGATGTATATATATATTCATCATGAACCTAATTAGTATATGTGAATGGTACATGTATTAGTATAGGTTGAATGTATTTTGGTATATGTATATATAATATAATCCTAAATTAGCATATATTCATATGTATATGTATTGTATGAAGTATTTCCTAGTATATATATTTTATATTGTACATATAGTATTAATTCTATTAAGTATATATATATATATATTTGTAATTAATGAATATTAATGTATATATTAATTAGTAATATGTATAATATATAAAAAGGTACTAGATGACCCAAGGGTAACCACGAATACGCCGTAGTTACATTGACCTGTGACCATGTAAATGTTAGTTGACTGCCACATGTACACTCACGTATTGGCAAGACCAGTATTAATACTGTCTGTCTTGCACCGCAATAACAAACGCGACACCCGCGCAATTAGATGCGCACTTGACCCTAGTTGACCAGTGTCATACCTAGCGTAGCCCCTGAGTTTAATGTATTTATGATTGTGTGTTAGTGTAATATTTGATGCAATATTGTATAATATGATATGTCTATAGGACTGTTGGATCGTCCTGCGAGACTTCAGGAGCAGGACATTGGTATTAATAGCTAAGGACCTCAGGCGAGTACATTATCTGATAGTTTCTTATTTATAATATTTCCTATGTTCATTGTATCTAGTGTAAATATCCATATTCTTGACCCGATGGTTACACAGATTGGTATATCCGGATTTCGTCATGAGATATTATTCCTTGTATATGGTGTATCTTATACAAGTCTTATTTCATTGTTTATCTTATGCATGTACATACACTGATTCCCGGGGAGACTTGCTACCTTCCTAGGGAATCCCGTGCCATAGCGTACCATGGTTCGATCTACTATACCAGTCGGGGGTGGAGAGTATTTTAGTGTGGATATGTGATCATACCCTTCATGTACAAGTCTTGTTCACATGTTAGTGTTGGTCATACACCGCACGTATGACTAGCCAGGCCATTATTCCTGTACAAGTTCCCAAGCCGATCACATGTTAAAACTAGTACTCACACACTTAGTCATAGTATTCTTGTTCATTGACATATTGTTCCTTCCCGCATTTATTTACAGTATTTCCAGTATTTCCTTTATTGTATATCTCTCGTACATGTATATGCATCTTGTATATTTCCATCTATTTACTGCTACATAGTTTATATCATTGATATAGAACTGCTATTAGAGATGTACTTTGCTCCATCCTGACTGAAAATATTTTTCCAGACTATGACTTAGAGGACTGGTGTCCGACATTTTATGGACCACAGGGAGAGTAGCTGCAGACTTGGACCTGGTAGTTCAGTTGTGATTCCGGGAGGTCGAGCCGGAATCACTAGTAATCTAGTTAGTTTCTTTTAGCAGATTATTTGGTACCGGATTTGTCTCCGGCATACTTTGTTGAGACTTGGATATTATTGTTGAGTTAGATTATTACTATTTAGACTTGTGTTGCATTTTATTTATTTCTTCGATATCTTATTGTGCTGTAGTTATGTGATTGAGTATGTTGTTCATATTATTTTATGTTATCCGTGTCTCCTTATGGAGTTGGATGCTCGTGTGAGACTGTTTGGATAGTATCATGACCTAGACAATATTCTACCGCCGATTTTGTGACGTAGGCTGGACGTACCCACGTACTCATGCCCCAAAATCCGGGTGCGGGTCGTGACATTATTCCATACATTATGTCCCTCTATACAAAAGTATCTCAAAACATCTCGATACAGCTTAAGTCATCGACACCAGATTTTTGGGTCCTGGGGATGAAGCACGGCTATCACTTCTTCGGATAATCCAGCACCTACGAACAAGCAAACTTTTGGTGGTTCAGCACTTTAGAGAAAGTACTGGTGAGTATAAAATCAATAAACAAAAAAAACACCCTATAAAACCAATACTAAGTAAGCATGTGATAAAATATTTTATTATTAGTGATCTTTTTAGTTTTACCTAGGTTCGTTACATGAAGTACAATAGTAGAGTCATATTATTTATTTTGAAAATATCTTTGAAATCAGGGTTCAGTTCAATACAACCAAGAATACAAGGCAACAAGTTCAAGCACGATGTGCCAAACAGGGTGTGTGCAGCATGTCTCGTGAGCTATACTTAAGACTCTAAGAACAAATACAACATCTAGTGGACTATTCATTTATAATACAAGACGATCATCATATTCAAGCAAACATGCAAGTCTATATGTGATGCAAAATAATAAGAAAAATTAATATATCACTTATTTAGTGGTTCTTATCCCTTGCCGAATGGTTATCCCTACAGCAGACATATAAGTTAGCAATAATTTGCATATATAAACAAGGTTCTATTTTCTGTCCGCCTATGCATCAAACAATTATTTATGCAAGAAGGCTATCATAGCATGTGCCCTAACTACCTGAAATGTAGCTATATCTATGAACAAGCTAACTTCTCTAACTCAAAATCTTCCCAACATAAGCACTGCATCCTATCTAATAGCCATACCCTCAGGGCACACTATTAGTCTCACCCCATCAGTAGTCTTCATACACTATTTTAAAAGCCACACCCCGAGCACAAGGCACACTATTAGTCTCCAAACTTATCATTAAGCCTCCATCCACTAGTCTAATAGCCATACCCCGATATCAGGGCGCACTATTAGTCTCCCAACTAGTTGATAACAAGTATATCACAAGCATAACATAATATGACGATACAAGCTTTTCATTCTATCTCTCTTTTATCTAATGGCCGCACCCCCTAGATCCCATAAGACCGGAACATCAGGGCAGACTACTAGTCCATTATCTTAATAAGACAAGCCATTAACTCTTTGTAACAATACAGGCATATATTCAATATAGCTTTTGCATCAAAGTCAAGCAATTATATAAACGACGATAATCAAACATATGAACGATCTTTAATTTAACAAGCATGGCACGGTTCTATTTATCTCTTCAAGTTAAGAATGCAGTTCTACTCTTGTTTATCATACAACATAGAGACTTATTCAAGCAATTTCCTTTACTCTTCTTATTAGCATGGCAAGGTTCTCTATTAACAAGCAAACAAGTTCTCTAGTTAAGCATGTAGGTTCTCGTTTTATCATTCTCATGCAAACATTATCTATTAGCAAACATGCATTATAAAAACTTAGATTCATTATTAAGGCATGCAAGAATCAGATAATGAAGTTCTGCCCACTCACCTAGATCAATCATCTTATATTTTGATCGAGAAACTCTTTGAGAAGGCTTCCGCTCGAGCCAGCAAAGTAATATCTCTTGTACATAGTGCCAACGTGGAGTGGGACACTACATACTTATCAACCAAGAAAAGTTTCGTCCTCGAAACTTCAAGGAGAAACTTTTGATATCCAGAGCAGCGATAGTCTTCAACCCTTACCATCCTCAATCGAAAATACTAGCAATCAAGAAGCACAAAATCACAACTCTCAAGCAATAAATCAAATCTAAAAAACTTTTCCACGCATCTTTGAGAATATTTATGGACTTATTGTATGGAACACTCAACTCAGCAGAGATATCAATGGAAAAGGAATCTTCATCAAAGAACAACAGCGAAAAGGGCGTAAGGCCGGAGAATCGAGTTGCTCTGATACCACTCAGTCACGTCCCGATCTTTCACAGTACTGATCTCCCCCGCTAGGCTCGAATTACCGCACCTGCACTCCCGCGGGATGGTCATTCCCCTCAGAACTTGATGTCATATAAGCTTGGAGATGCTCTCGCACAAGGAAACAACATAAGTCGCCTTGGTTATCATCGAATCGATCGAGTTTGCAATGGAGGAGCAGTGTTACAAACAATAATCTATCTGAGTATAAGGGGCAAAGGTCAAGGCACAGGGCTCTTTGAATACAATGGCATTATTCCATATATTATATTCTTCTATACAAAAGTAGCTCAAAATATCTCGATACGGCTCAAGGCATCGACACCAGATTTTTAGATCCTGGGGATGAGGCACGACTATCGCTTCTTTGGATAATCCAATACCTATGAACAAGTAAACTGTTGGTGGGTCAGCACTTTAGAGAAAGTACTGGTGTGTATAAAATCAACGAACAGAAGCAACATCCTCTAAAACCAACACTAAGTAAGCATGTGATAAAATATTTCATTACTAGGATCTTTCTAGTTTTACCTAGGTTCATTACATGCAGTACAAGAGCATAGTCATATTACTTTTTTTGAAAACTTCTTTAAAATCAAGGTTCAGTTCAATACAACCATGCATACAACGTGAGTAGTTCAAGCACGATGTGCCAAACAGGGTGTGCACAGCATGTCTTGTGAGCTATACTCAAGACTCTGGGGATAAATGCAGCATCTAGTAGAATATTTATTTATACTATAAGGCGATCATCATATTCAAGCAAACGTGCAAGTCTATATGCGATGCAAGACAATAAGTAAAATTAGCATCACTTGTTTAGTGGTTCTTATCCCTTGCCGAACGGTTATTCCTGCAGCAAACATACAAGTTAGTAAGAATTTGTATGTATAAATAAGATTCTATTTTCTGTCCGTCTTTGCATCAAACAGTTAGGTATACAAGAAGGCTAGCCTAGCATGCGCCCTAACTACCTGAAATATAGCTATCTCCATAAATAAGCTAACTTCTCTAACTCAAACTCTTCCCAACAGAAGTATCATCTCCCATCTAATAGCCATATCCTCGAGCTCAAGTCACACTATTAGTCTCTAAACTTATCATTTAGCCTCCATCCACCAGTCTAATAGCCATACCCCGAGCTTAGGGCGTACTATTAGTCTCCCAACTAGTCGATAATAAGCATATCACAAGCATAACACAACGTGACAATACAATATTTTTATTCCATCTATCTCTTATCTAATAGCCACACCCCCTTAGATCCCGTAGGACCGAAATATCAGGGCTGGCTACTAGTATCTTCTCTTAACAAGATAAGTCATTAACTCTTTGTAATAATACAAGCATACATACAATTTAGCTTTTGCATCAAAGACAAGCAATTATATAAACGACGATAAGCAAACATATGAACGATCTTTAATTTAACAAGCATGGCATGGTTTTGTTTATCTCTTCGACTTAAGCATGCAGGTTCTCGTTCTATCATTCTCATGCAAATATTATCTATTAGCAAACAAGCATTACAAAAACTTAGATTCATTATTAAGGCATGCAAGATTCAGAGAATTAAGTTCTTCCCACTCACCTAGATCAATTGTCTTGTGTTTCGATCGAAAAACTCTTCGAGAAGGCTTCCGCTTGAGCCAACAAAGCGATATCTCTTGTATATAGTGCCAACGCAGAGTGGGGTACTACAAACAGAATGAATATAAGCACAAGGAATACCTTATGCACAATAATGTATATGTGGATGGACTATCCAGAGTACTCGATAAGGGATAACATCTTCTGACATGATCCATATAGTACCAGTCCGTGTAATAATATATCAGAATCATGTACACAATTCTAGAATATGTGATATATACACTATCATGTAATAAAAACTAACAAAGAGATGTACTATCTTGTGGTCCTGAGCAAATGATGCAAATCGGTGTCCAAGCTGGTGTCACACAGATCTATATATGAAATATCATATCATTTGGGTGTAATAAAGTAATAATAAGCTTAAATAAGCTAAAATATAGTTTTTAGGTCAAGACTAGGTCATACTAGTCAAAATAGGTCAAACTAGGTCTTTACCTTGATTCTGAGTTCAAAACTAGCTTCTAGGTTGATTACAAGGCTAAACTAGCTAATATTAGGTGATACTAGGCTATACCTAGGTTTCTAGGTCATACTGGTAGATTTCTATCATATATACCTGTAAGCCCCTATTTTTTTTTTAAAAATATTAAAATTGGATTTTTCGTAATTTTCTGAAATTTTTTGGGAATTTTCTGTAATTAAATTCAGGGTTTTAAATTATTACATGATTTTTAATTGATAATAAATAACATTAAAATATTATAAAAATAATATTTTTGGGTGTAAAATGGAAAATTGGACTTAGGGTAATTTTTCTGGAATTTATTGGGCCCCGGACCTATTTTTAAAACACCTAAATCTATTTATTTAATTATTATTTATTTATTAATTTATTTACTAATTTTATTATTATTATAATAATAATTATTATTATTTTTCTTTTTATTTTAAACCCGGCCCGCGGCACGGCCCATTGGGCCCGAACCCGAACCCAGCCCAGCCCTACCGGGTCTGGTCGGGTCTGCCCGCCGCCCGACCCGCACCCTCTTCTTCTCCCACGACCCAGCCCAGCTGCCCGCGTCCGGCGCCGCCCCGCCCGGCGCGCCGTCCGCTCCGGCGGCCACCTCACCCCACGTTCACCCACCTCCTCCGCCTTCCACGCCGCTCCACCGCCTCTATCGGCCCCCCCAGCCTCCTCTCTTCCTTTAAATTCTTCCTCGGCCGACCCCCTCCACCACCACGCTCCCCTCCGCCGCACGCCGCCACAGCCACCTCGCCCCTCCCACCTCCGTCGCCGTCGCCTCTCCCCCGTCCTCTGCCTGCCTTCGGCCCCGCTCGACAGCGCCCAGCAACAGCAGCACAGCCGCCCTGGGCCGCCCCCGCGCTGCCGCCTCCGCCCGAGCGCCGCGCCGCCCTCCGCCGCAGCACCCCCGGCCGGCCTCCCCCGCCCTGAGCCGTCGCAGAGCCACCGGAGCTCAGCCGAATCCCCAAACCCTAACCCTAGATTCGAATCCCCGAATCCGACACGTGTCGGACACGTGTCGGACACGATTCGACCCTAGTTTTTGGGTCCCCTTCAGGTACTTGTAACTTTTTGTTCGTAGCTCTGTTTTTGATTCCGTATATTGCGTTACAAAGCCTGTATGATCCTCTCGGTGCCCGGACAAACCGCTCGGGGCATCGCGTCCTGTGGTGATCGCACACCGCGATCCAAAAACAGGAAAAACCAGACCCTGTTTTACCCCGGAACTGAGTACGCTCCGCCAAACGGGATGACTTGGTCGCATGCGGTCTTCACAGATACGTGCGCGCCGTCGATACAGACGTGTGAGTTTTTGCGGAAGTTGATTCGGGTGTGCGTACACACCAGAATCAACACGTATCCGCGGACATCGCCCCGTATCCGACTTTTCTGTATTTTGCCCTAACTTCCTGTATACACGTCGGATCAAGACAAAACTTATGCCATCGGACTCGTAGCGATACGCTGGTCCTGTGGGTCAAGTTTGGTTCGATTCTGAGAACGTTGACGAAATTGCGTGTCGTGGGCCCCACAGGCCCCGTTCGACGGGCGATTTTGTGATCGGCTCATCGAAATCCAATTCTGGAAGTTCTGTTGGGTTCGTATCATCGTTCCTAACCTGTTGACACTAAGTTTGGTGAATTTGGAGACCTTTGACCCTGACACGTTTTTCGGTGCAAAGCGGGCCCATATGCGGACCCCGTTTTGACCCGAAACTGCCATTTTTGCCCTTGTCTCCAAATTGGACCCAAGGACAGGCGTTTCTAGCTATTTGATATCTTATGAGCATGATGGTAATATTTATTTCAGCATCTGGACACATTTTTGGAAATTTCCCTGAGACACAAAACTGTAATTGGATCCAAACATCAGGCAAGTACCTGCACTTCAAGTTTAATCTTTATATTGTGATAAATAAATTCCCTGCTTTATTAGTACCATTGATGATTACACGTAGAGTTGGAACACTGGATTTTATGTCTTGAATACTAGATTTCATGTCTTACTTTTCGTGTTGGGTGGGAGAATACTAGAAGGCATGTAGTTTACCCTTCCCCCTTGTCGTGACTGCTAGCTGTGGGTACGCGACTGTACTCTCAGCCTTATACTTATTTATTACTGACTGCTAGTCGTCTATGATGGCCTTATTAGCCTTATAAACCCCTACATGCCAACTATGTATTCTAAAATAAACACAAGTTCACGCACATAGATCTTGTCGTGTTGCAGTTCTTGTTGTCTTATTACAGTTACCTTTCCTGTCACATTTTATTCCTGTTTTACTCATTTCTGGTTTATAGCAATTAATCATATTTTACTTCTAGTCCTGATTTATAGCATTAATTCTCAGTTAATTTCACTACTTACTTATGCATATTCTCAACATGATGTTTAGTCAGTTATTTTCTACCTGTCACCAATATTTAGTTTAAATCTTATTGTGCATTGTGTACTTTGCTCCTTTTCTGACTGGATTCGTTGATTTAGGCGAAGATGAGAACCTTGCCCCCACCTATTATGGCCCCTATGAGGTAGCAGGTGATACAGTTGCGAAGCCGGTTCCCACACAGGAGTCTACTCCTGCGGAGTAGTTAGCAGTAGTTATTTATTTTCCTTTCATCTTAGTAATCGGGTTTGTTCCCGATTTAACTTCTGGTTTCTGTAATAAAACTCTGGATCTGTTGTCACATTCAGTTATGAAATCTTACCATTCTTTTCCTGTCATTTTTTTCTTGCCTATTTATTTATTGTGAATGAGCTAGATTATTTTAACTGTGGATATGCCCTAGACAGCGTACTACCGCTGACTCTGCGGCATAGGCTGGACGTACCCACGCACTCATGCCCGATTATCCGGGTGCGGGTCATGACCCATTTTTGTGGTGGCCCATGCAGGTCTAGTATCCATAAATAGGGTAATACCCTAGGACAGGGTATGGAATAGGATTGAGGATTCTAGGAAAGGCTCATTCACAGAATAGGATCTTCATTTCAATTCTTGATATCATTTCTGATCAATTTTCCTATCGCCCTTGATTTCCAAGTAATCTATTCTGATCTTCCTATCCCTTAATCTTCCAGAATGGTTCAGACCAGGAACACAGTAGGAGGCACATCAGAACCAGCTGAGCAGACTGTGCCCGAAACTCTTGTACTCCCGCTGCCTCTATCTACTCCAGCAGTTACTTTAGATGGGGCACAGCTACTAGGAGTGTTCCAGGGACTCGTAGAATCCCAGAAAGAACAGACTGCACTTCTATGAACCAGCCTCTCAGAAGCTCTTCGGTCCCAAGAGTCACCACAAAAGAGGCCAGGAAGTGCCAAAGATTTTAAGAATCTTAAACCCCTGGAATTCTATGGAACTGAGGGCATTCTCTATGCCGATGAGTGGATAGAGAATGTGGAGCAACTCCTGAAGACTGCTCGGGTCCCTGATGATCTCAAAGTGGAGTCTGCAAGCCTGCAACTGTTCGACATAGCTCGGACCTGGTTTAGAGATGAACCCCAACTATCTGCTCCTGATCTCACTTGGGAGGACTTCAAGAGGCTGTTCAAGGAGAAATTATATCCTGAAGTGGCTCGGGAAGCTCTCGAAAGCCAATTCGAGAGGCTGGAACAAGGTAACCTTCCTATTGATGGGTACACTGCTGAATTTAGCAGGTTGAGCCACTTTGTATAGTACATGGTTCGTACCCCGGAGGACAGAGCTCGTAGATTTAAGAAGGGGTTGTCTCCTGATATTCGCCTTGCTGTCACCACTAGCCGAGCTCGTTCATACGAGGAAATCTTGAGCGTGGCACAAGGTGTTGAGAGAGACATGGGGCATATACTAAAACGGAAAAGAGATACTGGAAGTATGGGACCCCACAAACGCTCGTTCCAACAACAACCACATCAGAGGTCCCCACAGCAAACCCAGCGTCCTCTCCCTCGAGCCACAGCACCCCAACACCAAGCTCAAGGACAGAATCAACGAGTTCCCACTTGTGGCTTTTGTCAAAAACAAGGTCACACCTGGCAAGTTTGTAGGAAGAGACTGGGTGCCTGTCTATATTGTGGATCAACAGAACATCAAGTGAGGGACTGTCCCGCTGCACCAGGACGCGGACAAGCTTACGTGATGACCGTGGAGAACACGCAGACTCTGGGAACAGCTAATATGCGTAAGTGATTCGTAGATACCTTTTCTAGTATTGTTTAGCTCATGCCTATTGGTTCGTGACCTCAGCCCCAACCTAGTAATTTTGAATTTGCTAAATAACCTGGTATGCTTTTAAATTTGATAACTAGAGAGATTTTAGAGGCTTTTTGCTATTGTGCTTATTTGTGTTATTTTATGAACTTTAATAATTTGTACCTCCTTTTCATCATCATCTAGCGCACTTAATTTTGCTGAACTTGACTTATGCTGCTATTTTATAGCCTAGTTTGCAAGCTTACCCTTATCGGGCTTGTTCATGACACATGTATTATTGAGGCCTGATCAACCCCACTAATACAAGTGTCTATTCAGAATCAGTGTACTACGGTCTGATCAACCTTAGTGCATTTGGATTCGCACTTCGTACGACTACTTTACGTGGATTGAGATATATAGTGACTAGTATACTTGCCCCCCTAAATATGTCCGAGCATATCGTATCAGTTACATAACTGTATTAATACGAGCATGCGAATAAATGATTACCAGAATAGAATTTTAATCCATAACCGCCTGACAATTCCTATTAGAAATCCCTTAAAATGCCTTGATCCCTATACCTCTGTTCTACCACCTCGCCCTTGAACTCTTCATTATTTGATCCTCGTCTTCCCTTATTTCGGAAAGACAAAATCCTGTGCTTGGTATAAGTTTGATATATAGATAATGCTAGACATACCCCTCAGACCGGTCGAATTGTTGATGACCCTCTATGATTAAGGGAACATCATAGGTGATGTGTTTGTGTTAAAGACTTAAGGATTCAATACCATGATTAATTAAGTTAGGACATAGCTTTACTAGTTGTATAGCCTTAAAGGATAGATGGGTAAATTTTAAGTTGGGTAGCGACCGCAATGTTCACCTGAGAGAAACCCGTTAGACTGTAATCAAGTAAGATTGGACAGAGAGAACCCTGCCATATTTTAAATTTTGAGGACAAAATTTTTATAAGTTGGGTAGATTGTAAGCCCCTATTTTTTTCAAAAATATTAAAATTGGATTATTCGCAATTTTCTGGAAATTTTTTGTAATTAAATTCATGGTTTTGAATTATTACATGATTTTTAATTGATAATAAATAATATTAAAATATTGGTTTAAAATGGAAAACTGGACTTAGGGTAATTTTTCTGGAATTTATTGGGCCCCGGACCTATTTTTAAAACACTTAAATCTATTTATTTAATTATTATTTATTTATTAATTTATTTACTGATTTTATTATTATTATAATTATTATTATTATTTTTTTTCTTTTTATTTTAAACCCGGCCCGCGGCCCGGCCCATTGGGTCCGAACCCGAACCCAGCCCAGCCCTACCGGGTCGGGTCGGGTCTGCCCGCCGCCCGACCCGCACCCGGCCCGCACCCTCTTCTTCTCCCACGATCCAGCCCAGCTGCCCGCGTCCGGCGCCGCCCCGTCCGGCGCGCCGCCCGCTCCGACGGCCACCTCACCCCACGTTCACCCACCTCCTCCGCCTTTCACGCCGCTCCACCGCCTCTATCGGCCCCCCCAGCCTCCTCTCTCCCTTTAAATTCTTCCTCGGCCGACCCCCTCCACCACCACGCTCCCCTCCGCCGCACGCCGCCACGGCCACCTCGCCCCTCCCACCGCCGTAGCCGTCGCCTCTCCCCCGTCCTTCGCCTGCCTCCGGCCCCGCTCGACAGCGCCCAGCAACAGCAGCACAGCCGCCCTGGGCCGCCCCCGCGCTGCCGCCTCCGCCCGAGCGTCGAGTCGCCCTCCGCCGCAGCACCCCCGCTCGACAGCCGCCGCAGAGCCACCGGAGCTCAGCCGAATCCCCAAACCCTAACCCTAGATTCGAATCCACGAATCTGACACGTGTCGGACACGATTTGATCCTGGTTTTCGGGTCTCCTTCAGGTACTTATAACTTTTTGTTCGTAGCTCTATTTTTGATTTCGCAAATTACGTTGCGAAGCCTGTATGACCCTCTCGATACCCGGATAAACCGCTCGGGGCATCGCGTCCTGTGGTGATCGCACACCGCGATCCAAAAATAGGAAAAACCAGACCTTGTTCCACCCCGAAACTGAGAACGCCCCGCCAAACGGGACGACTTGGTCGCGTGCGGTCTTCACAGATAAGTACGCACCGTCGATACGGACGTGTGAGTTTTCGCGGAAGCTGATTCAGGTGTGCGTGCACACCGGAATCAACGCGTATCCGCGGACATCGTCCCGTATCCGACTTTTCTGTATTTTGCCCCAACTTCCTGTATACACGTCGGATCGAGAGGAAACTTGTGCCATCGGACTCGTAGCGATAAGCTGGTCCTGTGGGTCAAGTTTGGTTCGATTCTGAGAACGTTGACGAAATCGCGTGTCGTGGGCCCCACAAGCCCCGCTCGACGGGCGATTTTCTGATCGCCTCATCGGAATCCAATTCTGGAAGTTCCGTTGGGTTGGTATCATCGTTCCTGACCTGTTGACACTAAGTTTGGTGAATTTGGAGACCTTTGACCCTGTCACTACCATATTTTAGGAAGAAGGGTATTTTAGTAATTTCCTATTTAAATAAATATTGTGCATGGTAAATAATTTTTGTTGTATTATTTAATTATTGTTGGATGTTATTTAATTATTTTGGACTTATTTTAGTAGACCCAACTAGTGTAGTTTGGACCCATGGACCAACATGAATTAAATAGTTAGACTTGGCCCATTTAGAAAGCCCATAGTTAAGGAGATGGATTAAATTAATTAAGTGATTAGACTAGAAGCCTCCTTCCTTAATTATTTCTTCATGAGAGGCCCCAAGGGGTACATTGGACATTTTACAATTGCTTGGGAGAGGGGCAAGGCCGGCCTATTAAAAGAGGGGGGAAATTTCTCTCTCCTCTCATTTTATTCCAATCTAGATCTAGAATTTCATTAGGAATCCATCTCCCAATAGGTATAATTCAGTTTTTTCCACTAAAATAGCTTTTAAATCTGAGATTTAATCATGTAAAATCAACCTATATGTATGTACTACCCATAGGACTTTATTTTGTGTTCATAGGAGACCCATGGAGAAAGTTATGGTTCTTTTTGTGTTAATTTTGTTGGAATTCCGAATTTACATTTTGTTGTGTGTATCAATTGATCCTATAGATCAATTGGACATGAGCTTATGTGTTTGGAGCTAGTGTCGTGTCCATAATTTGGTACATGTGGTTCGTATCCCAACTATTTGGCGATACGTGTCATTTTGGGGGTTTTCCCTCCGACACGGGGCTTTGAACATGTCGTATTTTGACACGGACACATAGATCTACTTTTGACACTTTGATTTATTCATAAATATTATTTGTGATTTTTTTGTATCCTTCGGGGTACAATTGGTTGTGTGTTGGACTTGTGTCACATGCGTATCCTAGATCTAGTGGAATACGGTGTGATACTCTCCAATTGTGTGGATTTTTGAATAGATCTAATTATGTATGGTTTAAATCTTTCAATTATAATTAGTAAATATATATAGATATTATATATTTATTTTGTGTATTTATTATAGTAATTATTGTAGCATAGATCTATATATTTTTGTGTGTGCTAATATGATGTACAAATATAATATGTAGCTTTCTTGCATGTAATTATATATGTACTTATGTTAATAGTATAAATTATACATAAATGTTTTATAAAATATATTTATGTGTTTAATTGTGTAATTATATTATTTATAATTATTATGTAATTATTTGTATATTAATGTATATATTTTAGGTGTGCTTCTAGCCATGTAAAATATGTACACTAATATGTGCATTGTGTTTAGTAATTATTAATATTTAAATGTGTAAGTTTATGTGCATATATATATAAGTATATAATTATTTATTTATATATATGTATTGTGATTATTATTGCATATATATATTTATATATATATATATATTTCTGTGTTTTAGCAGCAGTGGGTTTGTGACAGTGAAACTGTCGCTAAATAGGCGGGTCAGCAGCAGCCGCTGTAGCCCACTGTGCATTAATGACAGTTCTGTCATTAATGCTGCGGGCGGGATCTTAGCAGCAGTGGCGACAGTTTTCGGTGACAGTTGATTAACTGTCACCAATGCAGCAGCAGTGGGTTTTATTACACAGTGGCTTTTGCGACATTTTCTGTGACAGTTGAGACTGTCACTATTAAACCTGTTTTATTTTATCTTGTTTTGTTCACTGTTTTCAGTGACGCTTTGACAGTTTTAAATTATATTTATATATTATTGTATATATATATGTGTATATATATGTGTTTTGTGAGGTATAATATTTGTAATAATATATTATGTTATTTGTATACATATTGGTTGTTTATATATTATATTAGAGTATGTATTATTTGTATTATTAGTATACTTTGTGTGAGTATCTTTTGGGATCTAATTTTGATTCTTAAATTGTTGTATTTTATTTCTATATTATTTTATATAGTTTTCTTGTGAGGTTGACCTTGGTTTGACCATGTTTGACTTTAGAGTTGACCATAGTTGACTTTTGACTTAGAATTTATTTATTGACCTAGGAGTTGACTAGTTTGACTTGTTCTCTTTCCGGGACCTTGTTTTAATGTGGTATTCCATATCTAGGTCTTTGAGGCACCGAGTCAGACATCTGTGAGACTGTTCTTTGGATTTCAGGCGAGTACATTCTCTGATAGTTTCTCATTTATGATATCCTCTATGTTCGTTGTATCTAGTGTAGATTTACATGTTTCTCTCGACACTATGGTTACACGGATTGGTATATCCGGATCTCGTCATGAGATATTATTCCTTGGTATATGGTGTATATGGTGTAAGTATTGTTTCATTGGTTATCTTGTACATGTACAGACACCGATTCTCGGGGAGACTAGCTATCTTCTTGGGGAATCTAGTGCCATAGCATACCGTGGTTGGATCTATTATACCAGTTGGGGGTGGGGAGTATTAGTATAGATATGTGATCAAATCCCTATTGAATAAAGTATTGGTAAGCGAATAGTGTTGATCATGCACCGCACGTATGATTAGCCATGCCGCATTGTATCTTGCCCAAGCCGATCACATGTTAAGCTAGTACTCACACACTTAGTCATTAGTATTATTGTTTCATTGGCATATTGTTCATTATTGTATTTCTTTCCAGTATTTCCTTATTGTCTATATATCTCTTGTATCTATTTTGTGCATCTTGTTTATCCATAGCTATTTACTGTTACATAGTTTTTATCATGGATTAGAACTGCTGTTAGAGATGTACTCTGCTCCTTTCCTGACTAGATATATTTTTCCAGATGACACTGAGGAGTACCCTACCTATTATGGACCCCAGGATGTTGTGGGTTTAGATTCGGAGACCCTGGCTCAAGAGGGACTTATCCCAACTGAGACAGTTGACCCTGGAGTGTAGCTTGTAGTATGATAGTATTCTTTTGTACTGGATTTGTCTCCAGCTTATTTTTGTTACTCTTCAGACTCATTGATGTATTATTTTAAACTCATGAGTTGATGACTATTCTATTCTTATCTGATTCGTGTTCATTCTATCTTAGTTCTGTGATTGAGTACACTATCTTTTGGTGGTTCATTATATTAGATAGACTTTCTAGACAGCGTTCTACCGTCGATTCTGCAGCGTAGGCTGGACGTTGTTTCCGACTAGTACCCTTACCCCGGGTGCGGGTCGTGACACATTTTTGGTGGTGGCCCATGCAGGTCTAGCTTCACAAGTATATGATATCGTGGTAGTGCGACAACTTAGTTGTACTACTGCGAGCCTGCAATAGGATATAGGATATAGGCTGAGATACTCAATCACATCTAGGAAAATTCTTTTGATTCAACTATTCTCCTTTGACGTTGATACTTGATCTCTTAAACCGTCCCTTCCTTGATGTCTTACATCTTGTGCCATATTGATTCTTTTTTTTGCTTTGTCTCAGGATGCCGCCTAAGACTAGATCACAGCAGGGGAGAGCAGCTTCTGAGAGGTCTGCGATATCCCGAGGGCCTGCACCAGTCACTTCTCCGGTGATTGGAGTGTCAGCTGCTTTCGGAGGTCCACCACCTACTCAGAGGACTGTGCCAGCTGTATCTGAGGGGCTTCCACCTCCACCTCCTGTGCCAGCAGAGGAGTCACAGATGTTTACACTGTTTCGTGAGATGCTCGAGGCACAGAGGGCTCAGTCAGAGGCACATCTGAGGCAGACCGACGTCCTACGGCAGGGCATCGAGAGTGCTCATCAGCTTGCTCGTGCTGTAGTTGAGAGTGGAGTTTCGATCCAGCAGCAGGTTGTTCCTCAAGTTGCTCAGCTTCGGCCAGGCAACATTCAGGACTTTAAGAAACTGGAGCCTAGGGTTTTCAAAGGGACGGAGGGCATCGTCTATGCTGATGATTGGCTCGAGGACATTGAGCGTCTTATGAGGGTGTCCCATCTTTCTGAAGATCTGAAGGTTGAGGCGGTAGGACTTCAACTGTTCGACGTCGCTCGCACTTGGTTCAGGAATGAGCCGGTTCTAGTTGACGCAGGACAATCTTGGGAGGTATTCAAGGACCTTTTCAAGAAGAAGTTTTTCGCCCGGATAGACAGGCTTGACTTGGGGAGACAATTTGAGAGTCTCATTCAGGGAAGCATGTCTGTGGAGGAATACGCTACAGAGTTCGGTAGGCTGAGCCGATTTGCAGAGTATCTGGTGAGAGAGCCAGAGGTTCGAGCTATTCGTTTCCGTGAGGGTCTAAACTGGGAAGTAAAGATTCTTATTCCGTCTTTTTATGAGACATATTCGGAGATACTTGTGGAGGCACGCAAGGTTGAGCGGGATCTGGGTTTGAAGACCAAGAGAGACCGTGATTCTTTTCTGGGGGCCAACGACAGTACAGTATCTGCCAAGCGTCCTCATTTCCAGTCCAGACCTTTCCAGCAGCCACAGCAGAACCAGACTCCAGCTAGAGCGCCTTTTCACCAGGCACCTCAGCAGCAGAGGCAGTTACAGCAGGCTCCATGCAACTTCTGCAAGAAGCTCGGCCACATCTGGGAAGTTTGCAGGAGGAGGCTAGGAGTTTGTTTGTATTGTGGTACTGAAGGGCATCAATCGAGGGAGTGTCCTCGTCGTGCAGTTCAAGGAGCATCTCCAGCTCCGAGAACACAGACGAGACCACCTGCAGCACAGCCGAGGGGACCGCTTCCGACACAGCAGCAGCGTTTTGTCCAACATCAACAGCAGGGAGGTGCTCGGCAGGGACGAGCGTTTGCTATGACCGTCGAAGAGGAGGAACCCACAGGAGATGTCATCGCAGGTTCTATTCTTCTTGATTCCATTCCAGCTTTAGCTTTGTTTGATAGTGGTGCTTCCCATAGTTTTGTATCTGTTTCTTTTGCTCTGAAGCATGGTTTGGTAGCTGAGTCTTTGCTTAGGACTTGTAAGATCATGACCGGGGAAGGCATTATCCTGGTTAATGATATTTGTAAGGATCGGAGAGTTACTCTGGGAGGCCGAGAGTTGAGTGCGTGTCTACTTGTAATGCCACTTCCAAGCTATGACATTGTACTTGGGATGGATTGGTTGAGTAGGCACCGTGCTAGCATAGACTGTAGAGGAGGTAGAGTTTTGTTTGGTCCGCCAGGAGAGCCAGAATTCGAGTTTGTTAGAGGAGCTGCGGAGCAGGGAGAAGGCATTATTTGTGGAGCTATGGTGGAAGACAAGGAGTTGCCACATCCGTTGATAGCAGAATTCTTGGATGTGTTTCCTGAGGAATTACCAGGATTGTCGCCAGATCGAGATGTTGAATTTTCTATAGACTTGGTGCCAGGTGCAGAACCAATTTCGCAACATGTCTATAGAGTAAACAACAGCGAGCTGGTCGAGTTAAAGAAGTAGGTGGACGAATTGCAGGATAAGGGGTTTATCAGATCGAGTTCTTCACCATGGGGAGCCCCGGTATTGTTTGTACCAAAGAAGGATGGATCGGTGCGTATGTGCATTGATTACAGGGCTTTGAATAATCTCACTATCAAGAATAAGTATCCTTTAACACGGATTGATGATCTGTTTGATCAGTTGAGTGGTACGAAGGTGTTTTCTAAGATAGATTTGAGATCAGGCTACTATCAAGTGAAGGTGAAGCCGGAGGACATACCGAAGACTGCTTTTAGAACTCGGTATGGTCAGTTCGAGTTTATGGTGATGCCATTTGGTTAGACTAATGCACCAACGGTATTTATGAACTTGATGAACAAGGTGTTCCACCAGTACCTTGACAAGTTCGTGGTGGTGTTCATCGACGACATACTCATATACTCGAGGACACCGGAGGAGCATGAGGAGCATTTGAGGATTGTGTTGGATGTGCTGAGGAAGGAGAAGCTGTATGGGAAGTTGTCCAAGTGTGAATTTTTCTTGGAAAAAGTGGAGTTCTTGGGGCATGTTGTGACTGGTGATGGTATTTCAGTGGATCCGAAGAAGATTTCAGCAGTGGAATCTTGGAAGACTCCGAGTTCAGTAGCAGAGATCAGGAGTTTCTTGGGATTGGCAGGCTATTACAGGAAGTTTGTGCAAGATTTTTCGAGGATTGCCGAGCCGATGACCAGACTCACAAGGAAGGATGTGGAGTTTGTTTGGACGGAGGATTGCCAGGTTGCTTTTGAGGAGTTAAAGAAGAGGTTGACGTCTGCTCCTATTTTGACGTTGCCATCAGGGTCCGGAGGTTTCACTATTTATAGTGATGCATCAGGGAAGGGTTTAGGTTGTGTTCTTCAGCAGCATGGGAAAGTGATTGCCTATGCATCCAGGCAATTGCGTCCTCATGAAAAGAACTATCCTACCCATGATTTGGAGTTGGCAGCTGTCATATTCGCCCTGAAGTTGTGGAAATATTATTTGTACGGAGAGCGTGTGGAGATCTTCATAAACCACAAAAGCTTGAAGTACGTTTTCACGCAGAAGGAGTTGAACAGGAGGCAGCGTCGGTGGTTGGAACTGATGAAGGATTTTGATATCTCTTTGCAATATCATCCTGGAAAGCCAATGTAGTTGCCGATGCTTTGAGCAGGTATCCGGTAGCTACGTTCTTGACGCATGATCAATATATGTTGGAGGACTTGGAGAGCTTGGGCATTGAGGTAATTGTTCCTGGGTGTGCTATGCCGATGTGGGGATTGCAGATACACTCAGATTTGATGGACAGGATCAAGGCAGCACAGTATGATGATGTATCTTTGAGGAGTATCAGAGCTCAGGTGAGAGCAGGATTGGAGGATGATTTCACTATTGCAGAGGATGGATCTTTGAGGCATGGAGTTAGATTATGTGTGCCTAGTGGGGAGTTGCGCGAGGAGGTGTTGCAGGAAGCGCATCGCTCTCAGTATTCCATACATCCAGGTGCTAACAAGATGTATCGGGATATGTGAGAGAGTGTGTGGTGGTATGGCATGAAGAGGGAAGTGGCACAGTTTGTATCCAGATGCTTAGTGTGCCAGCAGGTGAAAGCCGAGAGGCAGAGGCCAGGAGGTTTACTTCAGCCATTACCCATTCCAGAGTGGAAGTGGAAACACATTACTATGGATTTTGTGTCCGGACTTCCATGATCTCCAGGAAGGAAAGACGCAATTTGGGTCATTGTTGATAGATTGACCAAGTCGGCCCACTTTTTGCCTTTCAAGGTGGGTTTGTCTACGGAGAAGCTGGCAGAGATGTATGTGAGGCAGATCATTAGGATACATAGAGTTCCCGTCAGCATAGTCTCAGATCGAGATAGTCGTTTCACTTCTCATTTCTGGAGGAGTTTGCAGGAGAGTTTGGGTACTCAGCTCAAGTTCAGTACTGCATATCATCCCCAGACAGATGGGCAGTCAGAGAGGACTATCCAGACTCTCGAGGATATGTTGCGCACTTGTGTAATAGATTTCGGGGGTTCTTGGGAGGACCATCTCCATTTGGTAGAGTTTGCTTACAACAACAGTTACCAGGCCAGTATAGAGATGTCACCTTTTGAAGCTCTATATGGTCGGAGGTGTCGTACTCCTTTGTCTTGGGACGATGTTGGAGAGAGAGTTTTGCTTGGGCCAGAAATGGTTGTGGAGGCAGCAGAGAAGGTTCAGTTGATCAGAGATAGACTTCGAGTGGCGCAGGACAGACAGTGGCATTGGGCCGATAGCCATCGGAGACCTTTGGAGTTTGAGGTATAGTTTAGATTTTGTTTGTGCTTGTTCTTGTTTGTTATAGATTAAGTTCTTAAGATGGTGTTTTGTTCTAGGTGGGTGGTTTGGTGTTTTTGAGGATTTCTCCGACATGAGGCACGATTCGCTTCGGTGGAGGCGGAAAGCTTAGTCCACGATTCATAGGACCTTTCACTATTCTAGAGAGGGTCGGTGCAGTTGCTTATAGACTAGACTTGCCACCTGCATTGGAGGGAGTGCACAACGTGTTTCATGTGTCACAGTTGAGACGATACGTGGCAGATCCTAGTCATGTATTGGATCACTCAGAGATAGAGGTAGGCCCTACTCTTAGCTATCCAGAGCAGCCAGTTGAGATTCTGGATCGGAGAGAGAAGGTGCTGAGGAACCAGACTATTTCTTTGGTGCGCGTCGCATGGAGGCATCACTCTCCGGGGGAGTCTACCTGGGAGAGAGAGGATGACATGCGAGAGCGTTATCCATATTTGTTTGTACCTTGAGGTATGTTAATTCTCTAGTTATGTTCTGTTCATTGTTATGTTCTGTTCATTAGTTAGTTGTGATTCTTTAGTTCTGTTCTGTGTTTTTCTGGGGGTAGTTTTCGTCTTTGAATTTCGAGGACAAAATTATTTTAAGGAGGGTAGACTTGTCACTACCACATTTTAGGAAGAAGGGTATTTTAGTAATTTCCTATTTAAATAAATATTGTGCATGGTAAATAATTTTTGTGGTATTATTTAATTGTTGTTGGATATTATTTAATTATTTTGGACTTATTTTAGTAGACCCAACTAGTGTAGTTTGGACCCATGGACCAACATGAATTAAATAGTTAGACTTGGCCCATTTAGAAAGCCCATAGTTAAGGAGATGGATTAAATTAATTAAGTGATTAGACTAGAAGCTTCCTTCCTTAATTATTTCTTCATGAAAGGCCCAAAGGGGTACATTGGACATTTTACAATTGCTTGGGAGAGGGGCAAGGCTGGCCTATTAAAAGAGGGGGGAAATTTCTCTCTCCTCTTATTTTATTCCAATCTAGATCTAGAATTTCCCACTACCAAATTCCCTCCATTCCCAAATCCAATTTCCTACCAAATTCATTCCAAATTCTTCCCAATTCACCATTAGAGAAGGGGGAAGCAAGGATCTAGAAGAAGAAAGCAAGGATCTACAAAGAGAAGCAAGGATCTACAATTTGGAAGCAAGTTCATCTCAATTGGAGGTTTCATTGGGAATCCATCTCCCAATAGGTATAATTCAGTTTTTCCCACTAAAATAGCTTCTAAATCTGAGATTTAATCATGTAAAATCAACCTATATGTATGTACTACCCATAGGACTTTGTTTTGTGTTCATAGGAGACCCATGGAGAAAGTTATGGTGCTTTTTGTGTTAATTTTATTGGAATTCCGAATTTACATTTTGTTGTGTGTATCAATTGATCCTATAGATCAATTGGACATGAGCTTATGTGTTTGGGGCTAGTGTCGTGTCCATAATTTGGTACATGTGGTTCGTATCCCAACTATTTGGTGATACGTGTCATTTTGGGGGTTTTTCCTCCGACACGGGGCTTTGAACATGTCGTATTTTGACACGGACACATAGATCTACTTTTGACACTTTAATTTATTCATAAATATTATTTGTGATTTGTTTGTATCCTTCGGGGTGCAATTGGTTGTGTGTTGGACTCGTGTCACATGCGTATCCTAGATCTAGTGGAATACGGTGTGATACTCTCCAATTGTGTGGATTTTTGAATAGATCTAATTATGTATGGTTTAAATTCTTCAATTATAATTAGTAAATATATATAGATATTATATATTTATTTTGTGTATTTATTATAGTAATTATTGTAGCATAGATCTATATATTTTTGTGTGTGCTAATATGATGTACAAATATAATATGTAGCTTTCTTGCATGTAATTATATATGTACTTATGTTAATAGTATAAATTATACATAAATGTTTTATAAAATATATTTATATGTTTAATTGTGTAATTATATTATTTATAATTATTATGTAATTATTTGTATATTAATGTATATATTTTAGGTGTGCTTCTAGCCATGTAAAATATGTACACTAATATGTGCATTGTGTTTAGTAATTATTAATATTTAAATATGTAAGTTTATGTGCATATATATATATAAGTATATAATTATTTATTTATATATATGTATTGTAATTATTATTGCATATATATATTTATATATATATATATATATTTCCGTGTTTTAGCAGCAGTGGGTTTGTGACAGGGAAACTGTCGCTAAATAGGCGGGTCAGCAGCAGCCGCTGTAGCCCACTGTGCATTAATGACAGTTCTGTCATTAATGCTGCGGGCGGGATCTTAGCAGCAGTGGCGACAGTTTTCGGTGACAGTTGATTAACTGTCACCAATGCAGCAGCAGTGGGTTTTATTACACAGTGGCTTTTGCGACATTTTCTGTGACAGTTGAGACTGTCACTATTAAACCTGTTTTATTTTATCTTGTTTTGTTCACTGTTTTCAGTGACGCTTTGACAGTTTTAAATTATATTTTATATATTATTGTATATATATATATGTGTATATATATGTGTTTTGTGAGGTATAATATTTGTAATAATATATTATGTTATTTGTATACATATTGGTTGTTTATATATTATATTAGAGTATGTATTATTTGTATTATTAGTATACTTTGTGTGAATATCTTTTGGAATCTAATTTTGATTCCTAAATTGTTGTATTTTATTTCTATATTATTTTATATAGTTTTCTTGTGAGGTTGACCTTGGTTTGACCATGTTTGACTTTAGAGTTGACCATAGTTGACTTTTGACTTAGAATTTATTTATTGACCTAGGAGTTGACTAGTTTGACTTGTTCTCTTTCCGGGATCTTGTTTTAATGTGGTATTCCATATTTAGGTCTTCGAGGCACCGAGTCAGACATCTGTGAGACTGTTCTTTGGATTTCAGGCGAGTACATTCTCTGATAGTTTCTCATTTATGATATCCTCTATGTTCGTTGTATCTAGTGTAGATTTACATGTTTCTCTCGACACTATGGTTACACGGATTGGTATATCCGGATCTCGTCATGAGATGTTATTTCTTGGTATATGGTGTATATGGTGCAAGTATTGTTTCATTGGTTATCTTGTACATGTACAGACACCGATTCTCGGGGAGACTAGCTATCTTCTTGGGAAATCTAGTGCCATAGCATACCGTGGTTGGATCTATTATACCAGTTGGGGGTGGGGAGTATTAGTATAGATATGTGATCAAATCCCTATTGAATAAAGTATTGGTAAGCGAATAGTGTTGATCATGCACCGCACGTATGATTAGCCAGGCCGTATTGTATCTTGCCCAAGCCGATCACATGTTAAGCTAGTACTCACACACTTAGTCATTAGTATTATTGTTTCATTGGCATATTATTCATTATTGTATTTCTTTCCAGTATTTCCTTATTGTCTATATATCTCTTGTATCTATTTTGTGCATCTTGTTTATCCACAGCTATTTACTGTTATATAGTTTTTATCATGGATTAGAACTGCTGTTAGAGATGTACTCTGCTCCTTTCCTGACTGGATATATTTTTCCAGATGACACTGAGGAGTACCCTACCTATTATGGACCCCAGGATGTTGTGGGTTTAGATTCGGAGACCCTGGCTCAAGAGGGACTTATCCCAACTGAGACAGTTGACCCTGGAGTGTAGCTTGTAGTATGATAGTATTCTTTTGTACTGGATTTGTCTCCAGCTTATTTTTGTTACTCTTCAGACTCATTGATGTATTATTTTAAACTCATGAGTTGATGAATATTCTATTCTTATCTGATTCGTGTTCATTCTATCTTAGTTCTATGATTGAGTATACTATCTTTTGGTGGTTCATTATATTAGATAGACTTTCTAGACAGCGTTCTACCGTCGATTCTGCGGCGTAGGCTGGGCGTTGTTTCCGACTAGTACCCTTACCCCGGGTGTGGGTCGTGACACATTTTTGGTGGTGGCCCATGCAGGTCTAGCTTCACAAGTATATGATATCGTGGTAGTGCGATAACTTAGTTGTACTACTGCGAGCCTGCAATAGGATAAAGGATATAGGCTGAGATACTCAATCACATCTAGGAAAATTCTTTTGATTCAACTATTCTCCTTTGACGTTGATACTTGATCTCTTAAACTGTCCTTTCCTTGATATCTTACATCTTGTGCCATATTGATTCTTTCTTTTGCTTTGTCTCAGGATGCCGCCTAAGACTAGATCACAGCAGGGGAGAGCAGCTTCTGAGAGGTCTACGACATCCCGAGGGCCTGCACCAGTCACTTCTCTGGTAATTGGAGTGTCAGCTGCTTTCGGAGGTCCACCACCTACTCAGAGGACTGTGCTAGCTGTATCTGAGGGGCTTCCACCTCCACCTCCTGTGCCAGCAGAGGAGTCACAGATGTTTACACTGTTTCGTGAGATGCTCGAGGCACAGAGGGCTCAGTCAGAGGCACATCAGAGGCAGACCGACGTCCTACGGCAGGGCATCGAGAGTGCTCATCAGCTTGCTCGTGCTGTAGTTGAGAGAGGAGTTCCGATCCAGCAGCAGGTTGTTCCTCATGTTGCTCAGCTTCGGCCAGGCAACATTCAGGACTTCAAGAAACTGGAGCCTAGGGTTTTCAAAGGGACGGAGGGCATCGTCTATGCTGATGATTGGCTCGAGGACATTGAGCGTCTTATGAGGGTGTCCCGTCTTTCTGAAGATCTGAAGGTTGAGGCGGTAGGACTTCAACTGTTCGACGTCGCTCGCACTTGGTTCAGGAATGAGCCGGTTCTAGTTGACGCAGGACAATCTTGGGAGGTATTCAAGGACCTTTTCAAGAAGAAGTTTTTCGCCCGGATAGACAGGCTTGACTTGGGGAGACAATTTGAGAGTCTCATTCAGGGAAGCATGTCTGTGGAGGAATACGCTGCAGAGTTCGATAGGCTGAGCCGATTTGCAGAGTATCTTATCTGATTCTATTATATTCTTATCTGATTCGTGTTCATTCTATCTTAGTTCTGTGATTGAGTACACTATCTTTTGGTGGTTCACTATATTAGATAGACTTTCTAGACAGCGTTCTACCGCCGATTCTGCGGCGTAGGCTGGGCGTTGTTTTTGACTAGTACCCTTACCCCGGGTGCGGGTCATGACAGACCCTGACATATTTTTCGGTGCAAAGCGGGCCCACATGCGGACCCCGTTTTGACCCGAAACTGCCATTTTTGCCCTTGTCTCCAAATTGGACCCAAGGACAGGCGTTTCTAGCTATTTGATATCTTCTGAGCATGATGGTAATGTTTATTTCAGCATCTGGACACATTTCTAGAAATTTCCCCGAGACACAAAACTGTAATTGGATCCAAACATCAGGCAAGTACCTGCACTTCAAGTTTAATCTTTATATTGTGATAAATAAATTCCCTGCTTTATTAGTACCATTGATGATTACACGTAGAGTTGGAACACTGGATTTCATGTCTTGAATACTGGATTTCATATCTTACTTTTCGTGTTGGGTGGGAGAATACTAGAAGACATGTAGTTTACCCTTCCCCCTTTTCGTGACTGCTAGCTGTGGGTACGCGACTGTACTCTCAGCCTTATACTTGTTTATTCCTGACTGCTAGTCGTCTATGACGGCCTTATTAGCCTTATAAACCCCTACATGCCAACTATGTATTCTAAAATAAACACAAGTTCACGCACATAGATCTTGTCGTATTGCAGTTCTTGTTGTCTTATTACAGTTACCTTTCCTGTCATATTTTATTCCTGTTTTACTCATTTCTGGTTTATAGCAATTAATCATATTTTACTTCTAGTCCTGATTTATAGCATTAATTCTCAGTTAATTTCACTACTTACTTATGCATATTCTCAACATGATGTTTAGTCAGTTATTTTCTACCTGTCACCAATATTTAGTTTAAATCTTGTTGTGCATTGTGTACTTTGCTCCTTTCCTGACTGGATCCGTTGATTTAGGCGAAGATGAGAACCTTGCCCCCACCTATTATGGCCCCTATGAGGTAGCAGGTGATACAGTTGCGAAACCGGTTCCCACACAGGAGTCTACTCCTGCGGAGTAGTTAGCAGTAGTTATTTATTTTTCTTTCATCTTAGTAATCGGGTTTGTCCCCGATTTAACTTCTGGTTTCTGTAATAAAACTCTGGATCTGTTGTCACATTCAGTTATGAAATCTTAGCATTCTTTTCCTGTCATTTTTTTCTTGCCTATTTATTTATTGTGAATGAGCTAGATTATTTTAACTGTGGATATGCCCTAGACAGCGTACTACCGCCGACTCTGCGGCGTAGGCTGGACGTGCCCACGCACTCGTGCCCGAATATCCGGGTGCGGGTCATGACAATACCTTAATATATACTTATACTTGCATTACCTACTAATTATCTTGACCTATAGTCATTTACTTAACTTATAACCATAACATAATTATTCAACCCTTAGACCAATTATTAACCTACACATAGAACTTACCTATTGCCTTAACTTAGATACCTATACCATATACTTATTACCTTAGTATTTGACAAATACCTTAGTATCTTATATCCAATACTCATTGCATAACACTATTATCTTAGCTAAATAATGTAACACCCTTTTTTTCAATTTTTAAAAATGAATTTTCTGGATTTTTCGGTAATTTTTAATTAATTATTAAAAATGTCCTTTAAAGGGATTAATATTTTTATCGGTTAAAATAATTATTAAAATATTACAAAAATTATATTTTTGGGTGTATTATTTTATATTGGATGTTGTACAATTTTTTGGAATTTATTGGGCTCAAAAACTATTTTTAAATTTCTAAAACCCCCGTTTAATTAAACCTGGTTGAACCGGGTTGAACTTGACTGAACCCGGTCCAACTGAACCAAACCGGACCCAACCGCCCAGCAGGTCGGATCCGGACCCGCTAGCCCGCTACCCGCTACCTGAACCCGACCCGACCCCAAACCCCTCACCCGCACGACCCGCTCCCCCCGCTCCGCGGCCACGACCCGCTCCCCGCCCCCGACTCTGCCGCCCAGCTCCACGACTAACCGCCCACGACCCCGCCCATGTTCCGCCACTCCGGCTTCTCTGCTCCACCACCTCCCTCTCCCATTCCCTATTTAAATCCTATACCACCACCACTTCACCTCGACGGTGCCTACATCGTTTCTCCCCTCCAGCGACGACCCTCAACCGTGAACCCGAGCACCCCTCCGGCCGATGAGCTTCCCCGACGACCTCTCCCGCGACCCCGACGATCCAACCGCAGCCACCATCGACGAGCACAACAAGCCGCCGCCGCCGCCGACGTCGAGCATCGCCGTGCCGCCCCTGTCATAAAAATTAGCTGAGGTACCCATTTTTCTGCTCGCATAACTTCCTGTACGTAGATCTATATTTCGTTCTGTCTGCTGTGACGCGTAGACTGCGTGACCCTCTCGAAACCCGTATAAATAGTCCGGGGTATCACGTCCTGTGGCGATCGCAAACCGTGACACAAAATCAGGAAAAAACCCTCAATTTCTAAAAATTCAGAAATTGGTCCCAAACTTCCCAGTTCGCGACTGTTTTGCGTGCAACCTGTTAACTGTTTTCAAAATTCACTTAAACAGTAATTTAGACCTTATGACCAAGTTTGAAAACCCTATTTTTGTTCAATTTATTGTGCTGTATGTTGTGATTTATTCGCGGGTAAAAATGACCAAAAACTTAGTTTTTTAAATACCCTGATTTTCTTGGAACTGGGTGCGCCCCGCTAAATGAGGCGACTTGGTCGTGTGCAAACTTCACCGAAAGGTGCGAGCCATCGATACGGACGTATGGGATTTCGTGGAAGTTGATTTGGATGTGCGTGCACACCGGAATCAACGTGTATCCGTCGATAACGCCCCGTATCGGCCCTGTTCTGAAACTCGTTGTAACTTCGTGTATGCTCGTCGTTTCAAAACGAAACTTGTGCCATCAGACTCGTAGCAATTTTTTGGTCCTGTGACCCAAGTTTGGTTCGATTCTGAGAACGTTGACAAAATCCCATATCGGGGGCCTCACGTCTCCACTTGACGTGCCATTTTGTGATCGGCTCATCGAAATCCAGTTCTGGATATTCTGTTGGGTTTGTATCGTTGTTATGGACTTGTAGACACTATGTTTGACGAATATGGAGAACATTATCTCTGGCACATTTTTCGGTGCAAAGTGGGCTACATGTGGACCCCACTTTTGACCAGAAACTGTCATTTTTGCCCCTGTGTCCAAATTAGACTTATGGACAGGCAATTCTAGCTATTTGATATCTTCTGAGCATGATGGTAATATTTGTTTCAGCATCCGGAGACGTTCCTGAAGATTTCATGAATACCAGAGCCGCCGTTGGAAACCAAACACCAGGCAAGTGTACCTTGCCAAACATGCAGTAGTTATCTGATATTGTTTCTTGAGTTATTTATATATATATACTTCTGTGATGTACATAGTCAACCCAGGACTGTGAGACGTTGCTTAATGTCCGAATAATATTCGGGTGTCGACGCCGTACGCGGAGTCGTGTAACGTCACTAGAGATTGATATCGCGACCCTATACATTTTCGTGCTTGCATTATCAAGTACGTCATACCTCAGGACACTTGATACTATTCATGTAACAGAATCTTCCTGAGTTATTCATGGTGATTCGGTACAGGACTCGTGACATAGACTTTATACATATACTTGTCTATCATTATGACTCATTGCATCAGTTAGAGGTCAAGATCTTGCGTGTCATGGACATGAGACGTATGATTACGTTGGGCGGGAAGAAACACACAGGCTATAGGCTGATTATATATATATAACCCTTATTAATGCGGTGCTTAAGACTCTAACCCGAGCTTGGCCCAATACGTGATATCACTGCTACCGGCTCCCCGACACAGAGCTTGTAGTAGTTTTAGCCTGAGTTCTAGTGATGCTCTCAACTTGCATATCACTTAGCTGGTTACATAGTTTACCCTATTGTTTCATTTATTATTGCACTGTATTTATTTTGGCTTGAGTTATTCTTGTACCTTGCTATGTCCCCTGAGGACCTGGATCCGGATTATGTCCCCAGGTGTAGCAGAGGAGATATACCCCGAGGTGTACGGGACAGGAGCATACATTGGAACAGTACCAGAACCTGAGGACGAGGTCATGCCAGAGGATTTCTCCTGAGTATTGGCTTTACATACTCAGTTATTTCTGTTTCTAGTTACTTTATTTCTTGTCTATTGAATTTATGTATCAAACATATTATCGGGTTGTTCCCTGAGATATTTTATTGAGACTTGTTGTTAGATTATATTTTATTTCAATTTTCTGGCATTGATCTGTGATTACCTTCTGTGGATGAGATTATAATTATACTGTGACTTGTATCGTAGACCTATTTATTGTTGTTCACAGCTTAAGTACACCCTAATGGGTCCATTAAATTGGGTTTGCCCATTGGTGTGTGCTGCTGGCCATTGCCACGTGGCTAGTCCCTCGGTATTTTGGGACTGGGGCGTGACATGGTTTTTGTGGTGGCCCAAGCAGGTCAACGACTAAATTATTTCGGTTTCAACTAAGGAACTGAGCAAGCCTGCGATAAGGATAGGATAAGTGATAGATCTCTGTAGAAGCATAAAAAATACGCTGTAGAGTTTTACGCAGTATTTCAGTGCTAGGCGGCGTAAAACATGACTTCAGAGCCATCGGCGTACAACCGGGCTTCATCGCTAGTACAGCGTAAAATATAAGCTCCAGGATAATCCACATAATACAGTATTTTCAGGCTGCTTCAACGTAAAAGGGTTGTTACATCGCCACTTTGGCGTAAAACCTACTCGCTTTTAATGCGGTGGGAAGTTGTACGGGGAACGCTTCGTATTCCTCGAATGAATCTGTCAGATCATGTAGTAAACCTGACTCCTGACAACGAGTACTGCATAGCTATCCAGACGACGGCTGTAATGATGGTGCGGCACACAGACCCAAACCGTCATTTAGTGACATTTTCCTGATACAAAGCACTTTTACGCATATAAGGGAATACGCTGCCTAGTTTTGTATAGGCAGATGTGAGCTTTTACGCTCATCAGAGAACAAAACAAACTGTCACGTCAAAAGCTGCTCTTCGTACATAGCTCGAGGCACGTCTCTGCATTTAATGCACAGAATGGGGGCAAATCTCTGTATTTAATGCACGAGATTTGGTAATATCTCCAAAGACTGGACAAGCCATAATTACGGCTAATACGTCTACACCATCACCTCTGTATTTTACGCCATCAGGCTATTTTCAGCTATAGGAGCACGCCGTACGCTCTCCTTGAAATACGCCAACTCAGGCTATATTTGCATTTGTGCGTGATAAGGCTATTTGGTCCAGAATACGCTCAAGGCCTCAGTCAAGGAAGGAGGATCGGCTATCTTTTACGCTAGCTACCTATCCATGCAGCATCAGGCTTCTACGCCTACAAGGCTTCTACGCCTATTTGGCTTCTATGACGACTCGACAACCACTTGGCTTCTACGCCAACCTGACAACTATTTGGCTTCTACGCCATGGTGACAGTTATTGGCTTCTACGCCAACCTCTTCTACGCGAGGGACAGCTACCTACGTGGCTTGCATGCCGTGATCTTCGCAGTAGTTATACGCATTATCTCTTAATGGGACATGCGTCACACACAAATTTAGAAGATCATTTATACGTGGGTGGCAGTTATTATAACTGTCGCGTAAAAAGTGCCATACTCTCCACTATTCGGCTTCTACGCCGACTGGACGGTTACTGTCACTAAAACCCTATAAATAGAGACCTCTATTGACAGAGGTCTAGGGTCGGAAAAAGGTCAAATAAATTGAAGAACAGAGAAAGAAGAGCTCAGACAGAGAGTAGCGATCGACGATTTTGGCATCGAGCATCCACTCCCTCTTGCAATCTTTGAAGCATCTCCTTTTTCTACAGCACTTCTTCATCATAATATGGTCCAAGGGACAAAGTGATCGACTGCAGATCAGAATCCTATAGCAATATTTACCCAGATTAAAATTTGTACTTGACATCCTCATATAGGATTAATTATACTTCTTGTTTATAAACCTAAGAAAGGGTTTTGTATAAACCTAGTTTTATTTCTTCTATTTTTTTATCAAACACAAGATGGGGACTCTGCTGGGGACCTCTTTCTCATCTGAAGAGAAAGCAATTGCTCAACACGATGCAGTATCAGTAGGATCAATGGAGAAGACCTTGGTCGTCCAGTTCGACCAATCCGCCTACGAAGATATGCTTCGAGCAGGGGGTAGCTCTCACTCTCTCTCCGTCCAAGACAACAGGAAACTGCATAAGGTCTGGATGCCCCGGACATCCCCTACCATTCCTGCCGACTCTTTGATTTCTCCGACCAACGAGGTTGTAGCATCGCTCCCTCCGCGCCTTGCGCGTAAAACTCTATCTCCCGTCTGCGACGTGGCAGACAAAACTTCTGGTGATGCCTCAGTGCTAGTCTAGAAGTCTACTCCGCGCTCTGCGCGTAAAATTCAGTCTCCCGTCTGTGATGTGGCAGACAAGATTTCTGATAATGCCTCAGCGCCAAATCAGAAATTCCAAATGCGCTCTACGCATAAAAATGCATCTGCCCTCCGCGAAAAAGCAGATGGTCCCATTAATCCCCACAAAGGAAAACAAGTGACGGACTTCTCAGCTTCTCGGCCTTTACGCCAACAAGAAAAGAAGTTGCCCGCTCATCAAATTACGCGAGAAGTTGACAGCCGATTGAGGACTTCTTCATGTTTATGCCAGCCTGAACAAAATCCTAGACTACGCCAGGTCCAGCCCCTCGGCGTAAAGAAGGTTCAGTTTGTGGATAGATACGCTCCTCGGGGATCATGTGCTGCTCATATGGCTGAACTGCTGTATTCCTACGGTAGGGAAAGGGTTGGTGTGCCCAATATCTGTATTCCAAATGATGTAAATAGGAGGAACATGCCTTCTTCCTCTTCTTTTTCTGTTAATACTCCTGACTTGCATGAATTTTTGATCCAAAATCGCAAAGAGATGAGTCATAACCAGGATTCAGCTCCCCTAACTGTCAAACGTGGGGAGATCATGTGGAAAGATGCGTCAACATCTAATGTTGTCATGACATATGGGTCACATGAAGGATCTGTCTTTATTGTTCCCCCAACTTGCGATGACCAGCATCCAATAGTCTTCGGTCGCATGCGAAGCATACCGATTGTACAAGAAGAATCTCGCGAATCTGATGCTGGGAAAATACAAATCTACAGATATAGCCCACAAGCTTTAAAGATTATTCAAAGTATGGGTTATGATTTGAAGTTGAAACAAGGCCTCAACTATGGAAAAGGCAGACGAATACTGTTGCATAATAATCCTTACTATCAACAAACTCGTTTTGGGTTGGGGTACACTGCATCTCTTATCAATTCCAAATCTCCACAGTCTGATCCTGCACAACCAGAGGCAGGTCCTTCTAAATCAACTTCAGTGGACAAATGCCACGACATGTCTGGGGGTAGTCTACCTTGACAAAATAGGGCAGCATCCAAAGCTGGGGGTAGAATTCCCTCTGAATCTGAAGATGAGGCAATGATGACGATCTTTCCGGAAGACCGTAAAACTCAGGCATCGGGAGCCCGAAGGCCGAAAGGGACTTTCTCCTTCAATGAAGATGACATCATTGAAATCTTTAATATGTTGATGAAGGAACACAAACTTCGGCTACCCAACATCAGATACTCTGAGAGGGCTGACAAAGTTGATGACCCTGATTATTGTCTCTTCCATCGGTACATTTATCACCCTACAAGGGCCTGCTATGTACTAAAAAGGAGAATTCAGGAGTTGATCGATGCCAAAGTCAACACTCTGCATCAGTAAACGAGGGGACGATCATTGCAAATTGACTTCACTTTTTATGTGACAATTTGCTCCCTCAAGAAAATACCGGATGATGAATCCCTAAAGTTTCCCCAGTGGATTCCTCAGGTCTATCCCCACTCAAGAAAATTACTCCAAAGTGAATTTTTCGGACATGAGTTCATGTTCATATTACCTTTGAACTATTGTCCAAACATTTCGTTATCTCCCCAGATGAGTTTGTCATATTACCTCTGAACAAACCATCCTGGTCCGACTATCGATTATCATGTCCATATTACCTCTGATATCGGTTGTCATCTCAACTTAACATTCGTACTTAACTCTAAGTACGCAAGTGATGTTAGGTCTAAAAAAACGGTCATGTTTATATTACCTCTGAGCAGATATGTACCTCCATCCCCAATGGAGTCACAACTCAAAAGTTTGTCATATTCATATTACCTCTGAACAAACTTTCCGAGTTTTTCGGCTATCGATTATCATGTCCATATTACCTCTGATATTGGTTGTCATCTCAACTTAACATCCGTACTTAACTCTAAGTACGCCAGTGGTGTTAGGTCTACAAAAACTGCCATGATCATATTACCTCTGAGCAGATATGTACCTCCATCCCCAATGGAGTCACAACTCAAAAGTTTGTCATGTTCATATTACCTCTGAACAAACTTTTCGAGTTTTTCGGATATCGATTATCATGTCCATATTACCTCTGATATCGGTTGTCATCTTAACTTAACATCCGTACTTAACTATAAGTACGCCAGTGGTGTTAGGTATACAAAAACTGCCATGTTCATATTACCTCTGAGCAGATATATACCTCCATCCCCAATGGAGTCACAACTCAAAAGTTTATCATGTTCATATTACCTCTGAACAAACTTTCTGAGTTTTTCGGCTATCGATTATCATGTCCATATTAACTCTGATATCGATTGTCCTCTCAACTTAACATCCGTACTTAACTCTAAGTACGCCAGTGGTGTTAGGTCTACAAAAACTGCCATGTTCATATTACCTCTGAGCAGATATGTACCTTCATCCCCAATTGAGTCACTACTCAAAAGTTTGTCATGTTCATATTACCTCTGAACAAACTTTCCGAGTTTTTCGGCGATCGATTATTATGTCCATATTACCACTAAAATCGGTTGTCATCTCAACTTAACATCCGTACTTAACTCTAAGTACGCCAGTGGTGTTAGGTCTACAAAAACTGCCATGTTCATATTACCTCTGAGCAGATATGTACCTCCATCCCCAATGGAGTCATAACTCAAAAGTTTGTCATATTCATATTACCGCTGAACAAACTTTCCGAGTTTTTCGGCCATCAATTATCATATCCGTATTACCTCTGATATCGATTGTCATCTCAACTTAACATCCGTACTTAACTCTAAGTACGCTAGTGGGGTTAGGTCTACAAAAACTGCCATGTTCATATTACCTCTGAGCAGATATGTACCTCCATCCCCATTGGAGTCACAACTCAAAAGTTTGTCATGTTCATATTACCTCTGAACAAACTTTCCAAGTTTTTCGGCTATCGATTATCATGTCCATATTACCTCTGATATCGATTGTCATCTCAACTTAACACCCGTACTTAACTCTAAGTACGCCAGTGATGTTAGGTCCAGAAAAACTGCCATGTTTATATTACCTCTAGCAGGGCTGGTCCTAAAACTTATTACTTGCACTCTCGTGCGGAAAAAGTAATAAGTCCACAAAAATTCCCCTGTGGAATGCCCATAATAAAAATGAAATATTCATATTATCTCTGAACTATCCTCATTTTCCTAGCGAAGAGAGAGTCAGTCTCTATGCATCCCTACAGAGTCGTATTTTATTGCGTCTATATTACCTCTGTCAGGATTTGTCTCAAACCTATTACTTGTACTAATGTGCGCAAAAAGTAATGGGTCCACTAAAAATCCCCCAGTAGGATATTCTCAACAAATACGGTATCGTACTATGTCCATATTACCTCTAGTACAATATCTGAAATTTGTACAAATAATCATAAAAAAATGGGAGAATCCTTATATGATTGCAAATGGCACTTACAGATTAGCCAAGCCTAATGGAAATTTGGCAATGGCTACTATCGACTGCAAATTCTCGAAGAAGTACTATACTTTGATCTCCTTCGTTTAACGGAGTATGATGAAGATCTTATTCTGACGATACCATGCACAAAGGTTAGCTGGATCATATTCTATCAGGTTTATGTGACCTTCGAATATATATCCTTAACTAATTTGTAAACCTATCATGTTAATGATACCTCTGATAGTGTTTAGTATACAAATTTAGTTGGATTATATTCTTTCAGGTTCAAGTTAACTCTGAATATATTTATATTCAGCAAAACCTTAATGAAAGAATGTCATGTTAATGATACCTCTGATATCACTTTCACCCTAGCCTATCATATTCTAAAATGATGGGCCCACAAAGTCAGAAAATGTGTCTTTATTATCACCGAGAAATTACCGGAGAAACAAGAAAAGTATATTATTTGGGGGGAGCAGTTAAGTCGCGAATATGCTGCGCCAGAGTAACCATTCTCTCATCCCTGGAGTTCAGGACGTCGGCGCGAGCCCGCTCCAACCTTGCCGCCTCATTGTTCAAAGCAGATAGCTCGGACCGAGCATGTACAAAACCTGCATGGATGACACCCACATGCGTCAGGTTCTGCTGAGCAGTCTTCGTTTGATCCTTCAATACGTCGCGAGCTGTTGATAAAGAGAAAGCCTTCTCCTTGGCCTTAGCGAGGGCATCCTCCAATTTGTGGACCCTCGCTGTCTCTTCCTTATATTTGGCCTCGCACTGAGTCAGCTGGGGAATGACATACTCTAATTCGGCACGCTCTTGATCCATCTCCTGCTGCTGTTCCTGGACGGATTTGTTCAGAGATTCTATTTGCCCAGCAAGTTCCACAGTTAAGGAGTCATACCTAGCTTGAATGAGACCGTCAATGCTGCCTCGAAATAGCTGCAAATAGTCGTTAATGGGTTGTTCCAAACCATTAACTATCTGCTCTAGTGTATCAGCTCTCCCAGCATTGTTGAAATCTCTGATCGGAGCTATCGCAAACTGGAAGGACCTCCTCAGAGCCTCGAAGCCTAGATTCTTTTCCAGCACCATTGATATCAGCGTTTTCAAAGTGGTATAGAAAATACTATTATACTGCTCAATTAGCATGGCGAGATCCGAATGGACGCTGGGAGTGGCTGCAATATCGGCGAATCCCCCTCCAGGAATGACTGCAGACGATGTTGCCACAGTTGTCGCCTCAACAGATGGTGCGACAAAAGAAGAAGCGCCAACAACGGACGAAGTGGCCGGCGTACTCAAAGGAGGCATTGTCGTAATAACAGGCTCATCCTCCTCTCGAGATATCGGAACTATTTCGGGCGAGCCGGCGCCCAAAAATATTTCCTCTTCATAGTCAGGCACCTCCGTGTCATAGACAGGAGCGGAAATAAAGCCGAAAGTTGCGTCGACGTTGCCCTCCCCGTAGATGTCTTCCCCTGAAAAGAAGACAAGAGAAAGTTAATATCAACATGATATTAATTTTTCTAAAAAAGAGGCATAAAGACGACATTTACCCATGGCCGATGGTATATATGTCGCGTCTGCAGCCAGTACAGCTAAATTATTTCTTAATGATGCTAAGCGAGCTGTCATACCTGGAGAAGGGAGTGTGCCAACTGACATTGGCAGGTATTCTTCCAGATCTTCACCGAGATCCACTCGAGGCTCATTGGGTGGAATCTCACTGGGTATACTTACAAACGCGGCAGGGGTTTCTCCCGTTGCTGATCTACATAAAGATATCCTTATTTGGCTCGGCCTCGAAGGCAATCTCGTACCACTACCTGAAGCGGTAGCAGCGAAAGCAGCCTCGAGCAAAAATTCTTCGGCACTGCCAGCCGGAACTGTGGAGGTTCCTTCTCTAAAAGGCGAGAAACCTCTAATCAAAGGATCGTCCCCAACAGGGGAAAAAACAGGCTCACTGCTAGGAGCCTCATGACTGGAAGTCCTATCAGGACCACTAACAGTTTTCTTTTTCTTGCGAGGGGAAGTCTCCTTCAGAACATGAGCCCTTTGCTTACCAGAGATAACCAGAGGCTCTGTAGGCGGAGGTATTTTGCCTCTCGGTACTGCCAACAAAGGCATATCTGGATTGACAGAATCTTCTCCCTCGTCAGAGGAAACTGATAGGATTTTATCTCTTTCCACGAACTTAGAAGAGGGCATCCTAAAACTTTTACGCATATCAAAATCGCGATGGAAGGTATTAGTTGCCACATAAAACTGGGCATACGAATGGAGGATGCCCAACTCCATGGAGAGTGAAGTCGTGGGCATAGTAAAAGCTGCTCCAGTGCAACCTATTATGAAGTATCGCCAACCTCTCGCTCCATCAATAAGTCCACCCCTGGACTTGAAGCTGGTGACGACATTACCCACGTGCAATTGGTCATACCCAAACTGCCTGGCGAACCGACTAGGCAAGTAGGGCTCCAAGAAGCATTGGTCTTCACTTCTGTACAATAAATGGGAAGGTCTAATGCAGACCAACCAATTAAAAGCTTCAGAAGAAAGAATGGTCTTCCCTTCACTTGAGTCCTGAAGCCTGCTCCCCTGTTGATTGAGATGTACAGAGGGGACGGTGCAGAAGAGCTTCCAGCTGTGAGCAAAATTTAGTGCCCGCCGACAGTCTAAAACTGTGGTCACGTTCCAGGTGGAATTCTTGTAATTCAACAAGAAATTACTCCCTGAACTACTGCCAGAGCCGGGAGACATCACCTTGGGGTTGTGGAGAATTAACCATCCCATCAAATACATGAACGATAATTCTACCTTGGGAAAGCTGTCACGCCTTGTTTTATCGGCAAGCAGCCCATCAGTAATGGCCCTCAGGCCAGCTTGTATGCGGTATACCATGGCAGGGAGCAGGCCTAGTCTTGCCCCGAATACCAGACGCACTGCAGGTCATAAGGTGTTACTGTGAATATAATCCGAAGATGCAATGCCTGGTACTACCAATTGGTGCAGCCATACAGAAAGAAAGTCAGCCAGTTGAGCTTCTCGCGACAGAGGCCTGCGATAATGCCTCAAATAACTGTAGGCTTTAGTGCCTGCAGGATATTTCCCTATCCCTTCGTCGAGAATTTGATCTAAAGCCCCAGCGTCTTCAATAAGGTCATCGACTACTTGAGCACTAAGCACGCTCAAAAAGCTCAAAGGCCTATCCCTGCTATCCACGACTTTGTCTGGCTTAGCAGCCCTGGCCTGATGGAAGAAGAGGTAGGACGCCCATTTGTTGGTATGAGCCAAATCAGAGGGCTCATTATAGAAGGCGGTGCACGCTAAATAGTGACACTCAGCTCCTGGTACACTACCACTACCCTAGGGTCTGTATCCTCCAGCTCCCGGTTTGTGGGAACATACTCTTCATAAGGAGTATCCCCCATCGGCAGTCTTAAAATTTCTGCCATCTCGTGGAGGGCCAATCCCAATTACCCCAGTGGAGTGGCGAAAGTCCCGGTGAGCGAGATATACCGCTCCATCAGAACCAAAAATAGGTTGGGGTTGAGAGGTAACCCAACACTGGTAGCACTCACAGCCGCGTACAGACCAATGCTCTCCAGCTCAGTCTGAAAATGCTTCAGGGCCCAGGCAGCTAAACGAGCCCATCGAAGATTTGTAGGGGTAACCCACCCATTGGTCCAAGGATTAACCTTGGGGTATACTCCTCCATGCCCCATGAAGTCATTGCAGAAAGTCGGTAATTAGACTGGTTGGAGCAGTAAAGTGTCTTCACTCGGGACACTGCCCGGATACAATCCCCTGAACGGCATGACCGGGCCGGAAGTGTCACGACCCGCACCCGGTGTAGGGATGCAAGTCGGGAACAACGCCCAGCCTACGCCGCAGCATCGGCGGTAGAACGCTGTCTTGGTCAACTATACTATCTAATTATCTCACTATAAAGCATAAACCTCCAATAATATCTCAACTCCAAGAAGAGGGTAATCAACTTAATTCAACACAATACTCAATCACATTTCTATGGAACGAAAAGATATCACAGAAGTCTAACATAACTAAGCAGTTAAAAATATAACGACAACAAATAGAAATAATATCCAAACACAAATATATGCCGGAAACAAATTCGGTACCAAAATGCTAAAGAGAACTAACTATGCTAACTAGTGAATCCGGCTAAATCTCTCAACAGTCACTCCAGAACTAGTGGGTCCAAGTCTGCACCATCAATAGGCTGAGGTCCGTAGTATGTCGGACACCAATCTCCCAGATCCTCTGAAAAATGTTTTCCAGTCAGGAATGGAGCAAAGTACAACCCAATAGCAGTTTCAATTAATTGACAAAAACTATAAAGCAGTAGAATAGAAGATGCTATCTACGATGAGGATATAACTGATAATCAAGAACAATGAGAGAATAAGCAATACTAACAACAGAATATAATCAATGCGTACAAGAATAAAGGAATGAACTATAATGTCAGAATAGAACAAGGTAATCAATGAACTGAATAATGGAATCTACAATAACTATGTGATTTGAGATACTAACTAAATATGTGATCGACCTGGGAGATTCAATGATTACACTAAGGAGCTAACTCAACCATACGTGAATTGCATGGTTAGTTAGTAGCCAATGATTACACTACTAGCCGATAGTTTCTTGATCACATATTTAATTGGTATTTACCCCGCCCCGACTGATATGATGGATCAAATCATGACACGTCACTAGCCAATGTATCCAATGTTTAATCTACAATATTCAATGTTAGCCAATACCAACAAGGACAGTATCCGATACCATCTCCATAATCAAGGTAACATCCCATGACTGACGATCAAATAACAATACCAATCCGTATACCATCGTGTCAAGAATCATAAGTAACATTTCTAAATACTTGAATTATAGTGGTAATCAAATAATGGAAACTATCAGAGAATGTACTCGCCTGTGGTCCAGAGCAAATGATAAAAAATGATGTTCGAACTGGTGTCACCGACCTATATATAAAATATTGCATTAATACAAGTTTTTGGGAAGAGAAATAAATTAAACTAGTCAACTTTCTAGGTCATAAAGTCATTTCTAAGTCAAAAATCAAACTAGGTCAACTCTAAGTCAACTATGGTCAACTATAGTCAAATTATGGTCAACTACCTATTTCTATGTTGCATGAGTCTAACTCAAAGATATTGGGCTCACACACTATGAATCTAGGCCATACAAACTAAATCTTAGGATACTAAGATACCGTATCTCAGGATACGCAAACAAGGGATAAATATAACACATATGTATATATCAAACAATATTATATATATAAAATCCTAATTACAAACGCTAAATGGATACCTTGGTTTCGAACCAACTTGGTATCGCAATACTAAACCTCTATCTTGATATCCAAATCCAATACCTTGATTATCCTCCAATACCTTGATACTTACCTTGGCATCTCAAGGTAAATTCAAAACCTTATTTATACTAACTATCCAACAATAATTATAAACTACTATGCATTTAATATTTATATAATTCTATATACCTTATTTTAGTCACCTTAATACCAACCCATAATTAGTTTACAACTATCCTATTACTTATGCCAATACCTACTACTCATACCTTGGTATATCTTGATACTTACCTTGGTATCTCAAGATAATTGCCAAAATCTCATATATATACTAACTACCCATCAATAATTACATATATTAATCTAATATAACTCTAGTATGTACTAATAGAATAATACTAACTACCAACTACACACTAACTATTAATACATATATACGTACATACATACCTACAAATATATAATATATAAAAAATACTCATAACAATTGATAACTAAAGTATACTAATTATTCTAATAAATTTACATGCTACAACTAAATATATACATATATAGTATACTATAATACAAATAGCAATTAGGAACATATTTATATATATATTAATTACCATATATATATATATAAATACATATATATAACCCACAATATATATTTATACAATATATATTTAAATACATATATATAACCCACAATATATATTTATACAATATATATTTAAATACATATATATAACCCACAATATATATATTTATACAATATATATATAAAACTATATATAACTATACATACACTTATACATAGTAAATTATATAAAATACCACATAGTAACATACACACACACATATAGTAATATGTATATAGAACTATACATATATGTATACATATATATAATCATACAATAATATAAATACACATCAATATATAATATAACTATATATATAACCACATATAAATATATCTACTATATTATATATACATATGCTACCACTTATAAATATATATCTACATACATATATATATATATAAATAATCATATAATAACTATAAATAATCTAATTACTTAATTAAATATACACATATATTATATAAAACATATACATATATTTACATCCCTAACATATATTATAACATATATATTAATACATGTAGAAAAAAGCTACATAATATATATTCTATTAATACATATATAATACATAGATCTATGATACAATAAACACTATAATAAATATACATAATACATATATAATATATATAGATATATACACAATTATAATTCAAGAATTAAAGCACAATTAATTAGATCTACACATAAACACATAATAATTGGAGCGTATCACACCGTATCCCACTAGATATAGGATACGCATGCGACACGAGTCCACCACACATCCAATTTCACCCCGAAGGACACAAACAAATCACATATAATATTTATGAACAAAACAAAGTGTCAAATATAGATCTATGTGTCCGTATCAAAATACGACATGTACAAAGTCCCGTGTCGGAAGAAAATCCTCCAAAATAACACGTATCACCAAATTATTGGGATACGACCTACACGTACCCAATTGTGGACACGACACTAGTCCCAAACACATAAACATATGCCAAATTGATCTATAGGATCAATTGACACACACAACAAAAGTCATTTTCGGAATTCTCCCAAAATTGACACAAAAAGTACCATAACTTTCTCCATATGTCTCCTATGAACACAAAACCAAATCCTATGGGTAGTACATACATATGGGTTGATTATTCATGATTAAATCTCAGATTTAGAAGATATTTTAAGGGGAAAAACTAAATTATACCTATTGGAAGATGGATTCCCAATGAAACCTCCAAAATTGGTGAAATTAGCTTTCAACTTGTGGATCCTTGCTCCTCTTTGTAGATCCTTGCTTCCTCCTTCTAGATCCTTACTCTTCTAGTCTCCAATAGTGATTTGGAAAGTAATTGGGTGGAAATTTGGTAGAGATTTGGTGGAATTTGGTTGAGAAAAATTCTAGATCTAGATTTGGAATAAAAAATAAAGAGAGAGAAAGTTTTCATCCCCTTTATATAGGCCTCACTTGCCCCCTCCCTCAAGCTACTATGTAAAGTCTAAAATACCTTTTGGGGCCTCTCATGAAGAAATTAATTAAGGAGGGAAGCTTCTAGTCAAATGGTTTAATTAATTTAATCATTCTCCTAATTAATGGGCTTTCTAGTTGGGCTCAATTCTAACAATTAATACATGTTGGTCCATGAGTCTAAACTAAACTAGTTAGGTCCACTAACACAAGTCCAAAATAAATAAATCTATCATGCTAATAATAAATAAATAATACAATAAATAAATATTTAACATGCACAATATTCAATTAATTATAAAATGACCAAAATACCCTTTTTCTAAAAAATAAGGTAGTGACAAGTCTATCCCCCTTAAAATAATTTTGTCCTCGAAATTTAAGGGTGATCGTACTCCTTCTAGGTCAAACCCCAGCAATCATAGTCTAATAAGGTCTTATCTCACTAAGAACAGTCCTATGCAAAGAATAACATGCATGGTCATGGTCTCCACCTGTCTTCTGTCTTATTACTGTTGTCTCTGTCAGGGTATTCTATAGCTACACTAATTATATGACACAAGCATCCAAAAGGTACTAAAGAATCAATTAATCAAAATAGATAAAAGGAACAGAAAAGAAAGAACAGACTCTCTAACCCATCACCTGTAGTATTGGTCTCCTCGACCGTCATCGCAAATGCTCCGCCCTGCCGAGGTAGCTCCCTCTGCGGGTGATAAGCAATATGTGGTGCTATAAGTGGCCTAACTCTACCTCTCTGGCCTCGATCTGCATCCTGGCCTGGATGTTGAAGTATCCAGAGACAATCCTTTACCATATGCTCCGTTGATCCACAATGTAAGCATGCTCCAAGTCTCTTCCGACACATCTCCCAAGTGTGCTCAGTCTTCTTGCAATAGGTGCATTGAGGAGCTTGTTGCACCTGTCTCTGAGGCTGCTATGGTATCTGTTGTATTGGAGCTTGTACTGGAGCAACAATTGGTTTTGGCATATGATATTGTTGCTGATAGGCTCCAAATTGTATTGAAAACTGCTATTGCTGGAACCGTGGCCTCTTTGTCGGTCCCGCACTACTACTGTCACCCCCAAACATATCACGGTCCCTCTCGACCTTGCGTGCCTCCGAAAGTATCTCAGAATACGTCTCGTAGAAAGACGGAATGAGAATCTTGACTTCCCAATTCAGACCCTCGCGGAAACGGATAGCCCGAACTTCTGGCTCTCTCACCAAGTACTCCGCAAATCGGCTCAGCCTCCCGAACTCTGCGGCATACTCCTCTACGGACATGCTCCCTTGTGTAAGGCTCTCAAACTGTCTTCCTAATTCCAATCTGTCCGTCCGAGCAAATAACTTTTTCTTAAAGAGATCCTTGAATATCTCCCAAGACTGCCCCGCATCAGTAAGAATTGGCTCATTCCTGAACCAAGTGCGGGCAACGTCGAACATTTGAAGTCCTACCGCCTCAACCTTCAGATCCCCCGCAAGACGAGACACCTTCATGAGTCGCTCGATATCTTCAAGCCAATCGTCAGCATAGACTATACCTTCTGTACCCTTAAAAACTTGAGGCTCAAGCTTCTTGAAATTTTGAATGTTGCCTGGCTTGATCTGAGTATCTTGTGGCTGTGGAGGAGCCTCTCTCTGAACTGCTGCTATAGCTACCTGATGGGCGTTTTCCATACTCTGTCGCATTATATCTGACTGCCTGTGCTGGGCTTCTATCTGTGCCCTCTGTAATTCCATCATCTCTCTAAACAATGCAACCATCGACGCGGTATCTCCTGAAAATGGAGGTGGTGGAAGTCCCTCCGAAGCAACTAGAGTAGTCCTCGGAACAGGTGGAGGAGAACCCCCGAAGATAGCCGAGACTCCTACGTGAACTGATGTCGTAGGAGGTACAAACCCTACTACCTGAGTGGAAGATTGAGAGGTGGCAGACCTCGAAGAAACTGCTCCCGATCGATGAGATCTAGTCTTCGGCGGCATCCTGAAGACAGATCGAAACAAAAGAGATCAATTCGACACAAGATAAGATATTATCAAGGAAGGACAAAAGTATTCAGAAGGAATCAAAATTAGCGATTCAATTCAGATTAGAATTCCTAGTTGTGATTGAGTATCCCTCTCTCTTCCTAGTATCCTATATCCTATCGCAGCTCGCAGTAGTACAACTAAGTCATTGTACTGCCACGACATCGCAATATTGTGAAGCCTGACCTGCATGGGCCACCACTAAAAATGTGTCACGACCCGCACCCGGTGTAGGGATGCAAGTCGGGAACAACGCCCAGCCTACGCCGCAGCATCGGCGGTAGAACGCTGTCTTGGTCAACTATACTATCTAATTATCTCACTATAAAGCATAAACCTCCAATAATATCTCAACTCCAAGAAGAGGGTAATCAACTTAATTCAACACAATACTCAATCACATTTCTATGGCACGAGAAGATATCACAGAAGTCTAACATAACTAAGCAGTTAAAAATATAACAACAACAAATAGAAATAATACCCAAACACAAATATATGCCGGAAACAAATCCGGTACCAAAATGCTAAAGAGAACTAACTATGCTAACTAGTGAATCCGGCTAAATCTCTCAACAGTCACTCCAGAACTAGTGGGTCCAAGTCTGCACCATCAATAGGCTGAGGTCCGTAGTATGTCGGACACCAATCTCCCAGATCCTCTGAAAAATGTTTTCCAGTCAGGAATGGAGCGAAGTACAACCCAATACCAGTTTCAATTAATTGACAAAAACTATAAAGTAGTAGAATAGAAGATGCTATCTACGATGAGGATATAACTGATAATCAAGAACAATGAGAGAATAGGCAATACTAACAACAGAATATAATCAATGCATACAAGAATAAAGGAATGAACTATAATGTCAGAATAGAACAAGGTAATCAATGAACTGAATAATGGAATCTACAATAACTATGTGATTTGAGATACTAACTAAATATGTGATCGGCCTGGGAGATTCAATGATTACACTAAGGAGCTAACTCAACCATACGTGAATTGCATGGTTAGTTAGTAGCCAATGATTATACTACTAGCCGATAGTTTCTTGATCACATATTTAATTGGTATTTCCCCCGCCCCGACTGATATGATGGATCGAATCATGACACGTCACTAGCCAATGTATCCAATGTTTAATCTACAATATTCAATGTTATCCAATACCAACAAGGACAGTATCCGATACCATCTCCATAATCAAGGTAACATCCCATGACTGATGATCCAATAACAATACCAATCCGCGTACCATCGTGTCAAGAATCATAAGTAACATTTCTAAATACTTGAATTATAGTGGTAATCAAATAATGGAAACTATCAGAGAATGTACTCGCCTGTGGTCCAGAGCAAATGATAAAAAATGATGTCCGAACTGGTGTCACAGACCTATATATGAAATATTGCATTAATACAAGTTTTTGGGAAGAGAAATAAATTAAACTAGTCAACTTTCTAGGTCATAAAGTCATTTCTAAGTCAAAAGTCAAACTAGGTCAACTCTAAGTCAACTATAGTCAACTATAGTCAAATTATGGTCAACTACCTATTTCTATGTTGCATGAGTCTAACTCAAAGATATTGGGCTCACACACTATGAATCTAGGCCATACAAACTAAATCTTAGGATACTAAGATACCGTATCTCAGGATACGTAAACAAGGGATAAATATAACACATATGTACATATCAAACAATATTATATATATAAAATCCTAATTACAAACGCTAAATGGATACCTTGGTTTTGAACCAACTTGGTATCGCAATACTAAACCTCTATCTTGATATCCAAACCCAATACCTTGATTATCCTTCAATACCTTGATACTTACCTTGGCATCTCAAGGTAAATTCAAAACCTTATTTATACTAACTACCCAACAATAATTATAAACTACTATACATTTAATATTTATATAATTCTATATACCTTATTTTAGTCACCTTAATACCAACCCATAATTAGTTTACAACTGTCCTATTACTTATGCCAATACCTACTACTCATATCTTGGTATATCTTGATACTTACCTTGGTATCTCAAGGTAATTGCCAAAATCTCATATATATACTAACTACCCATCAATAATTACATATATTAATCTAATATAACTCTAGTATGTACTAATAGAATAATACTAACTACCAACTACACACTAACTATTAATACATATATACGTACATACATACCTACAAATATATAATATATAAAAAATACTCATAACAATTGATAACTAAAGTATACTAATTATTCTAATAAATTTATATGCTACAAGTAAATATATACATATATAGTATACTATAATACAAATAGCAATTAGGAACATATTTATATATATATTAATTACCATATATATATATATATATATATATATATATATATATATATAAATATATAAATACATATATATAACCCACCATATATATTTATACAATATATATTTAAATACATATATATAATCTACAATATATATTTATACAATATATATTTAAATACATATATATAACCCACAATATATATATTTATACAATATATATATATAAAACTATATATAACTATACATACACTTATACATAGTAAATTATATAAAATACCACATAGTAACATACACACACACATATAGTAATATGAATATATAACTATACATATATGTATACATATATATAATCATACAATAATATAAATACACAATAATATATAATATAACTATATATATAACCACATATAAATATATCTACTATATTATATATACATATGCTACCACTTATAAATATATATCTACATACATATATATATATAAATAATCATATAATAACTATAAATAATCTAATTACTTAATTAAACATACACATATATTATATAAAACATATACATATATTTACATCCCTAACATATATTATAACATATATATTAATGCATGTAGAAGAAAGCTACATAATATATATTCTATTAATACATATATAATACATAGATCTATGATACAATAAATACTATAATAAATATACATAATACATATATAATATATATAGATACATACATAATTATAATTCAAGAATTAAAGTACAATTAATTAGATCTACACATAAACACATAATAATTGGAGCGTATCACACTGTATCCCACTAGATCTAGGATGCATGCGACACGAGTCCACCACACATCCAATTTCATCCCGAAGGACACAAAAAAATCACATATAATATTTATGAACAAAACAAAGTGTCAAATATAGATCTATGTGTCCGTGTCAAAATACGACATGTACAAAGTCCCGTGTCGGAGAAAAATCCTCCAAAACAATACGTATCACCAAATTGTTAGGATACGACCTACACGTACCCAATTATGGACACGACACTAGCCCCAAACACATAAACATATGCCAAATTGATCTATAGGATCAATTGACACACACAACAAAAGTTATTTTTGGAATTCCCCCAAAATTGACACAAAAAGCACCATAACTTTCTCCATAGGTCTCCTATGAACACAAAACCAAATCCTATGGGTAGTACATACATATGGGTTGATTATTCATGATTAAATCTCAGATTTAGAAGCTATTTTAAGGGTAAAAACTGAATTATACCTATTGGGAGATGGATTCCCAATGAAATCTCCAAAATTGGTGAAATTAGCTTCCAACTTGTGGATCCTTGCTCCTCTTTGTAGATCCTTGCTTTCTCCTTCTAGATCCTTACTCTTCTAGTCTCTAATGGTGATTTGGGAAGTAATTGGATAGAAATTTGGTAGAGATTTGGTGGAATTTGGTTGAGAAAAATTCTAGATCTAGATTTGGAATAAAAAATAAAGAGAGAGAAAGTTTTCATCCCCTTTATATAGGCCTCATTTGCCCCCTCCCTCAAGCTACTATGTAAAGTCTAAAATACCCCTTGGGGCCTCTCATGAAGAAATTAATTAAGGAGGGAAGCTTCTAGTCAAATGGTTTAATTAATTTAATCATCCTCCTAATTAATGGGCTTCCTAGTTGGGCTCAATTCTAACAATTAATACATGTTGGTCCATGAGTCTAAACTAAACTAGTTAGGTCCACTAACACAAGTCCAAAATAAATAAATCTATCATGCTAATAATAAATAAATAATACAATAAATAAATATTTAACATGCACAATATTCAATTAATTATAAAATGACCAAAATACCCTTTTTCTAAAAAATAAGGTAGTGACAGGAAGGGCGGCTTACAAATGACCCTTGGTCGGACCCTTTCTGATAAAATATCTTTCCCGGCTGGCCGTGAAGATTAGGGGTCAGAGTCCACGACATCCTCCTGGGATGCGCGGCATGGAAGAATGCCGAGATAGGGTAATCTCTCAGCATCTTGGGCAGATACAGGACCAGGCTCCCGGCAGGAAAAACCTAGTTTTATTTCTTGGGCTTCGTCTGAGATTGTTTGTCAATCATATCCCCGTAGAAGAAAGCCGATTTTATGTATTGTGCCCCGTCTATATACGCCAGGGGCTCTCCGTTGATCTTTCTTCAGGATATTGGGGTCCAGAAATAGGAAATGTCACATGGGACAAATCCTCTAGGTAATTGGAGTGCAGCATCCCAGCAGCAGAACCCATCACCTCAGCCAACAGAGATATATGCAAGTTAACTACAAAGTGCAAGAAAAATACGTCAGTTTCTATACTAGACCTCATAATCTTGCAGCTTACGCCAAAGATCAACAGTCTGTGCTTTTACGCCAAGACTGTAAAAACTTGAGTTTTTACGCTAGAATCTTATTCCAAGGCGTAAAATTCAAGATTGGCAGTATACACAAAAATCTGACAGTCTGTGTTACGCCAGATTGCCAAAGTTTGAGTTATTACGCCGAAATTTTCATCCAGAGCATAACACTCAAAGTTTGTAGTATACGCCAAATTTTGACAGTCAAAGCTTTTACGCCAGACTGCGAAAATATAGAGTTTTTACGCTGACACATTAGAAATGTGGGCGTAAAAAGATAAAACATCTCTATGCATCATCTTCCTCGAAGAGGCTATCAGCACAAAAGATGACCTAGCGCGTTCACGTACAACGTGTACGAAGGGTTTTCTTCATTCTTGTCATCCCAAAAGCTTTACCTATAACGCCCGGTGCACAGCTCGTCGGTGGGACACTTCGTTCAGAGCGGGGTTTGCCCTGCCCGATGGGAGTCGCTCTTGCTTGGGTAGAGGAGCGAGAAGAGGAGGCAGCCTTCTTTCCCTTAGAGAAGGAGATTGGTTATGGTGCCATTTTTAAAAACTTAGAATGCTCAGAGAAGAAACGAAGGAGAATACTCAAAGAGACGAAGGTTTTCTTTTGCAAAAGACAGGTGAAGAGTCTTCTCTCTGAAAGCCTTGGGGTATTTATAGAGTTCAGATGGACTCCTCGAATCCCTAACCAAATCTGATATTTAATATTTTGGTTATGATTAGGGACTACGTCAGCCTATTAATCAGGGAAGGCGGTCAGTCAGCGAATTCAAAAAGTTTTCGTACAGAGCAGATTCGTGATTTTACGCCAAGGAGCTTTTTTTACACTCGGGAAGCTACAAATCTACGGTTTTACACTCAGAGGCTATAAGTCTATGGTTTTATGTCCGGATGCTTTTTACGCTCGGTAGCTTTTATGCTCGAGAGACTACAAACCTACGACTTCACGCTCAAAAGCTACAAATCTATGATTTCACGCTCAGAAGTTTTTTTTTGCTCAGAGGCGACAAATCTACGACTTCACGCTCGAAAGTTTTCTTTTCAGTGGCTATAAATCTACAGTTCTACGCCCGGATGCTCTTATGCTCAGCAGCTTTTATGCTCGAGAGGCTACAAACTTACGAGTTTATGCTCATCTATACTACGGATCTATAACTTTCCGTATATCTTAAAATACACAGGCCAGAGTATGCGTATATCTGAACAATTCTCAAGACGGCCAATTACCAGGGTTCGTGCAGAAGATACTCCTTCTTGGCCTCAAAATATCCCAAGTACCCAAAGTATACAGAGTTCATCATGGAAAATGACTCTTCTTCTTGGGTCGATTGGAAGTTCATCCAAAATCCAGTCTGAATATTTTCTCTACAGTTCAAGATGGCAACTCAGTTTAGACAGATATTTCTCGCCCTATTTCAAGGGGTTTTTGGAAAATCATTCTTGAAGATAATGGTCTGAACAAGAATTCTTCTTATCAGAGAAGTGACAAGTTCAGAATTCTACGCAATCTCCCATTCAAAACAGCATGACAGTTCGGATATTCGACTTAAATGCTAAGCAATTTTTTACGTGTCCTCAATTACGCGTAAAAGACAGGACGGGATCAAATACTCTTTTTTCAGATTCGGTGTAAAGTTATTTAGACGTGTCGAAGCTACACATATTCAGACTTCATCACAGCAAAGAATATGGCAAAATCATCAGATGCGTAAAAGAAGACGATTTTATTAATCATGATTACATATGAGGGAAATCCAGTCTACAAAGGTTTTTTTTATCTTCATGATTACATATGAGGGAAATCCCGTCTACAAAGGATTCCCCATCTTCATTTAAAGATCACACCAAGAGTCTGTTCTGCCAGGTTCTCGCATTGGGGGAGATCTTTATCCGTCTTCTACAGCAGTTCATCGACTTCCACAGTCGATGAACAAGAAAATAATTAATGGCGGGAGGATACAAAACTGGGCATGTATAAATTATTCAAGAGCCCATCCTCCATACGCCATGACAGATTGAGTTGAGGTGTTAGACCCAACTCAGTACTGGAAGACAGGGCTAGTTTGTCTGCCCTCGTCCACGAACAACGGGAGAAAATACAGCTTGCAAGCTGTGTGGTCTAATGTGACCTTTTCTCTCTCCTGGACGAATTGCCATATGAGGTTGCTGATTATCCCGAGCAAAGGAAGCTATGATATCCTTCCATGATCCATCATTGCAGAGGACATTTGCTCGAAGACGCCTTCTTTTTTGACTCCTTACATGTTGGAAGAATATGATCTTCTTCTTCCTCAATTCGACCCGACGAACACCGGCAATCATCTCTATATGGTGAAGGAAATATGGGAAGAACAGGTGAACTCATCAGCCTTTTTATAGGCAAAAGAGAACACACCGAATCCCAACAAATCCCCAAAAATCTGCCAAGAAATCAGCCTCGAGGAACGAGTCAGACTTGATCATTTTATGCTTCATTCAAAGTGTTTCAAATTACGAGGAATTTGAAAACTTTGAAGGGGGTCTTGTAGAAGCATGAAAAATACGCTGTAGAGTTATACGCAGTATTTCAGTACTGGGCGGCGTAAAACATGACTTCAGAGCCATCGGCGTACAACAGGGCTTCATCGCTAGTACAGCATAAAATATAAGCTCTAGGAAAATTTGCATAATGCAGTATTTCCAGGTTGCTTCAGCGTAAAAGGGTTGTTATATCGCCACTTTGGCGTAAAACCTACTCGCTTTAATGCGGTGGGAAGTTGTACGGGGAACGCTTCGTATTCCTCGAATGAATCTGTCAGATCATGCAGTTAACCTGGCTCCTAACAACGAGTACTACACAGCTATCCAGACGACGGCTGTAATGATGGTGCGGTACACAGACCCAAACCGTCATTTAGTGACATTTTCCTGATACAAAGCACTTTTACGCATATAAGGGAATACGCTGCCTAGTTTTATACAGGCAGATGTGAGCTTTTACGCTCAGTAGAAGACAAAACAAACTGTTAAGTCAAAAGCTGCTCTTTGTACAGAGCTCAAGGCACATCTCTGCATTTAATGCGCAGAATGGGGGCAGATATCTGCATTTAATGCACGAAATTTGGTAATATCTCCAAAGACTGGGCAAGCCATAATTACGGCTAATACGTCTACACCATCACCTCTGCATATTACGCCATCAGGCTATTTTCAGCTATAGGAGCACGCTGTACGCTATTTCCTTAAAATACGCCACCGGGCTATTTTCAGCTATAAGGAGTAAGTCGTACGCTATCTTCTTGAAATATGCCAACTCAGGCTATATTTGCATTTGTGCGTGATAAGGCTATCTAGTCCAGAATACGCTCAAGGCCTCAGTCAAGGAAGGAGCATCGGCTATCTTTTACGCTAGCTACATATCCATGCAGTATCAGGCTTCTACGCCTACAAGGCTTCTATGCCTATTTGGCTTCTATGCCGACTCGACAACCACTTGGCTTCTACGCCAACCTGACAACTATTTGGCTTCTACGCCATGGTGACAGTTATTGGCTTCTACGCCAACCTCTTCTATGCGAGGGACAGCTACCTACGTGGCTTGCATGCCGTGATCTTTGCAGTAGTTATACGCATTATCTCGCGTCACACACAGATTCAGAAGATCATTTGTACGTGGGTGGCAGTTATTATAACCATCGCATAAAAAGTGCCATAATCTCCACTATCCGGCTTCTACGCCGACTGGACGGTTACTGTCACTAAAACCCTATAAATAGAGACCTCTATTGACAGAGTCTCATAAACACTCAACATCAATTAGAAGCAGCTGAGCTTCCAAGAGAGCGTTGGATGACTGTAGTCAGGATGCAGTTGACGGGCAATGCGCATCATTGGTGGCTATCTGAGGAGACACGGCTCAGACCAGACCAAGTCACTAGGGAGGAGTTCTCCAAAATCTTTTAAGAGATGTACATTCCATCTACTGCTCGATCGGAACTTCGGGACAAGTTCAATCGCCTCACTCAAGACAAGATGACAGTGGAGGAGTACAATGCAAAATTTATCTGTTTGGGTCGCTTTGCCCCTACCCTGATTCCAACAAAAGAGAAGAAGGCTGAGAAGTTCTTTGACAGACTAAACTTTGAGCTACAGAGATTGATCGGATCCGTTGTACCTACTTCATACACGGACATCCTTACTGCAGCCTGACGCATGGAGCGAGTCACCAGGAGAGAGTCCAGCCTTAAGCGTCCATTCACATCAGCACTAGCCAGATCACCACATGGAGAAGCTACAAAGAAACCTCACCTGCATCAAGCACCACAGAAAGCTGGATCACAATCCGCAACCCTTCCTACTTGTCACTACTGTGGCAAGGTAGGCCATGTTGAGAAGGAGTAAAGACGTAAATTGGGATTATGTTTAGCTTGCGGATCCAATCAGCATTCAGTGAAGGATTGCCCTAAGCCTCGAGAAGGAGCACCGATAGTAAATCGACAAGATTTACCAGTACCGAGGACACCTTTGGCAACCCAGGCAGTACTTTTTCAGCAAGCCCAGCAACAGCAGAGGAGACCGCCACAAGGACGTAAACAAGCTTTTGCGATGACCATGGATGATGCACAGACTCGTGGAATAGCGAATGCGCATAAGATTTGAGTTATTCATAGATGTATATTCCTAGCATTGCTTTAGCACGTGCCTGCTAGATCATTTTCTTAGCATTAAACCTAGTATTTTGAATTTGTTAGTATATGATACCCAAGCTACAGATTTTGCTCTATCTAGATGCCTTTACTCTTGAATTACTTATCTAGGAAAATATTTTTTCTATGTGTTCTGCTTGATCCTCACCCTTTTCCCTTCAATTTTTCTCGATCATGATTCTTTCTTGTGTCATGCTTTCAAACATGTCTTGCAACCACATCATCTCTGCTGTCGGTTATTTTCTTAATTGCGAGGATGCAATTCTTTTAAGGTGGATGATTGTAACACCTTTTTTTTAATTTTTAAAAATGAATTTTCTAGAATTTTCGGTAATTTTTAATTAATTATTAAAAATGTCCTTCAGGGATTAATATTTTTATGGGTTAAAATAATTTTAAAATATTACAAAAATTATATTTTTGGGTGTATTATTATTTATTGGATGTTGTGCAAATTTTCAGAAATTTATTGGGCTCAAAAACTATTTTTAAATTACTAATAACCCCCATTTTAATTAAACCAGGTTGAACCGGGTTGAACCAGACTGAACCCGGTCCAACTGAACCAAACCGGACCTAACCGCCTAGCGAGTCGAATCCTGACCCGCTAGCCCGCTACCCGAACCCGACCCGACCCTAAACCCCTCACCCGCACGACCCGCTCCCCCCGCTCCGCGGCCACGACCCGCTCCCCCCGCTCCGCGGCCACGACCCGCTCCCCGCCCCCGACTCTGCCGCCCCGCTCCACGGTCAACCGCCCACAACCCCGCCAACGTTCCGCCACTCCGACTTCCCCGCTCCACCACCTCCCTCTCCCATTCCCTATTTAAACCCTACACCACCGCCACTTTACCTCGACGCCGCCTCCACTGTTTCTTCCCTCCGGCGATGACCCTCCGCCGTGAACCCGAACTCCCCTCCGGCCGACGAGCTTTCCCGACGACCTCCCCCGTGACCCCGATGATCAAGCCGCAGCCACCGTCGATGAGCACAGCAAGCCGCCGTCGCCGTTGAGCATCGCCGTGCCGCCCCTGTCACGAAAATCAGCTGAGGTACCCGTTTTTCTGCTCTCATAACTTCCAGTACGTAGATCCATATTTTGTTCTGTCTGCTGTGACGCGTAGACTGCGTAACCCTCTCGAAATCCGTATAAATAGTCCAGGGTATCGCGTCCTGTGGTGATCGCAAACCGTGACGCAAAATCAGGAAAAAACCCCCTTTCTAAAATTTTAGAAATTGGTCCCGAACTCTCCAGTTCATGACCGTTTTGCGTGCAACATGTTAACTGTTTTCAAAATCCACTTGAACAGTAATTTAGAACTTATGACTAAGTTTTAAAATCCTATTTTTGTTCAATTTATTGTGTTGTATGTTGTGATTTATTTGCGGGTGAAAATGACCAAAATAATAGAAATATAGAAAGTCTTCAGGACCGTTGGGTCGCCAAGGCAACGCCCAAAATGGGAGCTGCAATAAGTAGTAAACCGTCAAGCATAAATGGTGCATAAGAATAGAAGCACACTAGATCATGAATGATCTATAAATAAGTAAAATGCATAATCACTATGTCAAGTAGCTATGGTCATTCAAGGTCTTAAGATGTTGCATATAATAAAAGTTTAGTGCTAATGGTCAATGGTCATGGACAACCTGTGCACAGGCTTATGGTTCCGGCGGACGGTACGCTGGTCGTGCCGGGGCCAATACGAACCGGTCAGGAATATTTCAGATATTTATTTGCTTTGGACGGAAAGGCGTGTAGCGAGGTTCGCTACCTGCATTGCATTCTATTTCTATGCCGAGACAATACCTTATCCATGGTGGCTCATCAGGTCATAAGACCAAGTTTGTATCATTAGTATATTGCATACGTGGTGGCAACCCGCGTATGGGCTCGTAGGAACTTGTGGCAAGTAACGGATGTAAAGTAACCTGAAGCTTGAAATACTTTTTAGTAGTCTGAGTAAAATATTCCTATACAAGTATAACATGCCGGTGTAAAATGAGTATAAGACATCTGAGTAATCTGCACAACCTGAGTCACAAATTAATATGCATATTATAAACTGTGTATATCATGCACCTGATTTAGAAATACACTCGTAGAATACACGTGTTCGTTATACGACCGTTGGGATTTCTATTTACATATATATATATATATATATATATGTTCATGCTTGGCTTAACTTGGTTTTATACTTGGACAGGGAAGAAAAAATGGTAAGTTGGTAAGTATTGCAGTATTTCTTGTATATCGTACGGTGCATTGCCACACGAGATAGGCTTTGTATCTTATGCATAAAATTGATCCTAAGGAAAGAATAGCAAGATAACTTAAAAGTTGGTACAAGAACTTATTAAAGTGTTGGATTTGTCGAGATGGTGAGAAGCCTCCCCACCAGTACATTCATGTACTGATAAACCACCATATTGCTTGTAGGGTGTGGGAGAACCTCGTTGGGTGCAAAATATCCTCTCGTGCGCGCTACGACGTAGAGTTCACTCTGGAGCCTTGGAGTATTGCGTCCAAAGCTGAAGCACATATACAGGATATAATGTTCCCAAGTTGTAAGCCGCTTGGCACATTTTTATTCTTAGAGAGAGAGAGCTTGAGAGACTTGTAATCTCGGTCTAGCACCGCTTGTAACCTCATTCATTATAAATAAAGAGAGCGTGTTTATGCATTCAAACTTGTGTTATTATATATTTCCGCTATATCGACTTGGTGAACTAGTTATCAACGGTCGTACAGGTATTTGCCTTGCGCGAGCGCAACTCGAGGCTCGTGCGGTATCATGTCCTGATGGAAACGATCATCCCGCGTGATCGCTGGCGCGTAGATTCGCGCCTAGCGGGGACGGCCGATTCCAGTGGAAGATCAGGGCGTGACATATTAGTACCAGAGCATGGCTTTACGTCCTTAAACTTCTTATCGATTCTTTCAGTTTTGAAAGCTCGTTCGTGGGTTATGTTACAGATGCTCTCTCTCAAAGTTCCAACGGGATATTCCATACAACAAGTCTAAATATTTTTGAAAGGTGCATGTGAATGATATGATTGCTTGATCGGGATTTCGATACGAAGGCCTTTATGCCAATCTGTGTTAGACTTTATGAGAATAGACTTTTATTAGAATCTACAAGTTATATGTGAAACCAAATGCCTATATAAGAACACCAAGTGGATTAGTTTGCAAGACGGAATATCATTCGGACAGTTTCCTATGCTCACAGCCTTTCGGCTAAGTTGTGTTCAGTACCATGCACCAAAACCCTTAGTGCTAGTGAGTTGCAAGCAAGATTTGAGTATCATTCGAATAAGAATAAAGTTGTACTTAGAGGGGAAATCGATAGATACGTTATCGGAGTACCGCTAAGGCGAATAATGGAAATCGTGTTTGGATTTTTGAGATATAGTTGAACAATTATTCATAGCGATAAATTATGATTTAGAACACAGTTTGTGTGGAGGAATATCGATAGAGGTACATACGAGACTAAGATCGTTAAGGCAGCGAATAGGGACCGTACTAGAGTTCTAAGGAACGAATTGGATATATGAGTGAACGATGCAAACGCGATTCAGGAGTTAATAAGATGACTCAATTACTGAGTGGTGTATTTGATAGTCTTAGGATTGAGTAAGCGAATTGAGAATAAAAATAAGCTATAAAGATTCATAGATATAGCTTGATTCCTGAGTGGTGTATTGGTCGACATAGAAATATTCGATCGAATCATGGATTTTGTAGTATTAAACGGGTGTAGCAGCAAGCAACATAATTGTCCGAAGCCTTAGTATAAATAATGCCTAGCAAGTAAGCGAATTCGAAGGAATCATGTATGATTTAATTCGAACAAGTTAGAATGAGTTGAACATGGGATAAGGCTTACATCAAATAGAAATAAAGAGTACCTGGAATTGATATCATGGTCGAAATAACTTTGTAAATCGTACGAGCGATTTTGAATTGAATCAAACGAATCAAAACTTGAGTTGAGATAGAAAAATCAGGGATGCGATCGAAGTTAGTACAATTGGAATATGGCGCGAACGAATGATAGCGCGCGTAAAAAATTTAGATTTGAGTAGGATATCGCTCGATAGAGTTCGGCCTAAGAACGAATGCTATGGTTTCAAATTTGGGAGACTTTATATCATATCAATGGTTAGAAGATAGCATAGATTGATGTAAGTTAGAAAATCTTGGTTCAATAATTAAGGTAGGGGATAAAATTTTTTATCTTGACTTGGAATCTTGAGTCGAGTTCAAAGGTACCGCTCGACATCAGGCCCAAATAAGATCGATTATTCCGCAGGAGCGCTGGCGTGGTTATTTCATGTTCATCGGGAATGATCGAACTCGCAAGGACATGTTCAAAGATTTTACAAACGAAGTCGATAAAATAAAACGTATCGAAAGTGAATAGACTTAGGTTTGGGATTTAAACTTAGTTGTTTGTGGGATGTTAAAAGTAAACTAAGGATTGATCAAATGGTAGCATTAAAGTTGGATAATTTTACTAGACGGATTATGATCATGGCATGAACGAATATGACTTGATGGATAAGTATATTTAACTTGGATGGAGCAAAGTAAAATGATAAGGTGTCTCGATCATTTCCGTGATAACCATATTATTCGACGTTTTTGTCTTGTGTGAGCGTAACTCTATGCTTGTACATACGTTATGTCTGGATTAGGACGGATATCCCGCGGGAGCGTTGGCGTGGTGATTTCATGTCCAATGGGGATGATTGAACTAGCGGAAGACCGAAGCAATATAATTAAAGGATCATCTTGACTTGTGGTTCAATACGATAAGACAAGTTTGAAGATACAAATGGATCTAAGTATTTTGAGGAGAAGTTAGTCTAGAACGTGAAGTAAGATATGTTGGATGGTTTTATGAACGGATACGTAGATCATGTTGGACGACTTAGAGATTATGATATATATCGATGATTTAGTTTATGATCATGACTTGGTGGTCCAGCCTTAGAAAAGGATAGATAGGTGGATTCTATCAAACTTAATGGAGGAGATAGACTATGCAAATCGATGGATTTAACCTGCGACGTGGATATATCGTAGATTTGATTGAACAAACGTGTCTTAGGAACGATTTTGCTAACGAATCTGGATCCTGTGCAAATGAATGTGTTAATATGGATAGAATGATCTATGCTTGATGTTTAAAAATCTGAGTGAAACGAGCTTGGGTAGAATATTACGTACGAAAGAACAATGGTTTGACCTTAGGAATTTGGGGGCGAGCTTCGTGCAACGCAATTGCACGATGAGTAACAAACTCAAACTGTAACTATGACCTTGTGAGTTGACCAAGTGGCTAGACAGATAACCCAATACCTTGAGTTGAACTGGAGTGGCTAAATTCGGAGTATCGTACGAGAAAATGATGGAACTGGGGCAACGAGACTTAGAGTTAGGAATTGGATTTGGAAGTGTATGCTAGCGACGTTGGCGTTGAAACGAATGCAAAGGAAGATAGGACTTGAGTGATAATATATTTGGTTGGATAAGTTATGCGACGGTGAGGAATAAGACAGTATTAGAGAATTATCGAAAGGAACACTTAGGATTGATATTGGTGATATTCGAGATAAGTTGGCATAACAAGTTAAATCATTGCTTGAAAGATGTGCGTTGCTAGTAATGTAATACTTGAATTTTGGTGAGATTGGAGTAGACGATAACTAAAAAGAACCAGAGTTCGGTTATTCGAGTAGCGAAGCGATTAACGATTCAAAATATTTTTACAAGTAGCTTGCCCGACTTAACTATCACTAAGCTTGGTTAAAATACACATATTTGGGGGATGCCTTAAATATAGGTACGATCCAGACTTAGCGATATGCATAACTCGAATGCAGCTGCAAATAAAAATATTCGAATTCGTATGGACGAGTATAGCAACTGAAGTAAGACTGCCTCAACCCAAGATCATCTTTTATGATGGATTATAACATACTTCACGTTAAGCAATATATATTTCGTGCTAAGTCACAGTATAGACCGAGTCAGAAGTTAGATTGAATGATAGAGTCATTCAATGAGGCAGACCCCGCACGCATGTGACACAGAATGAGGAGCGAGTAGGAAATTATGTTCGAATGGATCTAATGATACATATTGATATGCTTGAGTTAGATTCCATAGTGTGCAATAGAATGATTTGCGCTCAAGAAGCCTCGAGGACGAGACTTGTTTTGAGTGGTGTATAATATAATGACCCGCTCCGCATCTATGCGGATAGCCGATTCAAATGGCACAAGTGTGACGACCCGACCCGCTTTGCTCAGCGAGAAGACTTTCTTAAGGAAAAGAAATTCCAGACTTGGCCCTTCAAGAGTTCAGACTTACACTTTTTGAGGCTCGCTTGGAGTATCGCTCGACCGAGGTGAATCATCTCTAAGGTGGGTGGCTACGATAAACTTGTCTTTGCTTAGCCAGCACACTTAAAATATGGTTGGTATATGCTAGTCGCTAGACGAATCACTTCTTGTATGCTAATAAAGAATACAACACATCTAGCTAAGGGAATAATCCCAGCTGTATATCTTTGCATAGAATATGAAAGTAGATCGGTTGAACGGAATGGTAGGCTCGCTTTACAGTTCTTATAACTTTACCTCGTAATATTACTTTTGTTCCTTATATGTTCTTTGAAGTAATATGTCTTAAAATGCTCATCATAGATATGGCCTCGCTACAGAAGCACAATATAGATTCTGGTTAACTTACCTGTGGCAGAAGACTATCAAAATAGTCGTTCCAAGCCAAATAATAGAAACATAGAAATTCTTCGGGACCATTGGGCCGCCAAGGCAACGCCCAAAATGGGAGCTGCAATGAGTAGTAAACCGTCAAGCATAAACGGTGCATGAGAATAGAAGCATACCAGATCATGATAAAAGTTTAATAAAAGTTGGATATAATAAAAGTTTAGTATTGATGGTCAATGGTCATGGATAACCTGTACACAGACTTATGGTTCCTACAGATGGTACGCTGGTCGCGCCGGGGCCGATCCAAACCGGTCAGGAATATTTATAATAGTCATTTACTTTGGACGAAAAGGCGTGTAGTGAGGCTTGCTACCTACGTTGCGTTCCATTCCTGTGTCGAGACTATACCTTGTCAATGGCGGCTCGTCAGGTCATAAGACTAAGTTTGTATCATTAGTATATTGCATACATGGCAGCAACCCGCGTATGGGCTCGTAGGAACTTGTGGCAAGTAACGGATGTAAAGTAACCTGAAGCTTGAAACACATTTGAGTAGTTTGAGTAAAATATGCCTATACAAGTATAACATGCCAGTGTAAAATGAGTATAAGACATCTGAGTAATCTGCACAACTTGAGTCACAAAATAATATGAGTATTATAAACTGTGTATATCGTGCACCTGATTTAGAAATACGCTCGTAGAATACACGTGCTCGTTATACAACCATTAGGATTTCTATTTATATATATATATATATATATATATATATATTGTAAACCCCATGATTTTTAAGAATTTTTAATTTAGAATTTTTCTTAATTTTCTGTATTTTTTGGAATTTTTCTCTAATTAAACTAAGGTTCTTTAATTATTAAATGATTTTTAAATAATATTTAATAATATTAAAATATTATGAAAATTATATTTTTTTAGTGTAAAATTTAAAACCGGGCATAGGGTAATTTTTCGGAAATTTATTGGACCCCGGATGGATTTTTAAAGCCTTAAAAACTATTGATTTATTTAACCTAATTAATTAAACCCAATAATAAACCGGTTTACCCGAACCCAAAATAAAACCGAACCGGACCGGCCGGTCTGCCTGAACCAGCCCAAACCCTTAACGGGTCGGATCCGGGTCAGACTCGACCCGCTTGGACCCGACCCGACCCGTTTGGAAACCCTAACCCCAAATCCTTCGTCTCTCCCGACGCTTCCCCTCCGGCGGCCGTTTCCGCCGCTATGGCCGCCAGAGACCCCCCATCTTCATCTTCCCCGAACTGCCGGTCGCCTCCCCTTCCTCTTCCGGCCAACCTCCGGCCGTTCCCCTCCCCTATTTCCTCTATAAAACCCTAGCCGGCCGCCTAGGTTTTCCCCATTTTCCCATCTTCTCCGGCAACCCTCTACCGCCCGGACACCCCGCCCCGACGCTGCCTCCGCCCCTGACCTCGCCGACGACATCGCCCCCGCCTCGTCGTGCCGCCCTGTCTCCTTCCTCCTTCCCCCGCTCCGCCGATCGATCTCTCCCTCCGCCTCCAGCGCTACACCCGGCCCTGCCTCCGCTGGCCTCGTCTCCCTTCCTCCTCCGTCCTTGCTCTCGACCTCGCCACCCGCAAAGCCGGCCTCCCAGCACCTCCCCTCTCCCCCTTGGCCCGCGACCGCCTCCGCCGCCTCATTTTCAGCCAGCAACAGCAGCAGCTCCGCCTGTCACGACCCGCACCCGGTTTAGGGGCACGAGTGCGTGGGTACGTCCAGCCTACGCCGCAGCATCGGCGGTAGAACGCTGTCAAGGTCTTGATACTATCTAGCCAATCTCACACAAGCATCCAATCTCCATAAGGAGGCACGGATGACACAATTAAAATGAACACATACTCAATCACAGGATTACAGCACGATAAGATATCGAACAAAATTAAGTACAACATAAGTCTAAAATATAATCTAACTCAACAAATATCCAAGTCATCATAAATGCCGGAGACAAATCTGGTACCAAAAAGTCTGCTGAAAGAACTAACTAGAAGATTGGTAATTCCGGCTAGACCTCCCGGAATCACAACTAACTATCAAGCCCAAGTGCAGCTACTCACCATATGGTCCATAAAGAGTCGGACAGCGGTCCTCTAAGGCATAGTCTGGAAAAATGTTTTCAGTCAGGAAGAGCAAAGTACAAATCTCAATAACAGTTCCATTTAATTGATAAGGACTATAAAGCAATAAACATGTGATGCTAGCTACTGAGAAGACAGAAATAAATGTAATGGCAATTAAAGAGAGACAGGCAATATAAAGAGACAGGCAATAGGCAATATGATACAGTCAGTGCATGTATGAAAATAAGAAGAACAAGGAACAGTATCATATACGGGTGATGTAGTATATGATTTAAAATAGGGAACTGTAATCTACTCTAAGTGTTTGAAATAGTAGTTTCAAAATGTGATCGGCTTGGGAGCATGTACGATAGCTATAGGGCCTAGTTAATCATGAGTGAAGAGCATGATTAACACTTACATTGTTCTATACTGTATAAAGGGTTATGATCACATTTCTTACTAACTACTTCCCCGCCCCCAACTAGTAATGTGGATCCAACCATGACACGTCACGATACACGAGCAAGTCCAATATATCATGTACAATGTCTAATATGCATGTCGTGTACAATGTCAAACGATAATCAAAGTAACATCTCATGACTGCAGATCCAAGCTATACTAGTCCGTGTAACACAGTGTCAAGGATTCAGATGTAACATTTCATGATTATTGAACTTATAAAAATTATCAAGGAATTGGAAATTATCAGAGAATGTACTTGCCTTGGGTTCTTAGCTGGTAATTATTGATGTCCTGTTCCAGAGTATCCCCTGGGTAAACCAACAGTCCTATAACATATCACAAGCAAAACCACATTTGCATCAGATGCTACACTAACACAGTCTAAAAACACTGAGTTCGGGACTTCTCTAGGTATGATACTGGTCACCTAAGGTCACCTAGTAGATTCACCAATTAATCATATATATAATTTCCATCAATTACAATAATAGATATATGTAAAATATATACTTTAAAATAAAATAATACTAGTATATATATATATAAACACAATAAATAATACTTATATGTATATATATATAAACACAGTTCGTGGAAAGGAATACAATACGTATTTATATTTGTATACATACTAAAAAGAATTTAATATAATATATATATATATCTAAAAATATATACCAATATAAATTATACTTGCTATAGTTGTATATTTACCAAAATACGTACATTTATATATTAACATATATCAAATACGTTCATATACATATATATGTGTATACCAATACATTATATATATATAACATTAAACACTAAAACACATATAATACATGTTTACCTATACCAAAATAAATTTATATATAGGTATATATACTTACATATCAATATAACACATATATATATATATAACTACTGTTAAACATTAATTTAAATACATAATTACATATACAATTAATTAAATACATACCTATACAATTAATTACACATACTATAATTATACAATTAAATATTAATAAAAGAAATAATGTACATATCTTTAATTAATATTACTAATGTATTTATATACTATGCATATTCACGTATTAATATTTATTTAAATAAATACTTATACATTATGTGCTAAACATTAATTAATAAACAATATACATATACATATACTAATACATATATTGATTTATATACACTATACATTATTAATTAATGTACACTATACATGTTAAATAAACCATACATATACATTTAATTACAGGGAAAGGGGAAGAGGGAAGGAGGAGCTTACTGGTGGTCGGCCGGAGTCTCGCCGGAGGGGAGCTGGCCGGCGGGGAGTAATGGTGGTGATGATGGTAGAAGATGATGGTGGTGGTGGTGTTTGGGAGCGAGAGGGGGAGAGCACAGCAGGGAGGAGAAGTGGAACGCCGGCGCCAGAGTGCAGGTCGGCCGGAGGATGGCTGACCACGCCGGAGTACGAGATCGGGCTGCGGGGCAGTGCAGCTCGGCAGGGAGGCCGAAGGGAGGTCTGGAGTGGGAAGAGCGGGGAGAACCGGAGTTGGCAGCGTCGCCGGGCGCGGGCTCAGTCGGCCAGGTGCAGTAGGGGGCTGCGGGGGACTCGGCCGCCGGAGGGAGTCAGCCGAGCAGCAGCAGCCGGCGGGTCGGCCTGGCGGAGCAGCGGGGATGCTTGGCCGCCGGAGAAGGCCACCGGGAACAGTAAGTGCGGGGGAGAGAGTGAACAGTGTTCCCCCCCTTCAATTTAAATTTAAAAATTTAATGAAGAAAGGAAGAAGAAGAAAAAGAAAGAGAAGAAAAGAAGAAGAAAGGAAGAAGGAGAAGAAGAAGAAGAAGAAGAAGAAAAGAGAAGAAGAAGGGAGAAGGAGAAGAAGAATTTACATGCGTTGGAGAGAGGAAATGTGGGGGCTTGAGAGGAGGTGGCTATCTAGGTTTTCTAGGGATTAGGGTTTGATGGGACATGATATTAAATAAGGGAGAGAGGGTGTTGATGAAGGGTGGTGATTGCATCCCTTGAATGGGTGGTCTAGATTGGTCATGAAGGAATTTTCATGTGGGGATGAGGGTGATGATTAAAAATATTAAGGATTCCTCATTGGTTTTAACAAATGGATGTTGACACCAAAAATGCCAATTTGTAAATTAGCCCCCCTTAAATCTGGGTATTTGCACAGACACATAAAATGACGAAAATTTGAAGGGCGATTCGGTGTCTGGTGTTTTGTAGGGTCAGGGGGCGTTGTATGTTTGGTACGGGCTCAAATAGCAGGGCGCTGAAATTAAATTGGGATTTCAGAATCGGTTAAAATAGTATCGTCAATTTAATTAGAAATAAATGCAAGTTGTGTTCTAAAATTAATTAGGAGTACATGGGGCCAAAATTAGGTCAGGTCATCAATACCAATAATAAAGAAGACTCAGAACAGAATATTACCCTAATTTGGGCCGCACGAAAAATAGGTCAAGATTGTCCCCAATTTCGATTGGAACGCACAACGATACAAAAATAGAAATTTATTAAATAACGTCCGCGACGATTTTTGTGCGGTTAGAAATAATGCACAGAGAGCATAATTATGAGTTACAAAAATAGCAGAATGGAAGGCGGACATGTCTAGGGCAAGATTATGAAATTTGTTGGAAGACAAAAGTCAGGGTAGCGTTCCAATTATTGAAGCAAAGGCAAGGCGCAATAATTAAATAAAATACGGTAATTAATTAAAATCTCCAATAAATAAATTCTAGATAAAACAATTAAATACAGAATTCCACAATTTGGACAGGTGTTCACCTACTGGGCTTCTAGGTCCAGTTTGCTAGCTCAAATAAATGAACACTGTAATAATTATATATTTAATTACACATCACATAATTATTTAAATTAAATATACTATCATGCAATTACTTAATTGTAACTACAATAATATTAAATATTGTAAAAAGTCAAAAATACCCCTATTTTCGGAACGTGGTAGTGACAAGTCTACCCTCCTTAAAAGAATTTTGTCCTCAAAATTTAAAATCCTCAAAGTAGCGTTTATTTATACACATTATTATTTCCCTCAAAGTTTAAATTCATCAACCACGAAATCAGGTAATAATCCATAATGCCTTTTCATAATTTTCAAAAAAATTCTGAAGTTATTGCATTCCTAAAAAATCCTCGGAATAAAATCAAAGTCCATTTTTTATCAAAAATTTCCCCAAAATTTTTAGTTAATAATTCAATACTCGAAATTTAATATCCGCTCCTCTAACTTGATTTTAATCAATGCACATATATAAAAATGTAATCTCGTCCAAAAAAAAAGTTTGAATTCAAATATTAGTCCATCAATAATTTTATTCCTCGATTTTCTCTTTCCTCAAATACTCAACTTAAGGATTCTCCAAATGCAACATCCAAATATAACATTTTAAAAATTTCATAACTTGCAATCAAATAATTATAATGATAATCTCCTAAATTTTCTCAAAGTCTAATGATAACCTCAATCATATCATATCCTTTCTGGAATTAATAAACCATCCGTTATGCCATGTTAATTTCTTAACCCTTTATTTACATCGATGTTTATCCTCGAAATAATCATCTTGCCTCTCTTGTCAAGTCATAACTCCTTTATGAATCTTCGTCATGGTTAAACCCCAATAATCATGGTCTAAGAAAAATCTTTCCTATAATCATACAACATGCAATCTAAGGGGAATATGTATGGTCATGGTGTCCTTTGTCATGGTATTGCAGTCTCTGTATCAGGGGTACTACTAACTACATTATAACAAGAATTATGCATACAAGTATGGTACTAAGGAATCTATCGATCAATCAAATAGAGAGGGACAGAAGGAAGGAAAGAACAGAACATAGCCTTCTAACACAACCATAGGTTTAATGATGCATCCAAAGTTTGATACCCTTATCCTTTGTCAGTTCCCGTTCCTACTATAATTGTTCATACTAGTTGTTCTTATCACTCAAGTGCACACCAAGTGTAACACACCATACTAAGTACTGCTCTTTCCAATACAACTTTAGATGGACACCCAAGTCAGTCTGCGGTGCCATCTCAATCATGCTCAAGTCACCAGATCCTTACACATGTATATCATCTACTCATATATATTATTTCTCATCCACCATAAAATTAATCCTCAAAATAATCGTCAAGGTTTAACTTCTCGATCAACTTAAAAATAAATGTATATGCCTCCTCAAAGTCAGATACTCAACATCAAAATAAAATTTTAATCACTTCTAAAATCTTTGTAGTCTTGACCATGTTTATTGAATCAATAATTGAAATCCTCAAAAATTTAATGACATAATCTCAACTCCTCAATTATTCTTAAAATAAAATTTTATTTCCACTTTTTAATTCATAAATCCACAAATATACATATCAGTGCTCACGGTCTCTGATACTCAAGGTGCACTCAATGCATCTAGTGTCTATAATTGTGTACTAAAATTGTACTGCCTGAATCACTTGCACCATTACCTCCAAATGATCAATGTATTTTCTTCCAGGATTTTCCAATCTATATCAACTAGTATATAATCTACCGCCTCCTCCGGCTGCCTCCTCCACCAGCAGCAGCAGCAGCGGGCATCGCTCCGGCCGCCGTGCCTCCACCCAGCCGGCCCCGGCAAGACCGCTCCGCCCTCCTCCGGCCAGCTCCGGCGACTAGAGCAGTGAACCCTAACCCTATCCCTATATTGCAGAGGACACGGACACACGACTCGAACACGGGAATTTCAGACTTTTGGAACCCTGTTCAGGTACCCATATCTCTCTCCTCGCTATCCCGTTTTCAATTCCGTTTGTTGTATCGCGTAGCCTGCATGACCCCCTCGGTGCCCGTGCAACCCGCTCGATGCATCGTGTCCTGTGGTGATCGCGAACCGCGATCCAAAAACAGGAAAACCAATGCCATGTTTCACCCCGAAACTGAGTACGCCCCGCCAAACGGGACAACTTGGTCGCGTACGGTCTTTACCGATACGTGCGTGTCATTGATACGGACGTACGGGATTTCGTAGAAGCTGATTCGGATGTGCGTGCACACCGGAATCAATGTGTATCCGCCGACACGCCCCGTATCCGACCTTTCTGAATCTTGCTGTAACTTAGTGTACACACGTAGGATCGAGACAAAACTTGTGCCATCGGACTCGTAGCAATACGCTGGTCCTGTGAGCCAAGTTTGGTTCGATTCTGAGAACGTTGACAAAATTGCGTGTCGTGGGCCCCACAGACTCCAATTGACGTGCGATTTTGTGATCGGCTCATCGAAATCCAATTTTGGAAGTTTCGTTGGGTTCGTATCATCGTTCCTCATCTGTTGGCACTAAGTTGGACAGATTTGGAGACCTTTGACCCTGACACATTTTTCGGTGTAAAGCGGCCTACATGTGGACCCTGCCTTGACCCAAAAATATCATTTTTGCCCCTGTGTCCAAATTGGACTTAAGGACAGACGTTTTTAGCTGATTAATATTTTCTGGATCTGATGGTGATATCTATTTCAGCAACCGGAGTACTTCCTGCAATTCTCGCTGAAGCCAGAGCAACAATTGGAGCCGAAAATCCAGACAAGTGTACTTTGCCAAAATCCTGCAGTATTGTTACTTAATTACTTGACTTAATTATAACTGTTGTATATGCTTAAACCTAGGGCCGTTTGACTTACTTAGCTTCTGATTAATAGTCGGGTGCCAACACCGTACGCGAGGTTGTGTAAGGTCAACTAGAGATGGATATCGTGACATTTACATTCTCGTACTTGCCATATCAAGTACATTATACCCAGGACACCTGACACAGATCATGATACAGAATCTTTCTGAGATATTCAAGGTGATTCTATATAGGATACAGGATTGACATAGACATTATATTTTTAGTTCATATTATGACTCACTGTATTAGTTATGATCTTACGTGACATGGACATGAGGCATCGTGGTCATGAGACATATGATTACATTAGGAGGGGAGAGACACACAGGCTACAAGCTGATTTCTTATATATATAAAATCTATAGTAAACACATAGTAAAACATATAGTATAACTGCTACCGGCTCCCCAATAAAGAGCTTGTAGTGGTATCAGCCTAAGTTCTAGTGATGCTCTCAACTTACATTTCACATAGATGGTTATATAGTTGACCCTATTGTTTCATTATTCGCTGTACTGCATTTATTTTTGGCTTGAGCTTTCTTGTACCTTGCTATGTTCCCTGAGGACCTGGATTCGGATTATGTCCCCTGGATTAGCAGACGAGGTTTATCCAGAGGTATACGGAACAGGTGCACTTCTCGGAACAGTACCAGTACTTAAGGATAAGGTGATCGCTGAGGACTTCTCCTGAACATCTGCTTCTCCATGCTCAGTTATTATGGCAGATAGACTCTCTTTCCTGTTTAATTAAATAATTATAACAGACTTTATAACGGGTTGTTCCCCGAATTACTTTGCTGAGACTGGATGTTTGATTTACTTTTCTTATTGCTGTTGATCTTATTATCTTTTGTGTGGATGATATTAGTTCTGACTTGTTGTTGTAGACCTTATATTACAGCTTAAGTATGTCCCGATGGATCCATTAAACTGGGTTTGTCCATCGGTGCATGCTGCTGGCCATTTCCACGTGTCTAGTCCCTTGGTATTTTGGGACTAGGGCATGACATGGTTTTTGTGGTGGCCCATGCAGGTCTGCGACTAAATTATTCGGTTTCAACTTAGGGACCGAACAGGCCTGCAATAAAATATGATAAGTTTTAGGATCTCATCCACTTGCTTGGAAACGTTCTTGATATCTGTATCGTATTCGAATTAATTTTTGACTTGCATCTTGCCTTGAATCCTGTGCGCTTCTTATATTTTATTTTTGATGCAGAAAAATGGATCCAAGAATTGGAGATAAAATTCCTTTAAGTACACCACAAGATGCTGTGGTTAGCTATGGAGATGGAGTTACACCAGAGAACAGAGGGCAATCCTCTCAAAGTGGTCAAGTTGAACAACATAATTCAAGGTTCAGGCACGACGACATCCTGCCGCCTCCGCAGTTCGTTCCACCGATGCCCGTATTTCCATAAGGGCAACCTATAGACGGGCAGCAGATATTTCAAATGATCTACACAATGATGCAAGCCCAACAGCAAATTCATCAAGAGACTCAGCGTCACGAGGCGGAGTACTTGAGGACCAGCCTAGTAACTGCCTTGGAGCAAGTGAACCCACAAGCTAGACGACCAGCAACGGGGTCTATCACCGATTTCCGTCAACTCAAGCCCCGTACCTTTTTGGGCAAGAAAGGACCAACTGAAGTGCATGAGTGGCTCACCAACATACAACACCAGTTGAAAGCAGCTGAGCTTCCAAGAGAACGTTGGATGACCGCCGTTAGAATGCAGTTGACGGACAATGCTCATCACTGGTGGCTATCTGAAGAGACCCGGATCGGACCAGACCGAGTCACTTGGGAAGAGTTTTCTAGACTCTTTCAGGAGATGTACATTTCGGCTATCGCTCGATCAGAACTTCAGGACAAGTTCAATCGTCTCACTCAGAGCAGCATGACAGTGGAGGAGTACAACGCAGAATTCATTCATCTAAGTCATTTTGCCCCTACTTGATCCCAACGAAAGAAGAGAAGGCTGAGAAATTCTTCGACGGACTAAACTTCGAGCTACAGAGACTCATCGGATCCGTCGCACCTACCTCTTACTCGGACGTTCTCGCTGCAGCTCGACGCATGGAACGCGTCACCAGGAGAGAGACCGGTCTGAAACGGTCTTCCACATCAGCCAAAGTACCTCAAGAAGAAGCTGCAAAGAGGCCTCATATACACCAGCAACCCAGAGCCTCTCCGCAGATATTATCTACATGTCAATACTGTAGCAAGATAGGCCATATTGAGAAGGACTGCAGACGCAAGTTGGAATTATGCTTGATTTGCGGAACCAATCAACACTTAGCCAAGGATTGTCCTTATCATCGAGGAGGAGCACCAAGGGCAAACCAACAAGCTCTACCAGCACCAAGAGGGTATCAACCAAGGCCACCCTTGGCACCACAGGCAGCACTCTTCCAACAAGCCCAGCAGCAGCAGAGGAATCTCCCACAAGGACGCGGACAAGCCTTCGCGATGACCTTGGAAGACGCGCAGAACCATGGAGTAGCTAATGCGCGTAAGTTTTTATAGTTTTCTGCTTCTAGATTTGCTTTAGTTCGTGCCTGCTGGTTCGTGACCCTAGACTTAACCTTACAGTTTTAAACTTGCTAATAATAGATAACCTAGTAATTTATTTTGAACTTGCTAAATAACCTAGAATGTTTTAACCTGATATGTTTTAAAGGATAACTTGGTTTTCTAAACTGTAATTTTCTAGATTTCCTACATATGGGAAATTATATTGCAAGGGAAATAATTTTCCCTATGTGTTTTAAACCCACAACTTTGACTTTTCTTAATCTTAATGTGCTTCGAATAAATTTTGTAACCGTGTCATCTCTGTTGACCGGTTATTCTTTGATTGCGAGGACGCAATCCTCTTAAGGGGGGTAGATTGTAAACCCCCTGATTTACAAGAATTTTTAATTTAGAATTTTCCTTAATTTTCTGTATTTTTCTGGAATTTTTCTCTAATTAAACTAAGGTTCTTTAATTATTAAATGATTTTTAAATAATGTTTAATAATATTAAAATATTATAAAAATTATATTTTCTAGTGTAAAATTTAAAACCGGGCATAGGATAATTTTCGGGAATTTATTGGACCCCGGATGGATTTTTAAAGTCTTAAAAACTATTAATTTATTTAACCTAATTAATTAAACCCAATAATAAACCGATTTACCCGAACCCAAAATAAAACCGAACCGGACCGGCCAGTCTGCCTGAACCGGCCCAAACCCTTAACGGGTCGGATCCGGGTCAAACCCGACCCGCTTGGACCCGACCCGACCCGTTTGGAAACCCTAACCCCAAATCCTTCGTCTCCCCCGACGCTTCCCCTCCGGCGGCAGTTTCCGCCGCCGTGGCCGTCGGAAACCCCCCATCTTCATCTTCCCCGAACTGCCGGTTGCCTCCCCTTCCTCTTCCGGCCAACCTCCGGCCGTTCCCCTCCCCTATTCCCTCTATAAATCCCTAGCCGGCCGCCTAGGTTTTTCCCCCTTTTCCCATCTTCTTCGGCAACCCTCCACCGCCCGGACTCCCCGCCCTGACGCTGCCTCCGCCCCTGACCTCGCCGACGACGTCGCCCCCGCCTCGTCGCGCCGCTCTGCCTCCTTCCTCCTTCACCCGCTCCGCCGATCGATCTCTCCCTCCGCCTCCAACGCTACACCCGGCCCCGCCTCCGCTGGCCTCGTCTCCCTTCCTCTTCCGCCCTCGCTCTCGACCTCGCCACCCGTAGAGCCGGCCGCCCAGCACCTCCCCTCTCCCCCTCGGCCCACGACCGCCTCCGCCGCTTCACTTCCAGCCAGCAACAACAGCAGCTCCGTCCGCCTCCTCCGGCGGCCTCCTCCACCAGCAGCAGCAGCAGCGGGCATCGCTCCGGCCGCCGTGCCTCCACCCAGCCGGCCCCGGCAAGACCGCTCCTCCCTCCTCCGGCCAGCTCCGACGACTAGAGCAGTGAACCCTAACCCTAACCTTAGATCGCAGAGGACACGGACACACGACTCGGACACGAGAATTTTGGACTTTTGGAACCCTGTTCAGGTACCCATATCTCTCTCCTCGCTACCCCATTTTCAATTTCGTTTATTGCATCGGGTAGCCTGCATGACCCCCTCGGTGCCCGTACAACCCGCTCGGTGCATCGCGTCCTGTGGTGATCGCGAACCGTGATCCAAAAACAGGAAAACCAACGCCCTGTTTCACCCCGGAACTGAGTACGCCCCGCCAAACGGGACGACTTGGTCGCGTACGATCTTCACCGATACGTGCGCATCGTTGATACGGACGTGCGGGATTTCGTAGAAGCTGATTCGGATGTTCGTGCACACCGGAATCAATGCGTATCCGTCGACAAAGCCCCGTATCTGACCTTTCTAAATCTCGCTGTAACTTAGTGTACACACGACGGATCGAGACAAAACTTTCGCTATCAGACTCATAGCAATACGCTGGTCCTGTGAGCCAAGTTTGGTTCGATTCTGAGAATGTTGACAAAATCGCGTGTCGTGGGCCCCATAGGCTCCACTTGACGGGCGATTTTGTGATCGGCTCATCGGAATCCAATTTTGGAAGTTCCGTTGGGTTCGTATCATCGTTCCTGACCTGTTGACACTAAGTTGGACAGATTTGGAGACCTTTGACCCTGACACATTTTTTGGTGTAAAGTGGCCTACATATGGACCCCGCCTTAACCCGAAAATGTCATTTTTGCCCCTATGTCCAAATTGGACTTAAGAACAGGTGTTTCTAGCTTATTAATATTTTCTGGATCTGATGGTGATATCTATTTCAGCAACCGGAGTACTGCCTGCAATCCCCGCTGAAGCCAGAGCTACAATTGGAGCCGAAAATCCAGGCAAGTGTACCTTGCCAAAATCTTGCAGTATTGTTACTTAATTACTTGACTTAATTATAACTGTTGTACATGCTTAAACCGAGGGTCGTTTGACTTACTTAGCTTCCGATTAATAGTCGGGTGCCAACACCGTACGCGGGGTTGTGTAAGGTCAACTAGAGATGGATATCGTGACATTTACATTCTCGTACTTGCCATATCAAGTACATTATACCCAGGACACCTGACACAGATTATGATACAGAATATTCCTGAGATATTCAAGGTAATTCTGTGTAGGATGCAGGATTGACATAGACATTATATTTTTAGTTCATATTATGACTCACTGCATTAGTTATGATCTTACGTGACATGGACATGAGGCATCGTGGTCATAAGACGTATGATTACATTGGGAGGGGAGAGACACACAGGCTACAAGCTGATTTCTTATATATATAAAATCCATAGTAAACACATAGTAAAACACATAGTATAACTGCTACCGGCTCCCCGACACAGAGCTTGTAGTGGTATCAGCCTAAGTTCTAGTGATGCTCTCAACTTGCATTTCACAAAGATGGTTATATAGTTGACCCTATTATTTCATTATTCACTGTACTGCATTTATTTTTGGCTTGAGCTTTCTTGTACCTTGCTATGTCCCCTGAGGACCTGGATCCGGATTATGTCCCCAGGATTAGCAAACGAGGTTTATCCAGAGGTATACGGAACAGGTGCACTTCTCGGAATAGTACCAGTACTTGAGGACGAGGTGATCGCTGAGGACTTCTCCTGAACATCTGCTTCTCCATGCTCAGTTATTATGGCAGATAGACTCTCTTTCCTGTTTAATTAAACAATTGTAACAGACTTTATAACGGGTTGTTCCCCGAATTACTTTGCTGAGACTGGGTGTTTGATTTACTTTCCTTATTGCTGTTGATCTTATTATCTTTTGTATAGATGAGATTAGTTCTGACTTGTTGTTGTAGACCTTATATTACAGCTTAAGTATGCCCCGATGGATCCATTAAACTGGGTTTGTCCATCGGTGCGTGCTGCTGGCCATTGCCACGTGTCTAGTCCCTTGGTATTTTGGGACTGGAGCGTGACATATATATATATATATATATATATATGTTCATGATTGGCATAACTTGGTTTTATACTTGGACAGGGAAGAAAAAATGGTAAGTTGGTAAGTATCGCCGTGTTTCTTATATATCGCACACCGCACTGCCATACGAGATAGGCTTTGTATCTTATGCATAAAATTGATCCTAAGACAAGAATAGCAAGATAACTTAATAGTTGGTGCACGGAACTAATATAACGTGTTGGATTTGTCGAGCGGACGAGAAGCCTCCCCAGTAGTGCATTCATGTACTGATAACCCACCAGATTGCTTGCAGGGTGCGAAAGAACCTCATTCGGTGCGGAATATCCTCTTGTGCACGCTAAAGCGTAGAGTTCTCTCTGGAGCCTTAGAGTGTTGCGTCCGGAGCTGAAGCATATATACAAGACATAATATTGGAACATAGCCTATGTATCATCCTAAGTTGTAAGCCGATTGGCACGTCTTTATTCTTAGAGAGAGAGAGCTTGAGCGACTTGTAATCTTGGCCTTGCGCCGCTTGTAATCTCATTCATTATAAATAAAGAGAGATTGTTTATGCTTTCAAACATGTGTTATTCTATGTTTCTGCTATATCGACTTGGTGAACTAGTTATCAACGGTCGTTCAGGTATTTGCCATGCGCAAGCGCAACTCCAGGCTCGCGTGGCATCACGTCCCGATGGAAACGATCATCCCGCGGGAGTGCTGGCGCATATATTCGCGCCTAGCGGGGACGGCCGATTCCAGCGGGAGATCAGGACGTTACAAATTATACCCTATCTAACCTATAACTGTTGTTGTCCTCAAGATACTCACCTCATTCTAATACCACTGAATACATGTTTAGTCCACTCCAACTAATCCATATACCACAACCAAAGCATCACATACCTTACTCCACTTCAAAAATGCAAACTGGGCCTTGGTTCTAATCTGCCCCTACTTCAAGTTTGTAAACTCTGCAACTTCCCTCCTTTACACACAACTTTCAGTCCCAACCCACTCCATAACTACTACACATCCCACACACTGGTAAACCTTCACTTGGTTATGCCTGACCCTAACTCATGTGGACACAACACTAACTCCTCAAACTTAGGTTCTTCCCTCACTGTACAATGACTTCACTGTTTAGCCTCCCTCTTCTTGCACTACATTATACACTTAATCACAAGTGCACCTATGCTCTGCATGGTTCTATCACAAAATAATAGTATACCTGAAACTGTGAGACTCGTCCATCCCACTTAGTGTTCTGGTGTAACAGACACTCTTACTTATGATCACAAGACATCACTATCACATGGAATTCCTATTGCCTTAACTACACAGTTTGTGCATCAACATCTTGCTGGCCTGAGACCCCTCATCCACTGCAACCAAGACTTCCCCCCTTACTGACAGAACCTGGAAATACCCCTCTACTGCAATGCACTGATACTCCATGAATTCTAAAACTAACACTTAACTATGATACTAACATCTTGTTTCCTTCCTCTCACTAAAATTTACTATCTCACCCGAGCAATGCTCACTGAACACAACCCGATACATACTAAAACACCTATATATATATATATATATACTCGAAATCATAAGTCTGCAGCTATAGAAAAACACACACCACTTAGTACTAGCTCAAGACCCCCTACTGGCAATGATAACTTGAACCCCTCCTACATCTTCGTACCACGACGTGTCATGATACGCACTGCTCATATTTAATTGTGAATACGCACATACTATTAAATAATGAATCATAGTCCAAAATCACTAGAGAAATATTCCTACGAACACATAATGGATCAAACTCGAATTTCTCCCAATTTGTCCACAAAAGTTAATGCAACTATCATAATATTGCTCGTAAGAACCTAGTACTTCCTCCTATGGGTAGTTCTAAGTCATGAAAGGTTCCTAAGGGTCTAATACTATAAATTAACCATGAAATTGAAGGAAAAGTGGAGTTATACCTATTGGAAGTCAAATTCTAATAAAATTCCTCCAGGTGAATATGAAATGGACACTAACTCCTTGAATCTCTACTCCAAGTAGTGATCCTTGCAATCCAAGCTCTTAGACTTCCTTGATGATCAAAATGAGTGGGGAATGAGAGAATTTGATTGGAATTTAGATTAGGGTTGGTGCTCAAATTTGGAAGAAATTTGGGGATGAACTAATTAGGAAGTAATGGAGGCTATTATAAACAAATAAAAGTTTAAGTACCCCCATGCTAGTGCCGACCACCTCTATCCTCTTTAGGTCAATGCAAAAAATCCCAAATTTCCCTCAAGGTTTGTCATGAAGAGTCATTTAGTTATGGGTAATTAATTTGGAAATGTTCTAATCTAAATGGAAGGAATATTCTATCTAGTCTAATTAATCAAATGAGCCAAATCATGGCTAGTTTAATTAATTGAACCAATAACCATGTCAAGTCTAGTTGGGTCCACTTGGGCTCACTAGCATCAAGTCTAACTAATGGGCTAACACACTAACCACTAACTATATATATATATATATATATATATATATATATATATATATATATATATATATATATATAATATATATATATATATATATATATATTATATATATATTACCATTATAATATACAAATAATATGAAATGATAAAAATACCCCTCTCCCGGAATTAGGTAGTTACAATCCTACCCCTTAGAAAAAATTTGTCCTCAAAATTTAAGGATGGAAGTAGGCACAAACTAAAGGAATATCTCATGGTTCAAAGATAGGAATCCCTCACACATTTTGTCTCTTCTCTTCCAATGATCACCACCTACTCATAACCTCACTATAGTCAAAACTCCATCCAGTCATATCCTAAGAAAGTCCTACCTAAAATTATATGATATAAAATTCTATACATGGTTACGGTCTCTATCCGTCATGCTATTGCAGTCTCTATCATGGGTTACTACTAACTATACCATAGGAAAAAATTACTAATACAAACTATAAGATTCCAGGTATCACACAAATCAATAGATGGAAAAGAAAGGAAGAAGAATAACAAAACCTGCTGGCATGCCCCAGTCTCAAAATACGTAGGACTATGACACATAAGCATGCCACCCGTATGAATATGGCACTCCAATATATGGAAACCATAACACACGTACGCTGTAATATGAATAATAATTCACCAGTGGTAAACATATATATATCTCAGAGCATAACTAAATCTCATCTACAGAAATTATATATAAATAAATGACTAGTATCTATGAAACTCGATCTCAAGATAAGGTATCTAAAGATGACAGTCGGATGGAAACAAATCCACTACCGAACTAGAATGAAGAAGAAATAAGACAAATATAATATAAGTACAACCTCTAATAATCACGAGGCTCGAAGAGAAAAACTCCTCAAAATATAAGTAACCAATCCGGATCTGCGCTCCTAAGAATACTCATGAACATTTACACCTGAAAAGGGACCAGGTCCTCAAAGGGACATAACAAGATACATAAAAATATGCCATACAGTAAATACTATAAAAACTCCAGGGTGACCTAACCATCTAAGTTAAATGCAATTTGAGGACAACTTTGAGTGTACGGGAAAGTGTAGGCTAGACATATGCTGACGTAATTCACCAATCGTGACAACTGGCTAGTATATGCCACATATGCCCCATAGGAGGGCGCTCAGTAATAATGTCCATCTCCGAAGAGCATGGCATATACATAATATATCTTCCATACCGCTCCGAAGAACGTGGCAGCAGTGTGGTATATTATCCATATCGCTCCGAAGAACGTGGCAGCAGTATAGTATATATATCGTCCATATCACTCCGTCGAGTGTAGCAGCAGTGTAAAGAAAGAGGGTGTCCCAAACGCCTACTAGTCGTCCTCCCCGCCGAATAATCTATGCATGTTGTATCCACAACATGCCTTAGTTACTACGCTGCAGCGTCGTAACACTGGCTCATAGTCTATCGTTAGAACAATTGTCCAATCTTACAACCAAACAAGGACATGGATTGGACCATCGTACCACGATAGTCTATGCTTCTCCTACTAATAACTGCTAAGTCTTCTAATATGCATCACTATTAGCAGTTATACCCTATCCGTCGCACGCCTACACGTACAGGTGGCCAACCACATATGTAAGTCCGTGCCCTACTTGAGACTCACAACACGTGTAAGAAATGTGTCAAGGCCTGGGGAGTCATACCAATAACTCCGTAACTTTAGGTGGGTCTACTAGACACTAGGTCAGACATAAGTCCTAACGTCAACGCCTTCGTTGACTGCACCCGAGTCTCTCTCGGACGCGCACAGTTATATAATATAAACATGCAACTAATAATAAAGAATTTAAACAGTACAACAAGGGTAAGGTATATATGCATGGCAAGAGAGCTGCAGAGGGTAATATCCCGATGTCAAACACCTAGAGTCAGAAACTACGACCTCAAAATAAACGTCTCCGGATGCTGAAATAAACATCACCAACGTTCCCAAAATAAGCAAAATAACTAAAAATACTCCCCTTTCATCCAATTTGGACACAGGGGCAAAACGGTAATTTTGGGTAAGAGCGGGCTCCATATGTGGGCCACTTTGCACCGAAAACCCTGCCAGGGGTAATATTCTCTAAATGGGATAAATTATAGGTCAAACAAATTCTAAATGTCAGTACAAACTCAACGGTATGTCCAAATGTGGATTTCGGTGGCCCAAAAAGTCAACCGTAGGGCCCGCCAATAGGCGACTTGGTCAACTGTCTCAGAATCGCGTGAAACTTGGGTCACAGGACCAGCGCGATACCACGAGTCCAATGGCGCAAGTTTAGTCGCATTCTGACGAGCGTGCACTAAATGCGCAGGGCTTTTGCAAAAGTTACCATACGGAAAATTTTCTGCAGATACGGGTTGATTCCGATGCGCACACGCGTCCAAATCAGTTTTTCCAAAATCTCACACGTCCGAGTATACTGTACGCACCTTTTGGTATACTTGGTACACGATGGGGCAGTCCCGTTTGGCGGGGCGTGCTCCGTATCTCAATTTCTGGAAATTTGGAAAAAATAGATTTTTGGGGTTTTCTAACTGGTTTATTTCTACACACAACAATTAATAAATTAATATATTTAACAAAAAATAAACTAGGTCAAGTGGTCTTCGCATACCAACAAGAAAAACTGAATTCGGATCTCTGTGGTGGGAGATACGAATCCGTGAACAGGGGTGGTTGCAACCGATTTTCTAAGATTTAAAATGTCGTGGTTTTTTATCGACTTGGCGTCAATTTTTACCTAGGTTTGCACGTTGTTCGAGATAAACTAATGTACAGTATTGGAAGGGGGATAGGTCGGGATCATACCCGCGAAGACGGGGTTGAGTTTGGTCGAGCGAGGGCACGGGGAACGGAGCGTGAACACAGGTACTCGGTAGTCAAATTCTGGCATGCGTGTGACGTCGTGGTTGTACGGTCGCGCGGCGCTCCGGCGGCTCTGGCTGGGGCCACGGCGAATTCAGGTGGCGCGGCGACGGCGCGGCTAGGTCGAGGGGGTTGTCGATTAGGGTTAGGGTTTAAGAAAAGTAATATATATAGAGAGAGAGATCGCGAGAGAGGGGGGGTTAACCAGCGCGGTTTGGAATGCTTCCTTAGCTGTTGTTGCTTTTGATTTCATTCATAGCGGGGCCGGGTTTGATAATGGATCAGGTTTTAGGATAGTTAGGTTTTGGGTTTGATAATCCATTCTATTTTCTTTTTCTTTCTCTTTTTCTTTTATTTCTTTTCAAATTCTATTTCTTATATAATTTCTTTTCTATTCTCATTATTAATAACTCTACATATATATATATATATATATATATATATATATATATATATATATATATATATATATATATATATATATATATATATATATATATATATATATATATATAATTCTAGAAATTTATTTTAGAGCATACAATTAATCTATCAGTCGTCCATAGGGTCTTCTACATGGAATAAATTAGAAAAAAATTACGGTTGCTCCATAAATCTCCTATTGCACAAACACCTAGAAATAAAAATTAACTAAATTTTATTTCTACTAATTAGCTACTAAACCATATAAATCAATTAAGTAGTTAATTAAAATATTTAATACGGTTTTCAGAACTTGGGGTTTTATATTCTACCCAACTTATAAAAATTTTGTCCTCGAAATTAAAACTAAGTCACGATAGGAAGTCAAGGATAGTATAAGATAGAGATTTATAGCTTATTCTGTACCTTCCTCTATCCTAACCTCCATGATTTTCCAATTTCTACGGGGACGTTGGTAGGGCTATAATTTACATTGTTTAAATGCAAGTCTAGGTTTATAAGAGGGGACGATGTTGTACGTTGCATATTCCAAAAAAAAATCATGGAGAAAATTTATATGAACGAAAGATGAGTTTCTTCTTGTGTCATGTCCAATAGTGTGGACACCTTAATGCATTTATGCATAACAACGCCCAACAATTAGAAAATTATGCAAAGATGGACATTGGATTTAAATTAATTAAAATTAATACGCAGGATGTTCTGAAATTAATTAGAAGTACATAAGGATAAAATTAGGTGGGGCACAAGTGTCAAGGACATAGAGGGCTCAGGATAGGATATCATCAAAAAATGGGTTGCACAAAATGGGTCAAGATTGTGTCTCCAATTTTGATTGGAACGCGCAAGGATACAAAGTTGAAATTATAGAATTAAATAGAAACATCCATGACGACTATTGTGTGACTGAAATATAGCACAAGAGAGCATAATTATAAGTTATACCAAGGTCAGAATGGTAGGCGATCACGTCTAGGACAAGGATATGGAATTTGTAGGAAGGCAGTGGCTAGTGTAGTGCTCCCAATTATCGAAGCAATGGTAAGATGCATTATGTGATACAATATTATAAAATTAAATAAAATACCGTGTCCTATTTCTAATTGGATTCAAACTAGCCTTAGTCTTACTATCTAAGTCAAGTAGGTCTAATTTTTGGTGAGGGGGTTTATAATCTGCCCGGCTTAAAAAAAATTTCATCCTCGAATTTAAAATTAGGCATAATTTGTTAATTCTTTCACATTCGCATATAAGGCAAGTCAACCACAATCTCTTCCAAAATTTAAAATATTTTCTAATCCATCGCAATCACTTTCAAAATTAAGGTAACTTCTGTTTAATCAAAATATTATAATCTCTTCTCGATTTTAAATAATCACATCCAACTTTAAGCTAAATCTATATGACATCTTCCAGTCTTAAATAGCCCACATCAATTTTTCATATCACGATCTCCAACTATCATAATCTCCAAAAAATAGTATTTTATGTATATCCCAACAATTTGGAGATACGGGTTGATTTGGGGGGTTTTCCTTCGATACGGGATTTTGTGCATGTCATATTTTGATACGGACAAGTAGATGTGTGTTTGGCTCTTTGTATTATTCATAAATAGTATTTTAGACTTTTTCATGTCCTTCGGGGTATGTGTGGTTGTGTGGTGGACTCGTATCGCAAGCGTATCATAGATCTAGTGTGATACGGGTGCGATGCACTCCACATGTTTGTTGCATTGCATTCCTTAATTTATTTGACTTGTTGATACCTATTAGTATTATATATTAGATATAATATGTATTATGTATGTATCTATATTATTTTATATAGGTATATATATATATAGCTATGTGTGTATGTGTTTATAAGTGTATATATGAGTGTATATACCTTTATGTATATGTGTATCTATAGGTATATGTGTATGTTGTATATATATGTATATATGTAAGAGGGGATATATCTATATGTGTATATGTGTGTTGGTATATATATATATATATATTATATATATATATATATATATATATATATATATATATATAGAGAGAGAGAGAGAGAGAGAGAGAGAGAGAGAGAGAGAGAGGAGAGTGTATATATATAGGTTGATATATATATATATATATATATATATATAAGTGAGTATACATATATATGTATATAAATAGTGTACTGACATATATACATATTGTTTATGTATATATATAGGTTGATATATCTATATGTGTACTCTGTTTCCAGCCGCTGATGATCTGTCGGACCACCAGCTTCGACCGTCTCTCCTCTCTCCACGTCACTGCTTCCAATGGCCAGCTTGAGGTTCTTTCGATTCCGCTGGACCGAACTCTGGATTCGGATCTACTGAACCGACAGCAGCAGCTCCACCGCTTCTTCTCCGAGCTCCGACCGAGACTCACCGCAGAAGCCTCCGCGAGCACGGCCAGGCTTCACTAAGGTCGTTGCTACCACCACCCTTCACCACCAGCACCACCACTCTTCACCACCAGTACCACCACCCTCCACCATCTTCATCATCATCTTCACCATCTTCACCATCCTCACCATCATCAACATCACCACCATCAATACCCCCCACGACCCCCTCCGGCCAGAGACGGCCACCGGACCTCGCCGCCAAGGTGAATACTCTTCTCCCCCTCTCTTTGTAGTGTAGTGTTAAATATATTGTTAGGGGTTATGCTTAGGTTTTGAGTTTAGGGTTTGAGTATGAAATCATTTTATTTTAGTGTATTATATGCATATGGGATTTAGGTTTAATACATGTTATAATATGCATTGATGTTCAAGGGTGGAGGATATGAAATATATACACGCGAGGGTTGAAAATGTGATATATATTAAGGTTGGGTTTTAAGTGCCATATGAGACATTTAGGGTGTTGTCCTATTTAATATAAGCATATTGATTATTGTTGTTGAGCAGATTTAAATTATTGCGGAATAATACTATGATATTAAAATATTGATGGACATTGTGGAGCAGGTGATTAATTTTAAAATGGGTGTAATATCAAACCATTAGTCAGTGATTGAGGACTGAGAAATAGTAATGAATTTGATCGAGGTGAAGTTTATTATGAAATGATAGTAATTGTATAAATTTAAGAGTTTAATAAATAATTGATACTTTATTTGAGGATGAGATATGTCAACGTGCATGTTAATGTCTGTGAAGACCAGGGGTAAAACTGAGGATTTGATCATGGTTTGAACCACTGAATAGCGTGATGAATTTAGTAAGATTGAGGTTTGGTTTGATGATATTGTACAGATGATTAATTGGATTAGATGTAACATACCCTTAGTCAACCTTGGTCAACCCTCTAGCTTCATGTCCATGTGAGTTGTAACTGAGTTTGAACATATGTTAGATGTGTGTCACATCTTATTTCAGCTTCATGATAGTTTATTGATTGAGCTTGTATCTTGACTCTAGGTACTACGGGACCTGCGGACTTGGACGTTGTACCGGATTCCCATCTTCAGCAGCCGAACCCAGACAAGTGTACCTTGCCACCCTATATTTCAGTTATCAGATATCTATTGTTTTATTATATGCATTGAGCGCGAGTTTGATTAGAATCGTTACTTCGCGTCCGGGTCACAACCGGGTGCAGACTTTCAACGATAAAGTTTGGTAGCGAATGATAGATGTTCGTAACACCTCGATGTACGTACCTGTGTATGTCGTAATCCTAGGACACATTCAGACACTATCATCGTGCCAGATTTCCTGTATCCTGATACTGACATCATGACCGGAACCTGGGACGACCTAAGGGTTGAGTTGACTGATAGTTACTTTAGTATGATGAGACTGCTAGATAGAGGTTTAGGTTCAGCGCACAATCGTTGACCGCTTGGGAAGGAAAAGATAGTTACTAGACATTTGGGCTCCTCTGCATGCACTTATATATGTATATGTATTATTTCTGTAGTGATCCTGTATCTAGAGTAGTTGTATCACCCGTGTGACTCTTTTCCCAGAGCTGTGGTACATCCCGTGTGTTTTCGTGTCTGGAGCTACAGTTTTATTTTGGATAGTCCACGCGTCAAACATTGTCTTTAAACTGTGTCTCACTTAGTTGGTTATGCTAGATTACACTATCGTTGCACTTGCTTCTTTCTGTTATACTTAGCATGTTGTATTTTTGTACCTTGTTACGTCCCTCTGAGGACCTGGTCCCCTGCTAGTTTTGCAGCATAGACGATTACGGAACATTTGGAGTTGCTGATGGAGTTGCTTGTCTTGCGGGCATTTATACCAGGTACTCATATCATTTCTACCGGCATTATGGTTGTTTTATTCATATTGTTATTCATCTGCTGTTGTAGCCTAGTTTTTATAGACTCATATTTCTTATCGAGTCTATTCGAGTTTGTGTGTTATTGGGCGCCCGACTTTAGCACATGTAGCTCTTTCTTGTATATTTTTATACATTGTGGATTGAGACATAGATGTTTATATTTACTGAATATTTAGATAGAGACCATTTTTATTACAGCTTATACGTATTCGAGTCAGACCCGAGTCTAGTCGAATGCGTAGCTGGCGTGTTGCGTATTCCTGGTCCTACGCATTTTGGGACTGGGGCATGGCAGGGAGGCACATGACCCTGCCATTTATAGCCATTTTTACTGAATGGTCATGCACCCCCATATCCTAGAAAATTACTAATTTTAGTCTATGTGTACAGAATTTGGGTTGCCACATGGTATTCTCAACAGAATACGGTTGTAACCATGCACGCATGTCATGGTCCAGCTATCGAATAGCATTAGTTGGGATGAGCTACTACTAAAATTTTGGGTAGCGTCCACGTGATCTGGGTTGTTACACCCATTAGACGTATGACTCAATCAACTTGACATGTAGCATTCATTAGTTGTTGAGGATCCCACGAGGACTTTGTTGCATGAAGGTTCATGGGAATGCCGTCGCATTAAGGCTCACTAGAACGCTGCTACATGAAGGCTCATGGGAACATTTCTATATAAAATCTGTGTCGCATGAAGATTCATGGGTACACTAGCGCATGAGGTTTTGTAGTCTTCAGAGATTCGTGGTACTGCACGGATGTTACTGACAAAAATAATTATGACAATGACATAAGCACTGACGTTTGCCTTCTATACGGTTTATGAAGTGCTCAGAGCAATTAGTGTTGTCAGTCTACATCTTATGTGGCAAGCTGTCTATGCCGCATGCTCTCAGGGTTGCTGCCTGTGCCACATAGACGAGAATTTTGCTATTTTGGGCTATATGCGCCTCAAGCTCCATTCCGTATGGTGTGAGTTGTATGAGGCTTGACTCCACTGACTTAGAAGTTTTTGCATGGTTTTAAATTTTTCCATGATTCTACAAGACCTCCTTCAAAGTTTTTAAACTTGAATAAGTTTTGAAATACTTTAAAAAGAATCATGGATGAAGAAGGCTAGATAGATGTCCTCGCTGCATAGGCTGCCTGCCGTATAGACAAGGTTTCCAGGTTGTTAAATCTTTATTGATGAGATCGATCTTGATTTTTTGAGTAGTCAAAATCCTTCATGTTACCGAATTTGAGGCATTCCTGTAACTGCTGTCTGTTATGATTCTCGAGACGTAGGTTTATCCCCTTTAATGCTAGGTTCATCCATCAATTTTGGTGCCTAACTTTTCGGAGATCTAAGCGTCATTTATGGCCGACTTAGCCTATAAATAGAGAGGGTCGGGAAGAGAGAAGAATTCTACTGTTCTCTTTCCCATGATGCTTCTATTCTCCCTTATGCAGAAGTCTGATGCGGGCAGTCCCGTCTAGCACTTCGTTGATCCCTTGCCTTTGATGGTCGACCACTCTACCATGCCCTTTCTGACTGAAGATAGAGGGGGATGCTATTATCTTTTTGCTTCTGATGCTAAAAAGATAATGGTCTCCACTCGTGCGTTAAAACACAGGGACACAAATACACATCTGTCGCATGAATGAGAAATCATCAGGAACATGCACAGATGAAATCCAATGCTTAACGCGTATGGTCGTTGTTGAAAGGCTTTGACATGAAGATGTGCTGATGGCAATAACCTTCCATAAGTGCATGGATACAGCTATCTTAGGACGCTAATCACGGACATGTACCGAAAAGCTATGCGTGGCCATCCTCTGCATGGATGTGGCTGTCTTCTTGAGATGCTATATCGTGAACATGCGCTGCAGTCGATTGTGCGCATAGATCCAAAACAGTTATCTATGTGTATGTGCATGAATGACTTATCCCAGAACTTGAGAGCACTATTTCGACGGAGTACGCATAATGTACATATCTATCTTCGCACGAACTGCAAGTATTCAGATTTTATGTGTCTGTCATGTAGGGGTTATTTTGAACCATTTTGGTCTTGATGGAGCATAGAAGGATATCATAAGTCCCGTTGTTCGAAGAGAATGCCAACTTTATACTAAAGTTCACCGAGTAAGAAAGTAAGGATGTCCTTGTCCATGCGGTACGCTAGCTGTGTTTCTTTCCTTTGTGAGGCCTGCCACCGGTTGTGCGGCTGTTGTGCTGATTACAGGATTTGGATTGATTCTCAATAAAAATTATGTCTTCAGCATATCCACATGGCAGACGAGCGCATGAACCTCCATCCTTTGTTATCCATCAGTATAGATTCTTTTTCATATATTGAGCTTTGTACTGAGGATGGATGACCCAGAATGCATTGAGTTTTGCTCCCAAGTTTACTTGCGTCGATAGCAAAAATAATACAGAGGAGCGCTTTAATGGAGAAAGTTATAAATATAATAAATTTCTATCATATGTACTCATAATCTTGAATATCAATAAAAATTATAAATGTAATAGATTTCTATCATATGTACTCATGATCTTGAATATCAATAAAAAATCTTATCTTTTTTAGAACTTCTCTTTTGTTATGTATTGTGAATTTGAGATATTATACTAGAGGTAATATGAACGTAGTATAACACCGTAGCTATTGGGAATATCCCACCGGAAGAATTTTTAGTAGACTTGTTATCTATAGTGCACTTAATAATTAAGTACAGATAATAAGTTTGAAGTGAAACCCTATCAGAGGTGATATGGACCTGATAGGTTGAGGTAATTTTGCTGGAAAACTTTTATGGACTTATCATCCCTGGCGTACTTAGAGCTAAGAACAGATGATAAGTTAAAATAAAAGACACCATCAGAGGTATTATGGACTTGACGGCAGAAAGTCGATAAATAAGAATGTTTGTTCAGAGGTAGTATGGACGTGGCAAACTTTCTTAACTTAGGATTCCTGCTAGAGATATCTTGTTCATAGGTAGTATGGACATGATAAGACATAACTTTAGGGTAATGGAGAAAACAGGACAGAGGTGATGTAGACGTGACTGTTTTCTTATGATGTCATGCTTACTCTACTGGAAAGAATGACAGGATTATAGTTCAGAGATAATATGGACGTGAACTATTGTTTGGGGTAATTTTATCCTAACTGTGGAAGAAATCTACAAGGAGAGAGCATCTACGATCCTAACTGGGGATCGCAAATAAGATATCCCTAAAGCAACTGGGCTCCGAGGATACGTTTATTTGCTTCAGGGAATCAATTTTGGTTGGTTTCAACGAGTGTGTTTCTGTAACTACCACTTTCCACCATAGGAGTATTTTGGTAATTTGTATGTTGTTAAATTTTTTATATATTATTTTATATTATTGATTGCCTAGAATTATATTAGTGTTAGTTAGTGGCTAGCCAATTAGAATGTGCAAGTGTTAGTTAGTGCTAATTATTGTTAGTCATAACTTTAGTAATTAGAATTAATTAAGTTTAGTTGTCATGAAGAGAATATTTCTCTTAGTTGTATAGATTTCTTCCTTTTGTTAATTAGATTACATTCATGAAAAATAAAGAGGGACAAACTTGATATTTTGGCCTGGCCAAACCTTACTATAAGAGATAAGTTCAATTTAGGGCTCATACATTTATTTATTTCACTCATTAGCCTTATTTTCCCCCAAGCTTATTCCTTTCCATACAAACCCAATTTCCTATAAATTTTACTCAATCCAGTTCCAATTCAACTCATTTTTACCATCATGAAGGCCTAGAGCATTGGAGAGCACAAAAAGATCCATAGGAGAGGAGCTTGTTAGGAGATCGTGTCCGATTCATCTCTTACGTGTCCAAATTCAAAATTCTCCAAAGAGGCTACCAAAATACTAGGTAATTCGCTCAATTTCATCAAATTTTGGTTATGAACACCCCTTGGTCATGTAGAAACATTCACATGATTAGATTTCACTTTCCAATGGTAGATCTAGGCACTAGGAGCACTCAATTTGGTAGATCTAAGTTGGTGGCATGTTTTTGGGACTTAATTTGGGAAAAATCTCAATTGTGTCCATTGAGTGTGTGTATTATATCCTAATGAGGATTATTGATGTTTATTTGATGGTGTGAAGGTGTTCTTGTTTCCAAAATTAGACATGTTGTCACTACCATATTTTTAGATGAGAATATTTTTAGTCAATTTGCATATATTTATTTTTAGAGATTAATATTTATTTATATAGTGCTAATAATTAATATTGGTGGTTATGCTATTTAGTTATATATTAGTGGACTAGCCTATTAGTTAGACTTGATACTTATGAACCCTATTAGACTTGTCATGACAAATAGTGAGCCCAACATGGTCCAAGCCAAATAACCCATTCTTAATAATTAATTAGGAAGAATTAGACTAATTAGAATTAGTTAGAAGCTTTCCAAAATAGCCCTTCCCTAATCCTAATCATAATTGGATGGAGAGGGGCAACTTAGAAAATTTTATGTGACTTATAAGTTATTGTATTAGCACAACAACTAGATGATAGCTCGATTATTGGGAATGCAGGGGTTAGGTGAAGTTCAAACTTCAGTGAGTTAGGTGTTAGTTGGCTATATTTGTAGTATCAAATAATGTATTACTGAGTATCAGTCTCAAGAAAAACATGATACCAGTATGAGTAATGAGGATAGTTAATATCAGTAACATGATTCCATTTGGAGTGTATTTAATTTGTTAGAAGTTGGTATAGCTTAAGTCATTGGTATAAGTACTATCAGTTGGTGTATTGATTAGTCAATGCCAGATATGTTAGGGTATCATTACTTTGTTAGAGGAAGCAGTAAATTCATATCAGGGTAAGGTCGAGGTGTAGGATGGAGATGTTAGTAGAAAAATTAGTAACAGTTAGAAAGTTATAGGAGTTATTATTTGGATATCGGTTAGTTGTTTGATCAATAAATTAGTATGATATATATATGTATACCTGTTAGTGTTAGAAGTTTGTTGCCAGTTAGTTAGTTAGGAATTCTAGTTAGTTAATGTATTAGTTAGTGTGGTTTCTTTGGTGTTTTGGTATAACCTTTAGCTAGTTCCTGATTAATTCTTAGTTAAGTTAGTTGTTAGTCTTAGATAGTGTCTACAAATATATGATAGCAGTGAGTATAGTATACCTAAGATATTAGTTACTACTATTAGTGTTGTTTAGCATTACATTAGATAATTAGTTTTAACTAGTATAACCCTACCAGGGCTTAGTAAACCTTAGTATGGACTTAGTATGACATGGAAAAGGACCTAGAAGCATGTATTAGTGTACTATAACTCATTCCTCTTTAAATATACCCAATTAACTTGATATTTTCCTAAATAGGTGTGTGTGTGTGTGACACCAACTCGGACAATGAGTTAGATCTTTTGCTCCGGACCAGAGGCGAGTACATTCTCTGATAGTTTCTTTATTTGACAGCCTCTATTTTTTATGTATTTAGTATTGAGATATTTGATTCCTGACACGATGGTCACACGTATTGGTATACGTTGATCATTGTCATGAGATATTATTGTCGTGATAACTCAGTGATCACCATGTCATGCTTTATGATTACTCAGTAATTATCGTGATATCTTCATGATTATATAGACCGTGATGACAGAGCATGATATTATAGACCGTGTAGTATGATATACGTGTTATAACGTGTCATGATTCGGATCCGTGTACTAGTTGGGGGATGAAAAGATATTAATGGATATGTGATCATACCTTATAGTCTGTTATATAGTGTAGCCCATGATAGTTAGCAGATTATGCAACTCACGTATGATCACGCTAGCTCACCTTTTATATATAGTCTGTGTTAGGCCCAAGTCGATCAAATTATCTTACTAATATTTCAAGGCACATTTATTATTATTGTTCCCTTTATTCCAGTATATTACTTTACTGTTTATCACCATATTGTTCTCAGTCCTTGCCATTATTTACTATGATACTCTTACCCATGATATCTATTAGTTCAGTTACTTCTATCATTATTTTTATTGCTATTATTGTTTCATAATTTTTGTCAATTATTGGAACTGCTATTGGGTTATACTTCGCTCGAATCCTGACTAGATATATTTTTTAGATGATTCTTTAGAGGACTGGTGTCCTATATATTACGGACCGCGAGATGGCGAGGCAGTTAAACCAGTACTAGTAAAGCCTCTTGAGATAGTACCACCAGCTGGAGAGACTTAGACTTTTCTTTATGAGTTATATTTAATTTTTAGTAGACTTGTGGCATCTATTATTCCTTTAGGTTTTATGATTAAGATTGGACTTATATTGAGACTCTTGTATATCTTTTTACTTCTATCACATCGTGTCATTCCTCCTCTAGTTGTTTTTGTGATTGAGTATTGTTTATCATTACCATGTTATCATTTTGTCCTCTATTTGGAGTTGAGATAGCATGACAGGTACCTTATGCATATATTGTGTGAGATATGTAGATAGTTATGTTGACCCAGACAGCGTTCTATCGTTGATGTTGTGGCGTAGGCTAGGCATTGTTTACCACTTGTGCCCTTATTCCGGATGAGGGTCATGACACGTTTTTAGTGGTGGCCCATGCAGGTCTCTCAGAGTCGCAAAAATTGCCCTCGTTTATTCAAATTTTCATTTATCCCCCCCAACTTTTTGTTTCCCGTGCTCCCCCACCGGCGATCCACCCTCCCCCGGCGACCCTACGCGGCCTCGACGACCCTCCGCGGATCCGGTAACCCATCCCTCAACCGCCTCCCTCGTCCCCCACCACGACGCGGCCATGTTCACCCGCCAACCCCAACATAAGCGACCCCAGACGTGGCTCCTCCCCATCTGGCGTAGCACATCCCCTTCGGCATGGACCTCCTCCGTCGACCCATCTCTCAGGCGCTTCTCCTTCCGGCTCGGTAAATCCTAACCCAGACCCGGACACAACTAGGACACACACACATATTAGACACAATCAAGATACATGGACACACACATGACACAACCCTAACCCTGAAACATGGACCCGAACACATGGACACACACATAGGATACAACCCTATTTAGGGTTAGATTTTGTTAGGGTTTTTGTCTCTCAAATAATTTAGTTAGGGTTTGATTTGGGTTAATATTTTAGTTGAAAATTAGGGCTTGGTGTTCAAATCCTCTATTTAGGGTTTGATAAATGTAGAAAATAAAAATATTTTGCAGTATTTCTAATTTTTTTTATTTATCATAGTAAGGCACGATATTATTTTTACTGTATTTTTTGAGTATCCATGTCCAATTTGTGTCCTAAACCTTAGATTCACTAAAGATACTATATTTTTGGAGTGTACATTTTTGATACTATATTCAGTAAAGATTTTGGATTATACGTGTCCGATACTTAGTTAAGCAATTGAGAAAATATTCAAAGTACAAGTCAGATACTCTCAGAAGTTCCTCTTCCTACTTGGCCATTGTTGTGCCACACATAATGTCAAATCCTTGACAGTTTCTACTAATCAAGTCGAGGTCATGACATTGGAGGAAGGTGAGGGCATAAACTCTATATGTGTTGGTAGTCCTCTAGGGTGTGCCAACCTAGTCTATAGGTGATAAGTAGTGCCTATAATTCTTTAGCCACTTTAAACTTTTTTCTATATTCTCATTTAGGCTACACTCATTTTAAGTCCATAACGTCGTAGATAATTTTTAACAGTATGTTTTCATATTAGATTGAAACAAAAAAAGTTAGTAGCTTTTCTATATAAGTTAGTGACTTTCACTTGATTTTTTTGTCGATCATACCAAATCAATCTTTTTCTTGCTGCGGGAAGCTTCCAGAATCCTCCAGCACATGATGGAAGCTTCCTATTGAACCCTTGGAGGATTCTGCCAAGGTTTAAAGTATCGCTGACACCGATACGCATGGTCGTTTACAGTATCATTAACACCGACACCTAACATAACTCATCACCAAGATATACTTAGGACACCAAAATAGATGTTAGTATTTGGTGTGTTGTCATATTTATTATTATATTTTTGTCGTGTGAGGACATGACACCGACACCGTCCGTATCATTGTGTCATATACTTAGTTTGACGGTTTGTTAAAAACTAACTGTATATTTCTTGTTGATGTATTATTAGTAGTACTTCCCTAACAGAGAAGCATATCAGATGTAATTACTTAAAAATGGCTAAACCTTACAAAGGTCCGAAACCCTAATTTACACTTTCTTTGATTTATGATTTGTTATATTTTCAAAATATTCCAGGGCTTTAATTTTGTATTGTGTTCAGGAAGCAGCTTAATGGGACACATTACTTATCGTCTTTCAATCTTTCCTACTTGTTTTCTTACGACACATTGAGCGATTACAAGACTAAATACATCTTTACTATGTTTCTTTCAGTATATAATTGTATTTTTTCTATTGGAAGTTTTAGAAATTTATTGATTCCATAATAGTAGGCGATCCCGATAATTTGGGACAAAGGGTTTATTGATTTATTCCTTAGTATAGTAAGCAATTTCTTAGTATGCTTTGAGTATGTGTGTATCCAATAGGAATGAGACCCCAGTCACTTGTGCCTCTGTTTTCCTCTTTAACACCTCTATTTTACAAACTTAGGTAAAATCTGTAAGAAGACCTGATAGTAAAAAAATTTTCTTTTGGAAGATAGATGATAGTAAAATCGTGTGAATTAAAAATTAGCATAATACCATTTGTGTGCATTAAGTTTCATTATTTTGCATGTTTTATCCGTATCTACTGTAGGTTGAAAAGGATTGCCCATTTTACCTCAAGACTGGCATGTTTGGTATTCTTTCTTTATGATAACAAGTCTATAGAATCAATTATATTCTATAATAGATGCTTAATATTTCTTTGTTCTTTAGCTGTAAATTTGGTGCCACTTGTCGATTCAATCACCCTGACCGAACTTGTATGATTTAATTTGCACTATGACATATAAGTTCAATAATGGTTTACGGATAGTTGAAAATTAATTAAACATATTTTTCTTGCTCCCAACTACAGTACTTCTAGAGCAAACTCTCAAACACAGGTTTTTTATTTCTAACATTTATAATATTCTTGTTTTCCTTATCAACAACAATTTGTATTCAATATGCACGCCATTACGTAGCAAGTTGTAACATCTATTTTAACTATATAGATACAAATAATTATATTTGTTATAAATTATATTCTTTGTTTCCATCTATCTTACCATGGCATCCATGACCCGAACACGTGCACGTCGCTTAAGAGTGGTACCTTCCACTATTAAGGAGGAAGTTGTACCTCCTACCGTTAAGGAGGAAGTGACAATTAAGGAGGAAGTGACATCTTTTACTGTTAAATTAGAAGCGTTTGTTAAGGAAAAAGTGGAAATCATAATGTTAATGAGGAAGTGGTACCTCCTACTGTTGGACAGGCACCAGCTCAGAGGGGGAGTTCCAGTCATCCAGCACCTATAGCGTATTGGATTTACTAGAGAGATTGAGAAATTGGATAAGACTTATGGTGTAACGGTGATACTTTTATTGTACTTATTGTGTGACTATGATACTTTTATATTGTGCTTTTTGTGTGACTGTGATATTTTATTTTGTATTTACTGTATGACTGTGATATTTCATATACTTTTGTGATATTTCGTACCCAGAAAATTCAACGTAGGGTTGCTCCAGGTCTGCCTAGTTTTATGAACTATTATAAGTTTGTATATTTATTTTATTCATATTAAATGTATGTTAATTTACCGGTGTTGAGTGTTCCACCGAAGGGGTCGGCGAACCCAGAAAATTCAACGGAGGGTTGTTCCGGGTCTATTTATATAAATTGTGAATTCATAAACTGCAGGAAGATTTATTTGGAAACTATTTTATATTCTTTTTTTTTAATTTTTTCACTAAAAATTTAGCGACGTTTAACGATGTTTATATACGTCGCTAAATACATCGCTGAATGTCGCTAAATACGTCATAAAACAGAAAAACTTTGGCAACGTTTATCGACATACAAACACGTCGCTAATCTAGCAACGTTGAGTCGCTAAACGTCGCTAATATGAAAAATATTAGCGACGCAATTACGTCGCTAGAAAATGTCGCTATAGCGACGTTTTGCGACATTTTTTGTCAGTGACTAGCTTAAACGCGACTTCATTAAAACATCGCTAATTGCGTCGCTAATTTTTTTAGCGACATTTTTAGGCCATTTAGAGATGTTTCTAGACGTCGCTAATTTGACTTATTCTGGTAGTATGGGTTAGGAACCAAGGTATGAGTTAAGATATTAGATATTGGTCAAGGTAATGGTATTAGCTAAGGTATTAGTCTAGAAACTAGCATACGGGATAATATGTTAAGGTATTCGTTAAGGTAATGAGGTAATATTAAGGTAATAGCTAGATAATGAGGTAATACTAAGGTATTGGCTAGGTATTAAGTGTTAGACTAAGTTATTGTATATATTAGTATATCTATATAGTATATATGATATTATTATATCATAGTTAACTAGTATGACTTTAAAACCTAGTGTAAACCCCCTCAACCAATTTGGGGTTTAATTTAATTAAGTCCGGAGACTAGGATTTATTTGGAATTTAATTAGAATTATGTGGGACAATTATATGTACCCCTCTGACCAAGGTGTAACCTCATCTACGCAATGTTCATTAATTCTCGCCTGGCGTAGTTAATCCTTAAATCAAAATTTAATTGTTGGAGACGAATTTTACCCTAGGCAGAACTTAACCAAGCCACATGTACTCTTTCATGTGGACCAGTCCCACTCCCTCGAGCCTTGGCCGGCCCAAACGCCGTGGCCATCCCACAAACCCCAGCCCACAAACCCCATCACCATTATAAATACACATATTCCCTCATAGAAAACCCTAAAAACCCTATTTCTTACCACCACCCTAAGGAAACCCTAGCCGCAACCCTACTCCCTGTCGAGACCACCCCCACCCGATTGCCAAGCCGCCGCCCCAGCGCCGCCTGACGCCGCCGGTACTGCCCTTCCCGACAGGACAGTCCCAGCCTCCTGACCACTCAATACCCCGCCAGCGCCACCATCTCCTTCACCATCCCGATCCCATCTAGCCACTGCCGAGCGCCCCATCACCGCCATCACCGCCCACCACCAATCCCAGACCTACCCCGGCCTTCCCCGCGACCGGTCAATCAACCCCGCTCCGCCTGACGCCGACAGACCCGCCAACCGACCCGCCGGACAGGCCGCTGCCACCCTGCACTGCTGCCGCGACTGCTGCATTGCTGTGACCGCTGCTGCCGCCAATCCCATCCGCGCGTCGACCAGAGTTCACCCTGCCGAAGAAGATGGTCGACAGACCCCCCCTCGTTAAGTCGATCAGGTACTCGAACCCTTCTCTCTCGTGTCATAATACTTCGTTTCTGTGTCGCCATGTCACACGAACACCTAGTAATAGTATTCAACCTAGTTAGTATTATAAGCATGAGAGCTTATTTAATTTGTTACTAATAAATATGTAATTAAGGAGTTAATAACCAGTCACCAGGGTCAGGTGTTTCACTTGAAACACTGGAATATGAACTAGTAGGTTAAACATGGGGATAGAGACATGTGTTCGTGCAGAACCAAAATTGTGGACAACCCGTAACTAGAAAATTATTGACTCGAGACACATGTTGACCGCAGACAGAACACGTGTACATCCTAGCCACGTGCACCGTAACGCTGTCTTCAACCAACCATGAACTTGAGACAGACCCTCAAGAGCAACATAGTGTTAGTACACTGGGTCTTAGCGTCTGATGTAGATTTCTATATTATATTGTGTGCCAGGATAATCGGATCAGATAGGAGACATCGCAGGAGCAGGCTTTTGGCATTCACCTCTTAAAAACTCAGGCAAGATACCTTGCTATATTTACTGTCTAATTTAAATATGCATAAGTTGTGTTGTATTCTTGTTGCTCGTAAATTATACAACTGTGCGCGTCCGAGTTATCTCGGGTGCATTCGACGGGTACGTCGATGTTAGTATATATATGGACTTAGCTCTTAGCAGACTCAACCCATTGGACGATACTTTGTTATTGTCTGAGACCTGACACTTTACACGGGCACTGAGATATATTCATATTGGGATGCGAGATTGTGCACTCGACTAGCTATCGTTGCGTATCACCTACATCACGGTTAGTATGTAGTCAGGATATAGTTTTGAGACTTGGCATATAGATACATGGTATGCAAGTCGATGTATCTACATTGGGCGGGGAGGACAACGAGTAGGCGTATGGAGTACACACATTGGAGCCGTAGTTTCGGAGGAACCTTGGATCCAATGATTTTTCCCCTTATACTGATACCACATTCTTCAGAGTGATATGGACGATATACTGTACAGATGCCACTCTCTTCGGAGCTTGGACGTTATGCCTACACCTATCCATACGCATCAGCGTTGTCCTCACATTGCATGCACTTAGATGGCTAGCACACCCTTCTTGTATTTATTTTATTCAGTATTCATATATAGCATGTTATTTTCTTGTATCTTGTTACGTCCCTCTGAGGACCTGGTACCTTTCCAGATTTAGATGAGGCTTACTACCCCACCGTATACGGCCCAGGACAGGAGACGAGATTTGCTACAGCTGAGGAGTTGGAGGTAAAACCGTCAGAGTTCCCGTGATCAGTTGGTAGGCCTTTAGCCTAGATGGAGGATATCATTATCTACTCAGCTGATGCTCTAGGCATATTCTTGTATATCTCATTTCAGTACTTTATTTTGTCATAGTAGTGGGTTTGTTCCTACCAGACATCACTGGTTGTACTATGATATCTTGGGACTGTATTTATTTAACCAGCAGTTTATTTAGTGTTTCTTGCTCTTTATATTGTGGATGAGATTAGATTACCTGTTATTGACTGATATTGGACATGTTAGTATTATAGGACAGCATAGCACTCTTCGTGGATCCATTAAATTGGGATATCCTCGGAGACGTGTCAGCTGGCCATTGCCACGTGGCCTGGTTCCATGATATTTTGGGACTGGGGCGTGACATGGTTTTAGTGGTGGCCCATGCAGGTCAACTTTTTCGCTTGTGGTATGGTAACATGCCCAGCGAGCCTGCAATAGGATAAAAATTATTAGGTCTCATCCACTTTTGATTCGTCCTTGAACTTCCTTCATACTGCTTCTAAATATCTGCATCCTGTTTGTTTGTACTCGTACTCTTTTAATGAAGCTCTATCTTTTGCAGCAAGATGAATTTGCACAGTGGACGAGGAGCACCCCGTGCCACGGTGCCAGATAACACCACACAAGGAGATGAGGTACCCCAAGGGTAACCCCCGCTACAGACTCCGCTGATACATTAGCACGAGACATCGCAGGGAGATCCTATACCACAGCCAGAGGGACAGACTTCCCAGACGATCCCCACGCAGGATTGTGAGGGCCAGACTTCAGGATCTATACCGATGCCGCAAACTGAGAGGCCGACATCTGAGGAGATGCCTACTGCACAACCAGAGACTCTCCTACCACCGCCTCCGCCTTACCTACCCCAGATGCCACAGTTAGATGGCCAGCCACAGATGCTTCAGTTCTTCCAGGCAATGATACAAGCACAGTGGCAGCAGACAGAAACACTGCGACAGAGTCTGATGACAGTACTAGAGAGGACACCTGTCACGACACCAGCACCAGCACCTCCACCAGCCCCGACAGGTGGCACTGTTAGATGGTTCCGACAGATGGGACCAGATACCTTCTCAGGCAATGAGACTGCAGAGCAGATCTCCGATTGGATCGCCAACACAGAGATGCTATTAGAAGCTTCACAACTGCATCCAGACCTTTGGATGACCGCAGCGAGGGCCCAACTAAAAGGCAACGCCCATCACTGGTGGGATTCCATTAAGCGCAGTGTAGGCAAGAACCAGACTTGGGAACAGTTCTTAGAATACTTCAATGCGAAGTATTTTCCAGCAACAGTCAGAAATGCCCTGTACTCCCAGTTCCTACATCTAGAACAGGGGAATATGACTGTTGACGCATATGACGCGAAGTTTAGCCGCCTTAGCAGATTTGGAGCCGTCCTGATACCCAATGATCTAGAGAAGGCTCAGAGATTCCACCACGGTCTCAACTTCGAGCTACAGAGATATACCACCGCACAGGCGAGGATTTCTTATGAGGAGGTTCTCGCCGAGGCGAGGATCCAGGAGGCCATTGTCAGAAGAGCTAGGCATTCTAGCACGACCACGCCAGCTAGAGTCCAGCCCGGAGCAGGAGGACCCATCCGTCGTCCCGGAGCGCAGACACAACAGAGAGCAGCACCATACCTACATCAGGAAATTCAAACTTGCCATTTCTGTGGTAAGAGAGGCCACTTCGAGAAGGACTGCCGAAAGAGACTTGGGACATGTATGATTTGTGGAGCCAGTCAGCACCTTGCCAGAGATTGCCCACAGCGCAGGGAGGCAGCCCCACAGGCCGGACAAAGGCCAGCAGTACCAGCCCCGAGGATACTACCCCCACCAGGAGGACAGCGTCCACCAGCACCCGGAGGATTCCAAAGGGGACCACCCTTGGCCCCACAGCAGGCACAGTTTGATCGGGCCCGACAGCAGGCAGGAGGACAGAGACAGGGATAGGCCTTTGCATTAGCAGCCGCTGAGGAGGAAACAAAAGGAGAAGCAATCACAGGTACCAGTTTAGTCGCATCCTTACCTGCGACAGCATTGTTTGATTATGGGGCTACTTTATCATTTATATCTAGTAGATTTGTAGCAATGCATAGAGTAGCGACTTCCCTCTTACCTAAGAGTTGGAAGATTCTTACCGGAGGAGGTATCGTGCCGGTTACCAGCACTATTAGAACGTACTCGGTAGTCGTATGTGGAAGAAAGATGAGAGCGCGATTCCTGGTATTGCCTATGCCATACTTTGACGTTGTGTTACGCATGGACTGGTTAAGCCAGTATAACGTCGTACTGAACTGACGGAAGGGTAGCGTCACTTTTAGACTACCAGATCAACCAGAGTTCGAGTACATGCGAGGGACCGTCGAATAAGGAGTAGGACAGACAACTGGAACTTGCATGACTATGGAGATTGCACCCCCACCTATAGTTGCAGAATTCGAGGATATTTTCCCTAAATAATTTCCAGGCTTACCACCCGATAGAGACGTGGAGTTTACCATTGAGCTAGTACCAGGAGCAGCACTGGTATCTTCTAATGTGTACCGATTGGCGAAGAAGGAGTTAGACGAGCTGAAGCTACAATTGGAGGAGTTGCAGAGCAAGAGATTTATCCGTCCTAGTGCATCACCATGGGGAGCACCAGTATTGTTTGTACCTAAAAAGGATGGAACAGTACGTATGTGTATTGATTACAGAGCCCTTAATGCTTTGACTATCAAGAACAAGTACCCCCTGCCGCGAATTGACGACTTATTCGACCAGTTGACAGGAGCAGTGGTGTTCACAAAGATCGACTTGAGATCGGGTTATCATCAAGTGAAGACATTCAAAAGACAGCATTCAGGACTCGTTATGGTCACTACGAGTTCTTAGTGATGCCTTTTGGACTGACGAATGCGCCAGCTGTATTTATGAACTTGATGAACAGAGTATTCCATCAATACTTAGACCAGTTCGTGGTAGTCTTTATCGACGATATTTTGGTGTATTTGAAGAGCCACGAGGAGCACGAGAAGCACTTGAGACTAGTGTTAGAGACGCTGAGGAGAGAGAGACTTTATGCCAAGCTGAGCAAGTGCGAGTTTCTCCTAGATCGTGTCGCTTTCCTTGGACACGTCATCTCAGGAGACGGTATCTCAGTAGATCCGGCGAAGATTTTATCTGTAGAGACATGGCCAACCCCTACCAATATCTCAGAGGTAAGGAGTTTCCTAGGACTTGTCGGATATTACCGGAGGTTCGTAGAGAACTTTGCGAAGATTGCAGAACCAATGACCCGCTTGACCCGTAAGGAGCAGGAGTTCACTTGGACAGAGGAGTATCAGAAGGCATTCGATGAGCTGAAGAAGCGCTTGACTACAGCACCCATCTTGACCATACCTTCTGGACCCGGAGGATTCGTAATCTACAGCGATGCGTCTGGGAAAGGATTAGGATGTGTCTTGATACAGCATGGAAAGGTTGTAGCTTATGCTTCTAGACAGTTGAGGACCCATGAGAAGAACTATCCCACCCACGACTTGGAGCTTGCAGCGGTGATATTTGCGTTAAAACTTTGGAGGCATTACCTATATGGAGAAAGAGTAGAGATATTTACTGATCATAAGAGCCTGAAATACGTCTACACTCAGAAGGATCTAAATCAGAGGCAGAGACGTTTGCTCGAGGTGATGACAGACTTCGAAATAGAGCTACAGTACCACCCAGGAAAGGCCAACGTAGTAGCAGACGCATTGAGCAGAAGACCTATGGCATTCTTCTTGACTACTCAACAACATCTGTTGAGAGATCTAGAGCAGATGGGTATAGAGGTTGTTATACCCGGAGTAGACGGACAGTTGTCGAATTTCCAATTGTAATCGACACTGGTAGAGAGAATCAAGGCTGCTTTGCCGACAGATGCCAGATTTTAGAGGCTCAGACAGAGGACAGAGGCTGGATTACAGACAGGATTGCGGATACATGAAGACGGAACACTGAGATGCGGAGATCGTCTCTATGTTCCAAATGGAGAACTTCGGCAGGAATTGTTGACAAAGGCACACAGTTATACCTACTCCGTTCATCCAGGAGGCACGAAGATGTACAGATATCTAAGACAGTACTACTGGTGGCACGGAATGAAGAGAGAGATAGCACACTTCGTGACCAAGTGCCTGGTGTGTCAGCAAGTCAAGGCTGAGCACCAGAGATCTGCAGGATTGCTTCAACCGCTTCCTATACTGGAGTGGAAATGGGAGCATATCACCATGGACTTTGTTACGGGCTTCCCGAGGAGTCCTAGTGGGCGCAATATCGTATGGGTAATCGTGGATAGACTCACCAAGTCCGCACACTTTTTATCCTTTAGAGTTGGGCAATCGACGGAGCCTTTAGCGGATATGTACATGAGAGAGATTGTGCACCTACATGGAGTGCTAGTTAGCATTGTGTCAGACAGGGATACGAGATTTACATCTTACTTTTGGCGGAGTATGCAAGAGAGTCTTGCTACTCGCCTAAAGTTTAGCACAGCGTATCACCCACAAACAGATGGCCAGTCGGAGTGCACCATTCAGACGCTTGAAGACATGTTAAGAGCGTGCATGCTGGACTTCGGAGGATCATGGGAGGACCACTTATATTTGGTCGAGTTTTCCTACAACAACAGCTATCAAGCTAGCATTCAGATGGCTCCCTATGAAGCGTTGTATGGCAGGAAGTGTCGTTCTCCAATATGCTGGAGTGATATAGGCGTACGACAGATTCTCGGACCAGAGTTGGTTGTTCGGACGGTAGAAAAGGTAAAGAAGATCTAAGGACACCTTCGAGCAGCACAAGACCGACAGAAGCATTGGGCGAATATGCATCGCCGACCCTTAGAGTTTCAGGTTGGAGATCACATATTCTTAAAGATCTCACCTACTCGAGGGACTATCAGATTCGGAGGCAGAGGGAAGCTGAGTCCGAGGTACATCGGACCATTCGACATAATAGAACGCGTCGGAGAGGTTGCTTACAGATTAGCGTTACCGCAGACCTTGGAAGGAGTCCACGACGTCTTCCATGTATCTTAATTGAGGAGGTGCATATCGGATCCTAGTCACGTGCTTGACCATTCCGAGATCACAGTCGGTCCGAGCCTATCATATGAGGAGGAGCCTGTGGAGATTCTAGACAGGAGTAAGAAGGTACTACGCGGTCAGACTATTCCCTCAGTCTGCGTCGCATGGAGACATCATGCACCAGGCGAATCGACTTGGGAACGCGAGAAGGATATTAGACAACACTACCCCCACCTTTTCGAAGGACTAGGTACGTATTAGTACTTTACTTATTCAGTTAGAAATTCTTGCCATGCGTATGTTTTAATTTCGACGACGAAATGCTCTAAGGAGGGTAGATTGTAAACTCCCTCAACCAATTTGGGGTTTAATTTAATTAAGTTCGGAGACTAGGATTTATTTGGAATTTAATTAGAATTATGTGGGACAATTATATGTACCCCTCTGACCAAGGTATAACCTCATCTACGCAATGTTCATTAATTCTCGCCTGGCGTAGTTAATCCTTAAATCAAATTTAATTGTTGGAGGCAAATTTCACCCTAGGCAGAACTTAACCAAGCCACATGTACTCTTTCATGTGGACCAGTCCTACTACCTCGAGCCCTGGCCGGCCCAAACCCCGAGGCCAGCCCACAAACCCCATCACCATTATAAATACACATATTCCCTCATAGAAAACCCTAAAAACCTTATTTCTCACCACCACCCTAAGGAAACCCTAGCCGCAACCCTACTCCCTGTCGAGACCACCCCCACCCGATTGCCAAGCCGCCGCCCCAGCGCCGCCTGACGTCGCCGGCACTGCCCTTCCCGACAGGACAGTCCCAGCCTCCTGACCACTCAACACCCCGCTAGCGCCACCATCTCCTTCACCATCCCGATCCCATCTAGCCGCTTCCGAGCGCCCCATCACCGCCATCACCGCCCACCATCAATCCCAGACCTACGCCGGCCTTCCCCGCGACCGATCAATCAACCCCGCTCCGCCTGACGCCGACAGACCCCGCCAACCGACCCGCCGGACAGGCCGCTGCCACCCCGCACTGCTGCCGCGATTGCTGCATTGCTGTGACCGCTGCTGCCGCCAATCCCATCCGCGCGTCGACCAGAGTTCACCCCGACGGAGAAGACGGTCGACAGACCCCCCCTCGTTAAGTCGATCAGGTACTCGAACCCTTCTCTCTCGTATCATAATACTTCGTTTCCGTGTCGCCATGTCACACGAACACCTAGTAATAGTATTCAACCTAGTTAGTATTATAAGCATGAGAGCTTATTTAATTTGTTACTAATAAATATGTAATTAGGGAGTTAATAACCAGTCACCAGGGTCAGGTATTTCACTTGAAATACTGGAATATGAACTAGTAGGTTGAACATGGGGATAGAGACATGTGTTCGTGCAGAACCAAAATTGTGGACAACCCGTAACTAGAAAATTATTGACTCGAGACACATGTTGACCGAAGATAGAACACGTGTACATCCTAGCCACGTGCACCGTAACGTTGTCTTCAACCAACCATGAACTTGAGACAGACCCTCAAGAGCAACGTAGTGTTAGTACACTGGGTCTTAGCGTCTGATGTAGATTTCTATATTATATTGTGTGCCAGGATCATCGAATCAGACAGGAGACATTGCAGGAGCAGGCTTTTGGCATTCACCTCTTGAAAACTCAGGCAAGATACCTTGCTATATTAAATGTCTAATTTAAATATGCATAAGTTGTGTTGTATTCTTGTTGCTCGTAAATTATACAACTGTGCGCGTCCGAGTTGTCTCGGGTGCATTCGAATGGTACGTCGATGTTAGTATATATATGGACTTAGCTCTTAGCAGACTCAACCCATTGGACGATACTCTGTTATTATCTGAGACCTGACACTTTACACGGGCACTGAGATATATTCATATTGGGATATGGGATTGCGCACTCGACTAGCTATCGTTGCGTATCACCTACATCACGGTTAGTATGTAGTCAGGATATAGTTTAGAGACTTGGCATATAGATACATGGCATATAGATACTTGGCATATAGATACATATGTCACACCCCATGATATTTTGGGACTGGGGCGTGACATGGTTTTAGTGGTGGCCCATGCAGGTCAACTTTTTTGCTTGTGGTATGGTAACATGCCCAGCGAGCCTGCAATAGGATAGAAATTATTAGGTCTCATCCACTTTTGATTCATCCTTGAACTTCCTTCATACTGCTTCTAAATATCTGCATCCTGTTTGTTTGCTCTCGTACTCTTTTAATGAAGCTCTATCTTTTGCAGCAAGATAAATTTGCGCAGTGGACGAGGAGCACCCCGTGCCACGGTGCCAGATAACACCACACAAGGAGGAGGTACCCCAAGGGCAACCCCCGCTACAAACTCCGCTGATACATTGGCACGAGACATCACAGGAAGATCCTACACCACAGCCAGAGGGACAGACTTCCCAGACGATCCCCACGCAGCATTGTGAGGGCCAGACTTCAGGAGCTACACCGATGCCGCAGACTGAGAGGCCGACATCTGAGGAGACGCCTACTGCACAACCAGAGACTCCCCTACCACCGCCTCCGCCTTACCCACCCCAGATGCCACAGCTAGATGGCCAGCCACAGATGCTTCAGTTCATCCAGGCAATGATACAAGCACAGTGGCAGCAGACAGAGACACTGCGACAGAGTCTGATGACAGTACTAGAGAGGACACCTGTCACGACACCAGCACCAGCACCTCCACCAGCCCCAACAGGTGGCACTATTAGATGGTTCCGACAGATGGGACCAGATACCTTCTCAGGCAATGAGACTGCAGAGCAGATCTCCGATTGGATCGCCAACACAGAGATGCTATTAGAAGCTTCACAACTGCATCGAGACCTTTGGATGACCGCAGTGAGGGCCCAACTAAAAGGCAACGCCCATCACTGGTGGGATTCCATTGAGCGCAGTGTAGGCAAGAACCAGACTTGGGAACAGTTCTGGGAATACTTCAATGCGAAGTATTTTCCAGCAACAGTCAGAAATGCCCTGTACTCCCAGTTCCTACATCTAGAACAGGGGAATATGACTGTTGACGCATATGACGCGGAGTTTAGCCGCCTTAGCAGATTTAGAGCCGTCCTGATACCCAATGATCTAGAGAAGGCTCAGAGATTCTACCACGGCCTCAACTTCGAGCTACAGAGATATACCACCGCACAGGCGAGGATTTCTTATGAGGAGGTTCTCGCCGAGGCGAGGATCCAGGAGGCCATTGTCAGAAGAGCTAGGCGTTCTAGCACGACCACGCCAGCTAGAGTCCAGCCCGGAGCAGGAGGACCCATCCGTCGTCCCGTAGCGCAGACACAACAGAGAGCAGCACCATACCTACATCAGGAAATTCAAACTTGCCATTTCTGTGGTAAGAGAGGCCACTTCGAGAAGGACTGCCGAAAGAGACTTGGGACATGTATGATTTGTGGAGCCAGTCAGCACCTTGCTAGAGATTGCCCATAGCGCAGGGAGGCAGCCCCACAGGCCGGACAAAGGCCAGCAGTACCAGCCCCGAGGATACTACCCCCACCAGGAGGACAGCGTCCACCAGCACCCGGAGGATTCCAAAGGGGACCACCCTTGGCCCCACAGCAGGCACAGTTTGATCGGGCCCGACAGCAGGCAGGAGGACAGAGACAGGGACAGGCCTTTGCATTAGCAGCCGCTGAGGAGGAAACAAAAGGAGAAGCAATCACAGGTACCAGTTTAGTCGCATCCTTACCTGCGACAGCATTATTTGATTATGGGGCTACTTTGTCATTTATATCTAGTAGATTTGTAGCAATGCATAGAGTAGCGACTTCCCCCTTACCTAAGAGTTGGAAGATTCTTACCGGAGGAGGTATCGTGCCGGTTACCAGCACTATTAGAACGTGCTCGGTAGTCGTATATGGAAGAGAGATGAGAGCACGATTCCTGGTATTAGGTAAATATGTGATACAGGTTAAGATACCATGATACGGGATAAGGTAAATAGCTATAGGCCAAGGTATTGATCCTAGAACTAAGGTGTTGACTAATAGTTTAAGGTTTTTGAGATACGGGCTAAGATATTAGGTAAATATGTGATACAGGTTAAGATACCATGATATGGGGTAAGGTAGATAGCTATAGGCCAAGTTATTGACTAATAGTTAAGGTATTCAAGATACGGGCTAAGATATTTAGTAAATGTATGATACGGGTTAAGATACTGTAATACGGGGTAAGGTAAATAGCTATAGACTAAGGTATTGCTAGAAATTATAGATAGAAGTATATATCAGGGTAATATATGTTAGTAACTTATTAGTATAGCCTATAAACCTAGTATTGGCCTAGTATTAACTATATTGACTAATTTGACCTAGTTATCACCTAAATATCTAATAATGGATTGTTAAGACCTAGTATAACTTTATAACCTTGTAAATAGGTAAAATTAACCTAGAAATTAGGAAATGACCTAGTTTGACTTTGTTGACCTAGATTTGACCAAATTTGACCTAGTTTGACTTAATTGGACCTAGTGTTGACTTAGAGACCTAGTTTCAAGCTGGTATAATATATTTATGATTCCAAAATACTGTTTTAACTTGTAATTCATATTTAGATCTTTGAGGCACTGATACAGACACTCTCTGACATTTATTGCTCTGGACCACAATAAGTACATTTTTTAATAATTTTTATTATATGATATTTACTATGATTCATGTACTTTTTGATATTCTACTTGATTCTTGACATGATGGTACACGAATTTGTAAAGTATGGATCCCCGTCATAAGATATTACTTTTTTTGCTTACTGTGTAAGTTATCCTTACTATGCAAGTTATTTTTGTGGAACATGTCATGGTTTGCATCCACTGTACTAGTCGGGGGTAGAAAAGTTCTAGCTAGATGTGTGATCATACCCTTACTGTGCAAGAGAAAGTTATGTGAGAGCTAATCATACAACTCACGTATGATTAGCCATGCCCTATCGTTTTATGCAAGTTCCCAAGCCGATCACTTGTCAACACTAATACTTCAAGGCACATAATGAGTATAGTTCCTTCCTGTTTATTTTAATTTTACTGAGATATTCTCTATTGCTCTGTCTATTTATTTCTCTGTCATATAGTTGTATTTATCCATTTTTCATATTAATATTGTTAGTTATGATTCAGTTATTTATTCGCATCTTGTATTGCACGCTCTATTACTGTTTTATAGTCTTTGTCATTTAACTGAAACTATTGTTAGAGGTGTACTCGTTCTATCCCGACTGGATATATTTTTCAGATGATGATTTAGAGGATTGGTGTCCGACGTATTATGGACCACAGGAGGTAGCAGTTGCAGCTTTGGACCTTTTAGTTTAGGAGTGATTACCGGGAGGACTAGCCGGTGTCACTAGATACCTTAGTTTCATTATTTAGCGTTTATACTGGATATGTCTCCAGCTTAGACATTTGGCATGTTATATATATTTGAGAATTATTGCGCTTTGTTGGTAGACTATTTAGACGTGGATTTGGTTATAGTTGTGACTTTATGATTCCATTCTTCTATTTGACATCGTGCCATTATCTTCCTTGAGTTTTATTGTGATCGAGTATTTATTTTCATATTATTATCATATTGTCCTCCTTTTGGAGTTGAGATATCATTAACAGGTTTAGCTTATATTATTGTATGAGATTGATTAAATAGTATTGTGACCTAGACAGCATTCTACCGCCGATGCTGTGGTGTAGGATGGACGTACCCACGTACTCGTGCCCTTATTTCGGGTGCGGGTCATGACAGTTTTTCTGTCACTTTCCGTTCTCGATATACGTATTTTGGACGTATTTTATTTTAGCATGGTTGCATGTGCATGGAGACTAGACCCATTTTTTGGTTTAACCTGGTTCATGGTTTATTTTATTGGTTGGTTCAAGTCATGAGAACCTTTGGTTCAACCCTCAACCCTACCAAATATAACCCAATATTTGCTCTCTCTTCACTTCTTTATTTCTTCCTCTTTCTTTAATTTTCTCTCCCCATTTTCATAGGCAAGTACACCTTGCATGAGAATGAAGAAACCCTCTATATTATTGTTCTATTATGTTTATTATGAGTTTCTAAGTACTTTTAGTTCTTGGAGTTTCTGTTTTGATGGATGGATTAGTGTAGATCTATATTTCTAACTTAGGATTTTATAAGTTTTTCTTGGTTTTGATCTATTAAACTTGTGTCTTTGAAAACCATTTTTTACTACATGATAAAGCTTTCAATTTAGAGCATTTTGACTTTTGTTTTACCCTATTTGGACTTTAAATGAGGTTTTTATGAACAAAAAAAGATTTTAATTTTTGGAGCTTTTTTACCATGGCCGAACCTTCTGTTGGAGAAGAAGTTCCCATGCGGCCAGTGAGCATATGTAGATGAAAGTGTTATGCGGCCCGAGAGGGTTATACGACCTAATCTCTTGCCATATACTGACAGCATGTGTCCATCGTGTTGGACGCATGACTGCTTATTTATACAAGTATCCTTGAACACTTTGTGTTTTCACTCGTTGAACGAATGAGAAATTCGCTAAGTCCAAAAGACCTCCATGCGGCATCGACTCAAATCCGACACCGACACTTATGCGGCACTGAGCGCATGCGGCCACTATTTTTCATGGACGCATGGCTCTGAACCTTGGCACGTCTTTCTATAGTTTTATCTTTTTATCCTGACACACTTTACGGCTTATTACATCAGTCACTTTATGTTACATCTCTGACACTTCATTTATTGCATGTCACTTCAACACTTGACCATAGGAGTGGACCTTTACCCTGAGCATGCGACCAAGTAGTCCATGCGGCTTGACTTCATGCGGCCTGACTCCATATGCGGCCAGGATTCATATACGGCCAGGATTTGCAATGCGGCCTGACTTCCCATGAGACCTAGAGACCCATGCGGCCTTGCTTGTTTTGATTGAATATTTTTTTGATTCATGTAACCCAATTTATAATTGGTAATTGGACTCGAATACTGTATCAGTGCTGTTACCACTATTATTTGATAATTATTCATGATTTAATATACGTCGAGGTGCGACACATCGTGTCACATTTTACGTAATTATATTTGGATTGTGCATTGAGAATGCCTCCAAATTCTTGAACACATAATTTTATAAATATATATATATATATATATATATTATTTTCCCAGTACGGGCATAATAAGTGTATCTAGGATATTGATTGTATAAATGTTGCATACATGCTAGGGTGAATCTAGATTTGACTTCCATGGATTCATATCTAGCGTGGCCGTACTTTGTATAACATCGTAAGAAAAATTCTTATGTGACCACGCCTTGAGATTTTGAACACAACATAGGGCTAATTAGGTAACTAAAAGTTAAAGTAACATTGGAAGGAACGGTATCCCGAGGTTATGCCAACGAACCTTCCCATAGAGATTTATTCTACGTGCTCTGTGGGCTGGTCACCACAGATACTGTATATTATCTGCCTTAGTGGAGTGCAGTATCTGACTATTATTATATCGAGCCACTATTTTACTATAGGAACACTGGAACCGCTAATACTGTATTTTTAGTGCGGTAGCCCTACGAGAGGCCGGTGCATCCTACAAGTGCCTATTTTATTTATTTTGGTTTGGTTAGCTCATGTTCGGTACTGGCGAGATCTGAGGATATTTATTATGCATTATTTCTGAGATAACCTCAAACTCTACAAAAAATAGCAAGCTGTACAAATAATTGGCCGATTTAGGAAGAAATGGACTTAGTTGTGATTGTATTATTCAGCTAGTAGCCTAGGAAAGTAGACTATCATAGTGTGATGGTTTAAACCTTGTCCTTATATTGTTACGACACTGAACCTAAGTATTATTATATATTTTTCTTGGGTTTTTTTCTCTATTTCATGCTTCCTTTGTGGTACTTGCTATTTGGGATCTAACCCCACTGGTATTGTATGGCCAGGTTTTGAGCAAGCACCTGAGGTTCCAGCGTATTTTCCCCCAACTCATGGCGTGTACCAGGAATATGGTCACAGGGGATAGCGAGTGGATTTTTTTCTTCCCTGCTCGTCTTGTACATTTACTTCTTTTTGGCATTTAGCCAGCGACACCTGTTAGTCGAATTGTCTGGATATTAGTTTCCTTACATAGTTGTATTAAATCAGATAGCAACTGATCACTGTCATGTACTTATATTACTCTTCCAACTTTATATTTTCACAGCTGGACTCCAGAATATTTTGAGAAAGTATTTAGGACGTATTATTGCTTATCATATATGCTCTATGCTTACTGTTTCTTATTTTAATGATTAAGACATAGAATTTTTTCACCATAGGAGACTTAATTGTAGCATGCACCCCTTATCTTATACAGCCATAATCGTCATACAATGTATAGTACCTTATACGGGGTAGCTAGCTATATCCGTCCCCGTATTCCGATATTGAGGCATGACAGCTCCGCTGGAGAACTTTGGGGATCCATTATTTATTGCGTACTCAGGACTCCTAAACACAGATAATAGATTTTATGATGCACTGTAGGGAATAAATGTCACACTGTACATTTATATTGCTCGGGATAGAATAAAAAATATAAATGCTACAAATTCAAATTACTTCGCTGGGAATGAGGAAGTAGAAGTCTTAGATTTAGACGAAGTACTTCTTAAGAAATTTTTCATTGATCGGCATCATTAGAAAATCTTCGTTAGGCTTTGTGAGCCCATATGCGTCGTTGGAATACATTGATTCTACCATGAAAGGCCCTTCCCTCTTAGCTTAGAAATTTTCTTTCATCTTGTGCGTCATGACCATCAGTCTTCTTACTGTTAATACGAGGTCACCGAATTGGAATGCTCTTTCCTTCACCCATTTGTTGAAGGCTCCAAAAATGTGTGCTTGATACAGCTCAATACGCTGTTGAGCTAGGAGATGTTTCTCACCGAGTGCCTCCAACTCTTTTAACCGCAAGCGATGGTTATCTTCGGTTGCTAACAAGTTGACGAGGGCTACTCAGAGGAAGAGAATTTGGATTTACAAGGAAAGAACCTCTTCCCTACCATAAACCAAGGAGAATGTCGTACTTCCAGTTGGAGTCTGGACCGTCATGCAGTAGACCCAGAGACATTCACCAAGATTCTTATTCCAATCGCGCTTGTGAGACGAAACGAACTTCTTGAGTAACTTCATAATCATTTTGTTGAACGCTTCTTTTAATCAATTCGCTGCTAGATTATATGTTATCGAAGCTATGTTCAAGATTTATTTTTTATCACATAACTGATAGAACGCTTGGCTTACAAATTATGGATCATTGTCATGGATGATCCTTCGAGGCAAATGGTAGATGATGTAATGTTTGACAAAGCTGATCATGTTTGATGCTTTTACTTCAATGAGCAGTATAGATTTTGCCTATTTAGAAAAGTTGTCGGCTATGGCAAGAATAAACCGATCGTCTTTGTAAGACGGTGGACTAATTCGGCCAATGATGTCCATACCCCGTGCTTCAAATGGCCAAGATGCGATTGTTGGGTGTAAAAACTCTGAAGGTTGGTTGATGAAGTCAGCATAGATTTGACATTTCTTATATTTTCTTATGTAATCTATATCATCTGCTATTATCATGGGCCAATAATAACGCAAACGTCAGAGGCGATCCTGCAGCTTAGGACTTGGTTGGTGAGCTCCAAAAGTACCATTATGCGCTTTACGGAGTGCTTGCTTTGCATCTGTATCTGATAGGCATCGGAGTAGAAGTCCATCGTATGAGAGGCCATACAACAATTTTGCGGCTGTATCATAGTAGAACTGGAGGGAGCGTCTTTTGACAGAAGTAGCCACCTTCGGGTCGTTAGGCAGAATTCAGTAGAAAATATAGTTTTCACTACCCACACCCACTGTAAGGGAATGAGTACGTGGGTACGTCCAGCCTATATCGCAGCATCGGAGATAGAACGATAGGTTAATAATACTATCTAACATCTCATACAATATATATAATATACTTGAGACAAGATATCTCAACTCCAAATGGAGGATAATATAACAAAATGATAATCAATACTCAATCACAATATTAAACTAAACGAAGATAAAGGCACGATATGGAATAGAAAAAATGAATCATAGAGTCATAAATATAATCCAACCAAGTCTAATAGTCTAAACACAACACAATAGTCTCAAATATAATATACATGCCAAAATATCTAAACTGAGACATATCTAAAATAATAAAGAAAGTAGCTAAGTTGCCTCAACAACTGGCTCTAGCTCAACTTGCTTTACGGGTGTTGTCTCAACTGGCTCACTATCCTATAGCCCATAATAGGTGGGATATATCTCCTCTAACCAATCATCTAAAAAATATATCCAATCATGATTGGAGCGAAGTACAAAACTCTGAAAGTAGTTCCAAATACATGGTATAGAATATATGAAAAGTAATAGAAAAGAATACAAGATGTACAAGTAACTAGAAAATATAAATATAACTGAGATAAGCAGGTAATATATACTAAAAGATAAATACAAGCAATATGGAATGAACTACAAGTATGAGAAACAAGAATACTAACTAAGTGTCTTAGAGTACAAGTTCGTTATGTGATCGATTTAGGTTGAACACGAATACTCTAAGGTAACTCAATTAAATGCGAGGTGTATAGACATGAACACAAGCACATTATAGGCTTGATCACATAACCAACTCCTACTGCCCCGTCCTAGCCAAAACCCATGGATCCGATCATGATACATTACGTACTCGAATAATATTATAAGTACACGAAGAACACTATCATGCCCAGATCTCCCGCGGTCCCGATCGCCCCCGTCGGGCATGAATCACTATACCAGCGCTCCCGTGGAATGGTCGTTCCCCTCGAAATGTGATGTCAAAAGAGCCTGGAGATGCTCTCGCACAAGGTAACAATATAAGCCATCTTGGTTATCATCGAATCGATCGAGTTTGCAACGGAGGAGCAGTATTACGAACAATAATCCATCTGAGTATACGGGGCAAAGGTCAAGTCACGAGGCTCTCTGAATATAATGGCATTGTTCCATACATTATGTCCCTCTATATAAAAGTATCTCAAAATATCTCGATACAGCTTAAGGCATCGACACCAGATTTTTGGGTCCTGGGGATGAAGCATGGCTATCGCTTCTTCGGATAATCCAGCACCTGCGAACAAGCAAACTATTGGTGGTTCAGCACTTTAGAGAAAGTACTGGTGAGTATAAAATCAATGAACAAAAAAATACCCTCTAAAACCAATACTAAGTAAGCATGCGATAAAATATTTCATTACTAGTGATCTTTTTAGTTTTACCTAGGTTTGTTACATGAAGTACAATAGCAGAGTCATATTATTTCTTTTGAAAACATCTTTGAAATCAGGGTTCAGTTCAATACAACCAAGAATACAAGGCAACAAGTTCAAGCACGATGTGCCAAACAGGGTATGCGCAGCGTGTCTTGTGAGCTATACTCAAGACTCTAAGGACAAATACAACATCTAGTGGACTATTCATTTATACTACAAGGCGATCATCATATTCAAGCAAATGTGCAAGTATATATGCGATGCAAGATAATAAGAAAAATTAACATATCACTTATTTAGTGGTTCTTATCTCTTGCCGAATGGTTATCCCTACAGCAAACATATAAGTTAGCAATAATTTGCATATATAAACAAGGTTCTATTTTTTGTTCGCATATGTATTAAACAGTTAGGTATGCAAGAAGGCTATCATAGCATGCGTCCTAACTACCTGAAATGCAGCTATCTCTATGAACAAGCTAACTTCCTAACTCAAACTCTTCCCAACATAAGCACCGCATACTATCTAATAGCCATACCCTCAGGGCACACTATTAGTCTCACCCCATCAGTAGTCTTCATACACTATTCTAATAGCCACACCCCGAGCTCAAGGCACACTATTAGTCTCCAAACTTGTCATTTAGCCTCCATCCACCAGTCTAATAGCCATACCCCGATCTTAGGGCGCACTATTAGTCTCCCAACTAGTCGATAACAAGCATATCACAAGCATAACATAATGTGACAATATAAGCTTTTCATTCTATCTCTCTCTTATCTAATGGCCGCACCCCCTAGATCCCGTAAGACTGAAATATTAGGGCAGACTACTAGTCCCTTCTCTTAATAAGATAAGCCATTAACTCTTTGTAACAATACAAGCATATATTAATCTAGCTTTTGCATCAAAGTCAAGCAATTATATAAACGACGATAATCAAACATATGAATGATCTTTAATTTAACAAGCATGGCACGGTTCTATTTATCTCTTCAAGTTAAGAATGCAGTTCTACTCTTGTTTATCATACAACATAGAGACTTGTTCAAGCAATTTTCTTTACTCTTCTTATTAGCATGGCAAGGTTCTCTATTAACAAGAAAACAAGTTCTCTAGTTAAGCATGCAGGTTCTCGTTTTATCATTCTCATGCAAACATTATCTATTAGCAAACATGCATTACAAAAACTTAGATTCATTATTAAGGCATGCAAGAATCAAATAATGAAGTTCTGCCCACTCATATAGATCAATCATCTTATGTTTTGATCAAAAAACTCTTTGAGAAGGCTTCCGCTCGAGCCAGCAAAGTGATATCTCTTGTACATAGTGCCAACGTGGAGTGGGGCACTACATACTTACCAACCAAGAAAAGTTTTGTCCTCGAAACTTCAAGGAGAAACTTTCGATATCCAGAGAAGCGATAGTCTTCATCCCTCACCATCCTCAATCGAAAACACAAGCAATCAAGAAGCACGAAATCATAACTCTCAAGCAATTAATCAAATCTAAAAAACTTTCCCACGCATCTTTGAGAATATTTATGGACTTATTGTATGGAACACTCAACTCAGCAGCGATATCAATGGGCAAGGAATCTTCATCAAAGAACAACAGCGAAAAGGGTGTAAGGCCGGAGAATCGAGTTGCTCTGATACCACTCAGTCACGTCCTGATTTTTCGCGGTACTGATCGCCCCCGCTGGGCTCGAATTACCGTACCTGCACTCCCACGGGACGGTCATTCCCCTCGGAACGTGATGCCATGTAAGTTTGGAGATGCTCTCGCACAAGGAAACAACATAAGTCACCTTGGTTATCATCGAATCGATCGAGTTTGCAATGGAGGAGCAGCGTTACAAACAATAATCCATCTGAGTATAAGGGGCAAAGGTCAAGGCACGGGGCTCTCTAAATACAATGGCATCATTCCATATATTATATTCTTCTATACAAAAGCAGCTCAAAATATCTCGTTACGGCTCAAGGCATCGACACCAGATTTTCAGATTCTGGGGATGAGGCACGACTATCGCTTCTTCGAATAATCCAATACCTATGAACAAGCAAACTGTTGGTGGGTCAGCACTTTAGAGAAAGTACTGGTGAGTATAAAATCAACGAACAGAAGCAACACCCTCTAAAACCAACACTAAGTAAGCATGTGATAAAATATTTTATTACTAGGATCTTTCTAGTTTTACCTAGGTTCGTTACATGCAGTACAAGAGCAGAGTCATATTACTTTTTTTGAAAACATCTTTAAAATCAGGGTTCAGTTTAATACAACCAAGCATACAACGTGAGTAGTTCGAGCACGATGTGCCAAACAGGGTGTGCGCAGCATGTCTCGTGAGCTATACTCAAGACTCTGGGAACAAATGCAGCATCTAGTAGAATATTCATTTATACTACAAGGCGATCATCATATTCAAGCAAACGTGCAAGTCTATGTGTGATGTAAGACAATAAGTAAAATTAGCATCACTTGTTTAGTGGTTCTTATCCCTTGCAGAACGGTTATTCCTGCAGCAAACATACAAGTTAGCAACAATTTATATGTATAAATAAGATTCTATTTTATGTCCGTCTCTGCATCAAACAGTTAGGTATACAAGAAGGCTAGCCTAGCATGCGCCCTAACTACCTGAAATATAGCTATCTCCATAAATAAGCTAACTTCTCTAACTCAAACTCTTCCCAACAGAAGTATCATCTCCCATCTAATAGTCATATCCTCGAGCTCAAGTCACACAAGTCTCCAAACTTATCATTTAGCCTCCATCCACCAGTCTAATAGCCACATCCCGAGCTTAGGGCGCACTATTAGTCCCCCAACTAGTCGATAACAAGCATATCACAAGCATAACACAACGTGACAATACAAGATTTTTATTTCATCTATCTCTTATCTAATAGCCGCACCCCCTTAGATCCCGTAGGACCAAAATATCAGGGCTGGCTACTAGTATCTTCTCTTAACAAGACAAGTCATTAACCCTTTGTAATAATACAAGCATACATACAATCTAGCTTTTGCATCAAAGACAAGCAATTATATAAACGATGACACGCAAACATATGAACGATCTTTAATTTAACAAGCATGGCATGTTTCTGTTTATCTCTTCAAGTTAAGCATGTAGTTCTACTCTTATTTAGCATACAATATAAAGACTTGTTCAAGTAATTTTCTTTACTCCTCTTATTAGCCTGGCAAGGTTCTCTATTGACAAGCAAACAAGTTCTCTAGTTAAGTATGTAGGTTCTTGTTCTATCATTCTCATGCAAATATTATCTATTAGCAAACAAGCATTATAAAAATTCAGATTCATTATTAAGGCGTGCAAGATTCAGAGAATTAAGTTCTTTCTACTCACCTAGATTAATTATCTTGTGTTTCGATCGAAAAACTCTTCGAGAAGGCTTCCGCTTGAGCCAGCAAAGCAATATCTCTTGTATATAGTGCCAACACAGAGCGGGGTACTACAAACATGAATGAACATAAGCACAAGGAATACCTGATGCACAATAATGTATATATGGATGGAGTATCCAGAGTACTCGATAAGGGATAACATCTTCTGACATGATCCATATAGTACCAGTCCGTGTAACAATGTGTCAAAATCATGTACACAATTCTAGAATATGTGATATATACACTATCATGTAATAAAAACTAACAAAGAGATGTACTATCCTGTGGTCCTGAGCAAATAATGTAAATCGGTGTCCAAGCTGGTGTCACACAGATCTATATATGAAATATCATATCATTTGGGTGTAATAAAGTAATAATAAGCTTAAATAAGCTAAAATATAGTTTTTTAGGTCAAGACTAGGTTATACTAGTCAAAATAGGTCAAACTAGATCTTTACCTTGATTCTGAGTTCAAAGCTAGCTTCTAGGTTGATTACAAGGCTAAACTAGCTAATACTAGGTGATACTAGGCTATACCTAGGTTTCTAGGTCATACTAGTAGATTTCTAGCATATATACCTTAATATATACTTATACTTGCATTACCTACTAATATCTTGGTCTATAATCATTTACTTAACTTATAACCATAACATAATTATTCAACCCTTGGACCAATTATTAACCTATACATAGAACTTACCTATTGCCTTAACTTAGATACCTATACCATATACTTATTACCTTAGTATTTGACAAATACCTTAGTATCTTATATCCAATACTCATTGCATAACACTATTATCTTAGCTAAATATAGTACTAAACTTAATACCTAGGCAATTACTTTAACTAATATCATCTACCTTGTATCCAACCATATCTCAACCTTAATATCTTGACACTCAAGAGTATCTTGATACTCAATAATTCATGATACAATATACCACTATTTATCAAATACACACACTGTACCACATAGGTACACTTATTTATATCATTTGGTACCCATCCAATGTTACTACCTCACACTACCCTACATTTAACTCTTTAACCCCAGACTAGACTCTAGTGCCACATTGATACTAACTTAACTTGTCACTCACTTGGATGACAAACACCACTAATGTCGTAACATCTTCATGGACACTCATTCTTAACTAGATAGTACTAGCACCCTTGACCATGATACCCAACCCTCAATATACTAATATAGTCACTCAAACTTAATACCCACATGCACTCGGTACCACCCTCCAACTTACTCTACGGAAATGGATCTCTCCCAAGGTACTGAACATCCCCAACTGGAGCCTGCAACACTCCAAATCTGATCTTCACAGACCTTTGGGCACACTTGCACTCATAACTTTAGTATATCTGAATTTGGTGACCCAAGTATCATTCTAATACACCAAGGCATAGATATGAACCAAAGCTTAATACTACAAAGGAATACTTGTTTACAACACAGTCTCAACTCAAACTCTATACACTATACTAGTACACTTAACCATGGTTGGTTCCCCCCCCCCCCCCAGGACCCCCCTTCCCTTTTTAGCCGCTTGTTCGGAGCTCGCTACACTATGTATCTCTGCCATGAATTCAGCAGCAGTTCGAAAGGTTGACCTATTCGGGAATCTCTGGATCTATGCTTATTTTCAACTCCCAGAAGCATTTTGTTGCTTGCTACGCCCTTCCTCGTCTCTGGGTGCCTAGGTATCCACCGTAAGTCTTTCTTCGTTTGAACCCACGGTCTCAGTTTTGGTGGTTAGCTAGCACAAACCAGAGTATAATGGTGTTCAATTATCAGAAACGGACTTTCTTTAAGATTGGTTAATAGACGGTATCAATCCTTTTTTCTGTCATTAAGGTGGAGAACTGAACCAAGAATTCTATTTCTTCATCATCAATCGAATCGCTGTTCGCGACCCAGGATTCTATTTTATCATAGTTCGTATCCTGTGCTCACATACATTTATAGATAATTGGTAGACACAATTGAGCAATTATGTAACGACCTGCTCCGCATCTATGCGGATAGCCAATTCAAACGACACAAGTGCGATGACCCGACCCGCTTTGCTCAGGGAGAAGACTTGCTTAAGGCAAAAGAATTCTAGACTTGGCCCTTCAGGAGTTCAGACTTAGACTTTCAGAGGCTCGCTCAAAGTATCGCTCGACCGAAGCGTATCATCGCTAAGGTGGGTGGTTATGATAAACTTGTCTTTTTTAGCCAGCACACTTAAAATATGGTTGATATATGCTAGTTGCTAGACGAATCACTCATTGCATGCTAATAAATAATACAACACATCTAGCTCAGGGAATAATCCTATCTGATATATGTTTTCATAGAACATGGAAGTATATCGGTTGAACGGAATGGTAGGCTCATTTTACAGTTCTTATAACATTACCTCGTAATGTTACTTTTGTTACTTTTATTCCTTATATGTTCTTTGAAGTACATTGCTCCATATGTCTTGAAAAGCTCATCACATAGATATAACCTCGGTACAGAAGCACAACATAGATTCTGGTTAACTTACCTGTGGCAGAAGACTATAAAAATAGTCGTTCCAAGCCAAATAATATAAACATAGAAAGTCTTCAGGACCGTTGGGTCGCCAAGACAACGCCCAAAATGGGAGCTGCAATAAGTAGTAAACCGTCAAGCATAAACGGTGCATAAGAATAGAAGCACACTAGATCATGAGATCTATAAATTAGTAAAATGCATAATTACTATGTCAAGTAGCTATGGTCATTCAAGGTCTTAAGATATTGCATATAATAAAAGTTTAGTGCTGATGGTCAATGGTCATGGACAACATGTGCATAAGCTTATGGTTCCGGCGGACGGTACGCTGGTCGCGCCGGGGCCAATCCGAACCGGTCAGGAATATTTTAGATATTCATTTGCTTTGGACGGAAAGGCGTGTAGCGAGGCTCCTTACCTGCGTTGAATTCTATTTCTGTGCCGAGATAATACCTTATCCATGGTGGCTCATCAGGTCATAAGACCAAGTTTGTATCATTAGTATATTGCATACGTGGCGGCAATCCACGTATGGGCTCGTAGAAACTTATGGCAAGTAACGGATGTAAAATAACATAAAGCTTGAAACACTTTTGAGTAGTTTGAGTAAAATATGCCTATACAAGTATAACATGCCGGTGTAAAATGAGTATAAGACATCTGAGTAATCTGCACAACCTGAGTCATAAATTAAAATGAATATTATAAACTGTGTATATCATGCACCTGATTTAGAAATACGCTCATAGAATACACATATTCGTTAAACGACTGTTGGGATTTCTCTTTATATATATATATATATATATATATATATTCATGCTTGGCTTAACTTGGTTTTATACTTGGACAGGGAAGAAAAAATGGTAAGTTGGTAAGTATTGTCGTATTTCTTGTATATCGCACGTTGCACTGCCACACGAGATAGGCTTTGTATCTTATGCATAAAATTGATCCTAAGAAAAGAATAGCAAGATAACTTAAAAGTTGGTACATGGAACTAATATAACGTGTTGGATTTGTCGAGATGGTGAGAAGCCTCCCCACCAGTACATTCATGTACTGATAACCCACCAAATTGCTTGCAGGGTGCGGAAGAACCTCGTTCGGTGCAAAATATCCTCTCGTGCGTGCTAAGGCATAGAGTTCACTCTGGAGCCTTGGAGTATTGCGTCCAAAGCGGAAGCACATATACAAGACATAATATTCCCAAGTTGTAAGCCGCTTGGCGCGTCTTTATTCTTAGAGAGAAAGAGAGAGCTTGAGAGACTTGTAATCTCGGCCTAGCGCCGCTTGTAACCTCATTCATTATAAATAAAGAGAGCGTGTTTATGCATTCAAACTTGTGTTATTCTATGTTTTTGCTATATCGACTTGGTGAACTACTTATCAACGGCCGTATAGGTATTTGCCTTGCGCGAGCGCACCTTGAGGCTCGCGCGGTATCACGTCCCGATGGAAACGATCGTCCCTCATGATCGTTGGCGCATAGATTTGCGCCTAGCGGGGACGACAGATTCCAGCGGAAGATCGGGGTGTGACATATTGGTATCAGAGCATGGCTTTACGTCCTTAAACTTCTTATCGATTCTTTCAGTTTTGAAAGCTCGTTCGTGGGTTATGTTACAGACGCTCTCTCTCAAAGTTCCAACGGGATATTCCATACAATAAATCTAAATATTTTTGAAAGGTGCATGTGAATGATATGATTGCTTAATCAGAATTTCGATGCGAAGGCCAATATGCCAATCTGTGTTAGACTTTATGGGAATAGACTTTTGTTAGAATCTACAAGTTATATGAGAAACCGAATGCCTATATAAGAACACCAAGTGGATTAGTTTGCAAGACGGAATATTATTCGGACAGTTTCCTATGCTCATAGCCTTTTGGCTAAGTTGTGTTCAGTACCATGCACCAAGACCCTTAGTGCTAGTGAGTTGCAAGCAAGATTTGGGTATCGTTCGAATAAGAATAAAGTTATACTTAGAGGGGAAATCGATAGATACGTTATCGGAGTACCGCTAAGGCAAATAATGGAAATCGTGTTTGGATTTTTGAGATATAGTTGAACGATTATTCATAGCGATAAATTATGATTCAGAACATAGTTTGTATGGAGGACTATCGATAGAGGTACATACGAGACTAAGATCGTTAAGGCAGCGAATAGGGACCGTACTAGAGTTCAAAGGAACGAATTGGATATATGAGTGAATGATGCAAACGTGATTCAGGAGTTAATAAGATGACTCAATTACTGAGTGGTGTATTTGATAGTCTCAGGATCGAGTAAGCGAATTGAGAATAAAAATAAGCTATAAAGATTCATAGATATAGCTTGAATCCTGAGTGGTGTATTGGTCGATATAGAAATGTTCGATCAAATCATGGATTTTGGAGTATTAAACGGGTCTAGCAGCAAGCGACATAATTGTCCGAAGACTTAGTATAAATAATGCCTAGCAAGTAAGCAAATTCGAAGGAATCATGCATGACTTAATTCGAACAAGTTAGAATGAGTTGAACATGGGATAAGGCTTACATCGAATAGAAATAAAGAGTACCTGGAATTGATATCATGGTTGAAAAAACTTAGTAGATCGTACGAGCAATTTTGAATTGAATCAAACAAATTAAAACTTAAGTTGAGATAGAAAAATCCGGGATGCGATCGGAGTTAGTGCAATTGGAATATGGCGCGAACGAATAATAGCGTGCGTGAAAAATTTAGATTTGAGTAGGATATCGCTCGATAGAGTTTGGCCTAAGTACGAATGCTATGGTTTCAAATTTGGGAGACTTATATCATATCAATGGTTGGAAGATAGCATAGATTGATGCAAGTTAGAAAATCTTGGTTCAATGATTAAGGTAGGGGATAACAGATTTAATCTTGACTTGGACTCTTGAGTCGAGTTTAAAGGTCATGCTCGACATCAGGCCCAAACGAGATCGATTATTCCGCGGGAGCGCTGATGTGGTAATTTCACGTTCGTCGGGAATAATCGAACTCGCAGGGACATGTTCAAAGATTTTACAAACGAACTCGATAAAATAAAACGTATCGAAAGTGAATAGACTTGGGTTTAGGATTTGAACTTAGTTGTTTGTGGAATGTTAAAAGTAAACTAAGGATTAATCAAATGGTAGCATTGAAGTTGGATAATTTTACTAGACGGATTATGATCATGGTATGAACGAATATGACTTGATGGATAAGTATGTATAACTTGGATGGTGCAAAGTAAAATAATAAGGTGTCTCGATCGTTTCGGTGATAACCATATTATTCGATGTTTTTGTCTTATGTGAGCGTAACTCTATGCTTGTACATGCGTCACGTTCGGATTAGGACGAATATCCCGCAGGAGCGTTGGCGTGGTAATTTTACGTCTAACGGGGATGATTGAACTTGCGGAAGGCCGAAGCAAGATAATTAAAGGATCATCTTGACTTGTGGTTCAACACGATAAGACGAGTTTCAAGATATAAAGGAATCTAAGTATTTTGAGAAGAAGTTAGTCTAGAACGTGAAGTAAGATATGTTGGATAGTTTTATGAATGGATACGTAGATAGTGTTGGACAACTTAGAGATTATGATATACATCGATGATTTAGTTTAGGATCATGACTTGGTGGTCCAGGCTTAGAAAAGAATAGATAGGTGGATTCTATCAAACTTAATGGAGGAGATAGACTATACAAATCGATGGATTTGACCTGCGACGTGGATATATCGTAGATTTGATTGAACAAACGTATCTTAGGAACGATTTTGCTAACGAATCTAGATCCTATACAAATAAATGTGTTAATGTGGATAGAATAATCTGTGCTCGATGTTTAAAAATCTGAGTGAAACGAGCTTGGGTAGAATACCACGTACGAAAGAACAATGGTTTGACCTTAGGAATTTGGGGGCGAGCTTTGTGCAACACAATTGCACGATGAGTAACAAACTCAAACTGTAACTATGACCTTATGAGCTGACCAAGTGGCTAAATAGATGACCCTATACCTTGAGTTGAACTAGAGTGGTTGAATTCAGAGTATCGTTCGAGAAAATGATAGAACTAGGGCAACGAGACTTAGAGTTAGGACTTGGAACTGGAAGTATATGCTAGCGACATTGGCGTTGAAACGAACGCAAAGGAAGATAGGACTTGAGTGATAATTTATTTGGTTGGATAAGTTATGCGACGGTGAGGAATAAGACAGTATTAGAGAATTATCGGAAGGAACTCTTAGGATTGATATTGGTGATATTCGAGATAATTTGGCATAACAAGTTAAATCGTTGCTTGAAAGATGTACGTTGCTAGTAATGCAATACTTGAATTTTGGTGAGATTGCAGTAGACGATAACTAAAATGAACCAGAGTTCGGTTATTCGAGTAGCGAAGCGATTGACGATACAAAATATTTTTACGAGTAGCTTGCCCGACTTAGCTGTCACTAAGCTTGGTTGAAATACACATATTTGGGGGACGCCTTGAATATAGGTACGATCCAGACTTAGCGATATGCATGACTCAAATGCAGCTGCAAATAAAAATATTCGGATTCGCATGGACGAGTATAGCAACTGAAGTAAGACTGCCTCAACCCAAGATCATCGTTTGTGATGGATTATAACATACTTTGCGTTAAGCAATATATATTTCGCGCTAAGTCGCAGTATAGACCGAGTCAGAAGTTAGATTGAATTATAGAGTCATTCAATGAGGCAGACCCCGCACGCATGTGACACAGAATGAGGAGCGAGTTGGAAATTATGTTTGAACGGATCTAATGATACATATTGATATGCTTGAGTTAGATTCTATAGTATGCAATAGAATGATTTGCGCTCAAGAAGTCTCGAGGACGAGACTTGTTTTGAGTGGTGTATAATGTAATGACCCGCTCCGCATCTATGCGGATAGCCGATTCAAATGGCACAAGTGAGATAACCCGACCCGCTTTGCTCAGCAAAAAGACTTTCTTAAGGCAAAGGAATTCCAGACTTGGCCCTTCAAGAGTTCAGACTTACACTTTTTGAGGCTCGCTTGGAGTATCGCTCGACCGAGGCGAATCATCGCTCAGGTGGGTGGCTATGATGAACTTGTCTTTGCTTAGCCAGCACACTTAAAATATGGTTGATATATGCAAGTCGCTAGACAAATCACTCCTTGTATGCTAATAAAGAATACAACACATCTAGCTAAGGGAATAATCCCATCTGTATATCTTTGCATAGAATATAAAAGTAGATCGGTTAAACGGAATGGTAGGCTCGCTTTACAGTTCTTATAACTTTACCTCGTAATATTACTTTTATTCCTTATATGTTCTTTGAAGTATATTGCTCCATATGTCTTCAAATGCTCATCACATAGATACGGCCTTGGTACAGAAGCACAACATACATTCTGGTTAACTTACCTATGGCAGAAGACTATCAAAATAGTCGTTCCAACCCAAATAATAGACACATAGAAAGTCTTCGGGACCGTTGGGCCACCAAGGCAACGCCCAAAATGAGAGCTGCAATGAGTAGTAAACCGTCAAGCATAAAAGGTGCATGAGAATAGAAGCACACCAGATCATGAGATCTCTAAATGAGTAAAATGCATAATCACTGTGTCAAGTAGCTATAGTTATTCAAGGTCTTAAGATGTTGCATATAATAAAAGTTTAGTGTTGATAGTTAATGGTCATGGACAACCTGTGCACAGGCTTCTGGTTCCTACAGATGGTACGCTGGTCACGCCGGGGCCGATCCAAACCGGTCAAGAATATTTATAATAGTCATTTACTTTGGACAGAAAGGCGTATAGTGAGGCTCGCTACCTACGTTGCCTTCCATTCCTGTGCTGAGACTATACCTTGTCAATGGCGGCTCGTCAGGTCATAAGACTAAGTTTGTATCATTAGTATATTGGATACGTGGCGGCAACCCGCATGTGGGCTCGTAGGAACTTGTGGCAAGTAACGAATGTAAAGTAACCTGAAGCTTGAAACACATTTAAGTAGTCTGAGTAAAATATGCCAATATAAGTATAACATGCCAGTGTAAAATGAGTATAAGACATCTGAGTAATCTGCACAACTTGAGTCACAAAATAATATGAGTATTATAAACTGTGTATTTCGTGCACCTGATTTAGAAATATGCTCGTAGAATACACGTGCTCGTTATACGACCGTTAGGATTTCTATTTATATGTATATGTATATATATATATGTGTGTGTGTGTGTGTGTGTGTGTGTGTGTGTGTGTGTGTGTGTGTGTGTGTTCATGATTGGCTTAACTTGGTTTTATACTTGGACAGGGAAGAAAAAATGGTAATTTGGTAAGTATCATCGTGTTTCTTGTATATCGCACAGCGCACTGCCACACAAGATAGGCTTTGTATCTTATGCATAAAATTGATCCTAAGACAAGAATAGCAAGATAACTTAATAGTTGGTGCACGGAACTAATATAACGTATTGGATTTGTCGAGTGGACGAGAAGCCTCCCCAGCAGTGTATTCATGTACTGATAACCCACCAGATTGCTTGCAGGGTACGGGAGAACCTCATTCGGTGCGGAATATCCTCTCGTGTGCGATAAGGCGTAGAGTTCTCTCTGGAACCTTGGAGTGTTGCGTCCGGAGCTGAAGCACATATACAGGACATAATGTTGGAACATAGCCTATGTATCATCCCAAGTTGTAAGCCGCTTGGCACGTCTTTATTCTTAGAGAGAGAGAGCTTGAGCGACTTGTAATCTCGGCCTAGCGCCGCTTGTAATCTCATTCATTATAAATAAATAGAGATTGTTTATGCTTTCAAACATGTGTTATTCTATGTTTCTGCTATATCGACTTGGTGAACTAGTTATCAACGGTCGTTCAGGTATTTGCCATGCGCAAGCGCAACTCCAGGCTCGCGTGGCATCACGTCCCGATGGAAACGATCATCCTGCGGGAGCGGTGGCGGGTAGATTCGTGCCTAGCGGGGACGGCCGATTCCAGCGGGAGATCAGGACATTACAAATTATACCCTATCTAACCTATAACTATTGTTGTCCTCAAGATACTCACCTCACTCGAATACCATTGAATAAATATTTAGTCTACTCGAACTAATCCATATACCACAACCAAAGCATCACATACCTTACTCTACTTCAAAAATACAAACTGGGCCTTGGTTCTAATCTGTCCCTACTTCAAGTTTATAAACTCTGCAACTTCCTTCCTTAACACACAACTTTCAGTCCCAATCCACTCCATAACTACTACACATCCCACACACTGGTAAACCTTCACTTGGTTATGCCTGACCCTAACTCATGTGGACACAACACCAACTCCTCAAACTTAGGTTCTTCCCTCACTGTACAATGACTTCACTATTTAGCCTTCCTCTCCTTGCACTACATTATACACTTAATCACAAGTGCACCTATGCTCTGCATGGTTCTATCACAAAATAATAATATACCTGAAACTGTGAGACTCATCCATCCCACTTAGTGTTCTGGTGTAACAGACACTCTTACTTATGATCACAAGACATCACTATCACATGGAATTCCTATTGCCTTAACTACACAGTTTTTGCATTAACATCGTGCTGGCCTGAGACCCCTCACCCACTGCAACCAAGACTTCCCCCTTACTGACAGAACCTGGAAATACCCCTTTACTGCAATGCACTGATACTCCATGAATTCTAAAACTAACACTCAACTATGATACTAACATCTTGTTTCCTTCCTCTCACTAAAATTTACTATCTCACCCGAGCAATGCTCACTGAACACAACCCGATACATAATAAAACATATATATATATATATATATATATATATATATATATATATATATATATATATATATATATATATATATATACTCGCAATCATAAGTCTGCAGCTATAGAAAAACACACACCACTTAGTACTAGCACAAGACCCCCTGCTGGCTATGATAACCTGAACTCCTCCTACAGCTTCGTACCACGATGTGTCATGATACACACTGCTCGTATTTAATTATGAATACGCACACACTATTAAATAATGAATCATAGTCCAAAATTACTAGAGAAATATTCCTACGAACACGTAATGGATCAAACTCGAATTTCTCCCAATTTGTCCACAAAAGTTAATGCAACTATCATAATATTGCTCGTAAGAACCTAGTCCTTCCTCCTATGAGTAGTCCTAAGCCATGAAAGGGTTCCTAAGGGTCTAATACTATAAATTAACCATGAAATTGAAGGAAAAATGTAGTTATATTTATTGGAAGTCAAATCCTAATGAAATTTCTCCGGGTGGATACGAAATGGACACAAGCTCCTTGAATCTCTACTCCAAGTAGTGATCCTTGCAATCCAAGCTCTTAGACTTCCTTGATGATCAAAATGAGTGGGGAATGATAGGATTTGATTGGAATTTAGATTAGGGTTGGCGCTCAAATTTGGAAGAAATTTGGGGATGAACTAATTAGGAAGTAATGGAGGCTATTATGAACAAATAAAAGTTTAAGTACCCCCCATGCTAGTGCCGACCACCTCTCTCCTCTTTAGGTCAATGCAAAAAATCCCAAATTGCCCTTAAGGTTTGTCATGAAGAGTCATTTAATTATGGGTAATTAATTTGGAAATGTTCTAATCTAAATGGACGGAATATTCTATCTAGTCTAATTAATCAAATAAGCCAAATCATGGCTAGTTTAATTAATTGAACCAATAACCATGTCAAGTCTAGTTGGGTCCACTTGGGCTCACTAGCATCAAGTCGAACTAATGGGCTAACAAACTAACCACTAACTATATATATATATATATATATATATATATATATATATATATATATATATATATATATATATAATACCATTACAATATACAAATAATATGAAATGATAAAAATATTCCTCTCCCGGAATTAGGTAGTTACAATCCTACCCCTTAGAAAAAATTTGTCCTCGAAATTTAAGAATGGAAGTAGGCACAAACTGAAGGAATATCTCATGGTTCAAAGATAGGAATCCCTCACACATTTTGTCTCTTCTCTTCCAATTATCACCACCTACTCATAACCTCACTATAGTCAAAACTCCATCTAGTCATATCCTAAGGAATTCCTACCTAAAATTATATGATATACAATTTTATACATGGTTACGGTCTCTATCTGTCATGCTATTGCAGTCTCTATCATGGTTTACTACTAACTATACCATAGAAAAAATTACTAATGCAAACTATAAGATACTAGGTATCACACAAATCAATAGATGGAAAAGAAAGGAAGAAGAATAACAAAACCTGCTAACCCAATACATGTAGCATCGATCCCCTGAATCGTCATTTTAAAAGCCCTGCCCCGCTGGGGTGTCTCCCTCTGCTGGTACGAGACAATTTGTTGTGCCACAGTTGGCCTAGCTGGACCTCTTACATATATCTAATACTTACACCAGTTATTCACTAGCATCAACCAAGCCACAATACTCATCATAATGGCCTACTACTGCTAGAATCACTGATATACTATATCTCTAGGATATGAGCACTCCAAACCCACTGGCTCACACCACTTAGGATACTATACTAACACTTCTAAGATACTATCTATATGATATATATCTAAATTTTTGACATTATTTACGCTTGGTACTAACTATGATACTTGACACTGATACAAGACAGTCATGGGATACCCCCTACTAAGGTACTCATGGATCTCCTCTATATCTAATACACCAACCACTAGGTTACCCATATCTTAAATGTTTCTAATATTTGAGATGCTCTTTATCTGGAAAGAAATACTCCTCCTATCTTGGTATCCTGATACTAACTAATACACTAACACTTAACAATTCTTCTAGTCTAGTCACTTGTACCCTATTATCAATGTAACATATATAGATACTTCTACCCTTCTAAACTTACACTCATACAGGTACTTCACTTCACCACTCATGCATTCACTCACTTTCACACTCACCTATACTTTTATAGAATATTCTATCATGGCACACTCTCTAGTACTCCTCCTAGATACACATTTCTTCTCCTCAAGATACAACCAAGTATCAAGCACCAATAGAATATCACACTCCACTAATATCCAAACACAAAGTCATGATACTCGATTGATACTTGGATCCCTCAACTAATTGAATCTATATCTATTTAAAACATATTAGATGACATGGTATCAACACCTAAAACCATAAATTGGTATACTACTCTACTCCTAACAACTCTCTTATTTCTAATACCATGATACTAAGCACTAACTATACTCTGACACCAATATTAATCTATTATTACAAATAGTACTACACTATGAGTCACTTCTAGGCTTATACACCGATACTTAATGCTCATATATCCAACCAATAATCACTCTTAGACTCACTAGCTACACTCCCCATAACCAATACTAATACTCAACTCGACACAACCTATCTGCAAGTGACCAAGCTACTGTACTATACAGGGAACCTTAGGAACTAATAAAGTGAAGCTCTATAAGGAACTGAACTAGAGGTACTAAGGGTATCTCTATCCTAAATTAGCAGGGATGATGGAACAAAATTTCAATGATAACAAGGTTGAAGGATAGAGACAATATATTAAGAACCAATTTAAGATACACTCTGATAATCATACATGACTATCTGAAATCATGTTACCCAGAATCCTCACCACGCCAGTACGCATAGTTGCGATAAACTATAGAGTCTGTAACTAAGGTACAAACCTCTAGAATTATGGTATCTAAAAATTTTACCCTATCGCGTGCTTGGCTACGAAAACTATAAATTTTATAACCAAGAGAAATATATCCAAAGTCAGGCTCTATGTCTTCTCCACGCCAGCTAGTATAGCTGCGATAAACTCTAGACTCCATAACTAAAATAGAAGGTTACCTTTCTCACTTTTCTTATCCATTTACGTTATCAGAATATACCCCAACTTAGTAAATAAGATTCATCTCGATACAAGAATCAAAGTCAACAACGAACATCAAGATCAAATTCAACAACAAGAAGTAAGAGTAAATGAAAACAAGTAGAAACCGATTTTAAAGTTGAGTTTATAGTATGATTCTCAAAGGTCATCCTACGAATCTCTCAAGAAGTCCTAATTTATAATTGAGTATTTTCTCATCCTAATATCATATATCTTATCGTAGGCTCGCAGTAGTATAACTAAGTCATCGCACTACCATAAAATTGCACCAATTGTGAAGCCTGGCCTGTATGGACAACCACTAAAAATGTGTCACGATCCGTACCCGGTGTAAAGTTATGAGTACGTATGTACATCCAGAAAATACCGCAACATCAACGGTAGAACACTATCTAGGCAATAATACTACCTAACATCTCATACAATATATATAATGTACTTGAATCTCAACTCCAAATGGCGGACAAAATAACAAAATGATAATCAATACTAAATCATATTATAAAACAAAAGGAAGATAAAAGCACGATATGGATTAGAAGAAATGAATCATAGAGTCAGAAATATAATCCAACCAAGTCTAATAGTCTAAAATTAACGCAATAGTCTCAAATATAATTTACATGCCAAAATGTCTAAACTGAGACATATCCAAAATAATAAAGAAAATAGCTAAGTCTTCTCAACAACTGGCTCTAGCTCAACTTGCTTTATGGATGCTATCTCAACTGGCTTACCATCAAGTGGCCCGTAATAGGTGAGACACATCTCCTCTAACCAGTCATCTGAAAAATATATCCAATCAGCATTTGAGCGAAGTACAAAACTCAGAAAGCAGTTCCAAATACATGGTAGAGAATATATGACAAGTAATAAAAAAAATATATGATGTACAAGTAACTAGAAAATGGAATATAAGCAAGATAAACATGTAATATATACTGGAAGATAAATACAAGCAATATGGAATGAACTACAAGTATGAGAAACAAGAATATTAACTAAGTGTCGTAGAGTACAAGTTCGTTATGTGATCGGTTTAGGTTGAACACGAATACACTACGGTAACTCGATTATACGTGAGGTTTATAATCGACATGAACACGAATACACTATAGGCTTCATCACATAAGCAACACCTACTCCCCCGCCCCAACCAATACTCATGGATCAGATCATGACACGTTACGTATATGAATAATATAAGTACACGGAGAACATGAATGAACCCGAGCACAAGGAATACTCGATGCACACGATAAAGTACATATAGAAGAAGTATCCAGAGTACACGATAAGGGATAACATCTCCTGACGGGATCCATATAGTACCAGTTCGTGTACTAATATGTCAAAATCAATTATACAGTTCTAGAACATGTTATATATACACTATCATGTAATAAAACCTAACAGAGATATGTACTCACCTGTGGTCCAGAGCAAATAATGTAAATTGGTGCCCGGGCTAGTATCACACAGACCTATATATAAAATATCATATCATTTGGGTGTAATGAAGTAATAATAAGCTAAAATATGGTTTTTTAGGTCAAGACAATGTCATACTAGTCAAACTGGGTCAAACTAGGTCTTTACCTGGATTCTGAGTTCAAAGCTAGCTTCTATGTTGATAACATGGCTAAACTAGCTAATACTAGGTATACCTAGGTTTCTAGGTCATACAAGTAATGTTTCTAGCATATATACCTTAATATATACTTATACTTGCATTACCTACTAATTACCTTGGCCTATAGTCATTTAATTAACTTATAACAATAACTTAACTATTCAACCCTTACACCAACTCTTAACCCTTACACCAACTCTTAACCTACACATTGAACTTACCTATTGCCTTAACTTAGATACCTATACCATATAATTATTACCTTGGTATATGATTAATACCTTAGTATCTTATATCCAATAATCATTGCATAACACTATTATCTTAGCTAAATATAATACCCAACTTAATACCTAGGCAATTACTTTAACTAATATCCTCTGCCTTGTATCCAACCACATTTCAACCTTAATATCTTGACACTCAAGAGTATCTTGATACTCAACAACTCATGATATAATATTCATCAAATACGCACATTGTATCACATAAGTACACTTATCTATATCATTTGGTACCCATCCAATGTCGCTACCTCATACTACCCTATACTTAACTCATCAACCCCACACTTGACTCTAGTGCCACATTGATACTAACTTAACTAGTCACTCACTTGGGTGACCAACACTACTAATGTCTTAACACCCTCATGAGAACTCACTCTTAACTAGATAACCCTAGCACCCCTAACAATGATACCCGATGCTCAAGATACCAATTTAGTCACTCGAACTTAATACCCACATGCGCGCAATACCACCCTCCAACTTACACTACTGAAATGGACCTCTTCAAAGGCACTGCACATCCCCAACTGGAGCCTGCAACACTCCAAATTTGATCTGCACAGACCTTTAGGCACACTTGCACTCGCAACTCTGGTATATCTAAATTTGGTGACCCAAGTATCATTTTAATACACCGAGGCATAGATATGAACCAAAGCTTAATACTACACAGGAATATTTGTTTATATAATACACCCTCAACTCAAACTCTATATACTATACTAGTACACTTGTTTATAGTATAGTACACTAGTACCACAACCAAAGCATCACATACCTTACTCCACTTCAAAAATGCAACCTAGGCCTTGGTTCCAATCTGCCCCTACTTCAAGTTTGTAAACTCTGTAACTTCCCTCCTGAATACACCACTTTCATTCGCAACCCAATCCCTAACTGCTACACACCCCGACCACATAGGTACACCATCACCTTGTTGTACCCAACCCCAACTCATGTAGACACAATACCAACTCCTCAAACTCAGGTTCTCCCCTCACTGTACAATGACTTCACTGTCTAGCCTCCCTCTCCTTGTACTATATTGTACATTTAATCATAAGTGTACCTATGCTCTTCATGGTTCCCCCACTAAACATTATTACACCTAAAATTGTGATACTCCTCCATCATATTTAGTGTTCTGGTGTAACAGACACTCTCACTTATGATCACAAGACATCACTATCACATGGAATTCCTATTGCCTAAACTGTACAGTTTTTGCATTAATATCTTGTTGGCATGAGACCTAGAAATACCCCTCTTCTGCAATGCACTAATACTCCATGAATTCTGAAACTAACATTCAACTATGATACTAACATCTTGTTTCCTTCCTCTCACTAAAATCTACTCTCACCTGAGCAATTCTCACTGAACACAACCTGATACATACTAAAACACCCCTCCATATATATTATATATACCAATACTCGCAATCATAACTTTGCAGATATAGAAAAGCACGCACCTCTTAGTACTAGCACAAGACCCCCCTGGCTATGATAACTTGAACCCTTCATATGGCTCCGTACCACGATGTGTCATGATACCTCGTATTTAATTGTGGACACGCACACACTATTAAATCATGAAACATACTCCAAAATCACTAGAGAAATATTCCTTCAAACACGTAATATCCCAAATGAAAGTTTAAGTACCCCCATTCAAGGGCCGGCCACCTCTCTCCTCTTTAGGTCAATACAAAAATCCCAAATTTCCCTCAAGGTTGTCATAAAGAGTCATTTAATTATGGGTAGTTAATTGGAAAATGTTCTAATCTAAATGAAAGAAATATTCTATCTAGACAAATTAATCAAATGAGCCAAATTATGGCTAGTTTAATTAATTGAACCAATAGCCGTGTCAAGTCTAGTTGGGCCCACTTGGGCTCACTAGTTCAAGTCTAACTAATGGGCTAACACACTAATCACTAACTATATTAACAATATCATATATATATATATATATATATATATATATATATATATATATATATATATATATATATATATATATATATATATATATATATTACCATTACAATATACAAATAATATGAAATGACAAAAATATTTCTCTCCCAGAATTAGGTAGTTACAGTACTATATGTAAGAAAATGGCCTATTTTTGATGTCGATATTTCTCTCGGCATTATAGCTTTGACAATTATGCAAGGCATTTATGGTGGAAACCAGTTCTCGACCAATCACTGTGATCGAATGTTGGTTTATAATAGGAAGGGCTAGGGATACTGCAAGACTGGCGAGAGCATCGACTTTGGCGTTTTGTAATCGGGGTACGTGTTCTATGAAGAATCCGGTGAAGGTAAAGATTATGTCAATCACCGCTTGATGATAAGAAATTAAATCCTCAGGTCTGACTTTTTAGTCACCTCAGACCTGGTTGACTATCAGCTTGGAGTCACCATAGGCTTCTAGATAATCCACTCGCAACTGTTTAGCCAGTTGGAGCCCGATGATAAGAGAGTTGTATTCTGCCATATTGTTGGAGCATGACTCCATGAGAGAATATGCGCAGTAGATGACCAAGTTATCGGGAGAGATTAGCACTACCTCTACTCCTGCGATAATATTGTCCTTGTGCCCTATTCTTAAAGCATCGTCGAAGAAAATTCACTAAAATAGACTCCTCCATTGCTATGTTAGATTTTAACACTTGGTTTGGGATATCGTTGTTAGAGTTTCAATATCTCGGGCACCAGATAAGCTGGCATAAAGTTGGCCAATGCTTAGCCTTAGACCACCTTTTGAGGGATGATCGAACACCATGTCATATGGCGAGATCAGTATGGCCCATGTTGCTAGGTGAGAATTTAGTGCCCCTGGCTTAGCCATGAGCACTTTGAGGTGATTGACTCGGGAAATGACGTAAATTTTTTGCCCGATAACATAATGGCGCATTTTTTGAATAGCAAAGATCAAAGCGAGGCTTTCCCTCTCGATAGGGTTATATCTGTGCTCGGTACCAACCATCATCCTGCTAGGCATAAATTTAGTGCCCCTGGCTTAGCCATGAGCACTCTGAGGGGTTTGACTCAAGAAATAACGTAAATTGTGTTCCATCACTAAATACTATTACACCTTAAACTGTGATACTCCTCCATCACACTTAGTGTTCTGGTGTAACAGACATTCTCACTTATGATCATAAGACATCACTATCACATGGAATTCCTATTGCCTTAATTGTACAGTTTGTGCATCAACATATTGCTGGCCTGAGACCCCTCACCCACTGCAACCAAGACTTTCCCCCTTACTGACTGAGCCTGGAAATACCCCTCTACTGCAATACACTGATACTTCATGAATTCTGAAACTAACATTCAACTAAGTTACTAACATATTGTTTCCTTTCTCTTACTAAAATCTACTATGTTACCTGAGCAATTCTCACTGAACACAACCTGATACATACTAAAACATTATGTATCAATACTCGAAATCACAAGTTTGCAGCTATAGAAAAGCACACACCCCTTAGTACTAGCACAAGACCACCCCCCCCACTGGCTATGATAACTTGAACCCCTCCTATGGATCTGTACCACAATGCGTCAAGATACACACTCCTCGTATTTAATTATGGACACACACACACACACTATTAAATCATGAATCATACTCCAAAATTACTAGAAAAACATTTCTTCGAACACCTAATGTGTCACGACCCGCACCCGGTATAAGGGCACGAGAGCGTGGGTACGTCCAGCCTACGCCGCAGCATCGGCGGTAGAACGCTGTCTAGGTCAAGTACTATCTAAATAATCTCACACTAGTATCCATCTCCATAAGGAGACACGGATACCACTATAAAATGAACAACATACTCAATCACAACTACAGCACGATAAGAATTTGAAGAAACAAAATAATACAACACAAGTCTAATGACAAAATAATCATACCTGCAATCAGTAACAACCAATCCCCAAGTGTCAGAAACAAGTCCACTAAGGTCATAGTCTGGAAAAATATTTTCCAGTCAGGAAGGAGCAAAGTACATCTCTAAATAGCAGTTCTATATTAATGATATAAACTATGTAGCAGTTCTAGATGGAAATATACCAGAAGCATGTATAGGTACGAGAAATAAAAGAAATACTGGAAATACTGTAAGTAAATGCAGGAGAAGAAACAATATATCCATGAGCAAGAACCTATGACTAAGTGTCTGAGTACTAGCTTTAACATGTGATCGGCTTGGGAACTTGATCAGGCTGGTTACATGTGATTAGCTATAATTCTTGTAAGGTCAGGCTAACCGTTGGTTAGCTATGATGCATGTAGAGGTCAGGCTAATCACACGTAACAACTATGAAGCATGGAGATGGTCAGGCCGCACCCGACATGAGATGCAGGGTGAGCTATGATGCATATAGAGTTGGGTATGATCACATATCTATACTAAAATACTCCCCTCCCCCGACTGGTATAGTAGATCCAATCATGGTACGCTATGGCACGGGATTCCCTAGGGAGGTAGCAAATCTTCCCGGGAATCAGTGTCTGTACATGCACAAGATAACAAGGAAACAAGTCTTGTACAAGCTACACCATGAATAAGGAATAACATCTCATGACGAGATCCGTGTATACCAATCCGTGTAACCAACGTGTCAAGAGCAGGGATATCTACACTAGATACAGTGAACATAGGAGATATCATAAATTAGAAACTAATCAGAGAATGTACTCGCCTTGGGTCCTTAGCTGGTATTTATGGATGTCCTATTCCAGAGTATCCCCTGGGATCAACAGTCCTATAAACATATCACAATTATAACACTGGTATCAGGGGCTATACAAACACACAAGCAAATACTAACTCAGGGCTATGTCAGGCATGGGACTCAGTCAACTAGGGTCATTTAGTTAGACAGACATCTATAACACATTATACCTATTTAACTAACATTAACACCTACAATACTACTTGCACCAAAATAATTACATATATAATATATATATATATCATTTAATTCATGCATAATATATATATATATAGGTTGAACAATATATTTACCATATATATTAATCTTATATATTAGAATATGCTAAGTAGGTATACAAAATTACATGTATATACATTTACAAGTTATATTAAAATATACTAAGTATGTATACAAAAGCATAAATATACATATACCAATTTACATATACTAGAATACGTAGTTATATATATACCAATTTAAATGTATTTACAATATATAACTTTTAAATACATAGTTGATTTATACTAGTTGAACATTATATATGTATACTCGTACATGTGCTAAAATATATATATATTGTCAATGTTATTATTAAATATATACTAATACTAGTACATCACATTAAATACATATACAATACATTAATTGTATGTACAAGATATATATATATATATACATTATACTAATTATACATATTTGTAAATATATTAAGTACATATATATACAATATATATATACATATACTAAACATTTTATTTTTATACCAAATTACCTACATATATATATAAATCATATTAAATGTATATACATATACACATACACCAAAATACGTTTATACCTATATATACTAGTAAAAACATTTTCAATTATCATATATATATATACATTAATACATACATACAGATACTAAAATATATATATATATACTATACTAATACATGTATTAAACATTTAATTAAATAAATAATATATATGTACATATATTAAAATATACATTACTAATGTATTTATATACTATACATATTCACGTATTATCATTAATTAAATAAATACTATTTATATGCATATACGTATACATGTACCATTTAACATTAATTAATATACTTATACATATACATATGAACTAAAATACGTTTTTATTAACATACCAAAATAAATATGTATATACATATTTATATTTATATTTATATATATATCAATTAATACGTATATTATACACAGGTATATTTACATCAAAATATACGTATTTTCTCTACACCAAAACATACATTAATTACATATATGCAATTACCTACACATTGATTAAATATACACAATTATATATACATTACATTAGTTATATATCCATTAACATAGAATACATACATTATACTAATATACATACTATACATACTATACATAAATTAACCATACATATACATTACATACATTCACTAAAGTATATATACATATACTATGCTTATACAATTAATTATACATATATATATACACAAACGTATATACGTATATATATATATATATACATATATATATATATACATACACAGGAAGAAGAAGAAGGAAGAAGGAGAGGAGAAAGGACTCACTGTGAGGGGGGGCTGGCCGGAGTACGGCCGGACGGGGAGAACTGAGCAGCGGGTCGGAGTGGCAGGGAGGAGCCGCAGAGGATGATCGTGCGGGGGAGGAGCAGCCGGAGATCCGCCGGGGAGGAGCAGCCGGGGAGGCAGGCCGGACGCTGAACAGCGGCCGAGGGATGGATGCAGCAGGGAGCGATGGTGGAAGAGCACAGCGGGGATGGAGAGTAGCTCGGGTGGCTGACCGCGCCGCCGGACTGAGCAGCGGGTCTGCTGGCCGGCCGGGGGATGGATGGGTGGATGGATGGACGGAGGACCGTCCGCAGAGGCCGCGGGATCGGCTAGGCCGGCCGCCGGAGTCGTCTAGTAGGTGGAGGGAGAACTGCGGGCTCCGGCCGTCGGGTGGTCGAGGCTTGCTGGCCCGCCCGCCGGATGTGCAAAAGCCCGCCAGAAATGAACAGTATGTGGGGATGTTTCCCCCCCCCCCCTTTTCTCTTTTAAAATTTCAAATGAAAAATCAATAAGGAGAAAGGAAGAAGAAGAAAGGAAGGAGAAGAAGAAAAATTTGCATACGTAGGAGAGAGGATGGAGGCTTGTGAGGAGGGTGGGTTTACCTAGGTAGTCTAGGGATTAGGGTTTGATAGGACATGATATTAAATAGGGGAGAGAGGGTGTTGATGGAGGGTGGTGATTGACCCCCCTTGAATGTGTGGTCCAGATTGGACATGAGAAATTAATTCATATGGGAATGAGGGTGAGAGGCTAATTAAATAATTATTAGGTTCCCTCATTGTTTAAATAATTGGGTGTTGACACAAAAATGCAAATTTGTAATTTAGCCCCCTTAAATTTGGGAAATTGCATAAACACATAAAATAACAAAAATTTGACGGGCGATTCGGTGTTCGGTGTTTTGTAGAGTCAGGGGGTGCTGTATAATCGGTATGGGCTCACTTAACAGGGCACTGGAATAAATTGGGATTTCAGAATCAGATAAAATAGTATCCTCAATTTAAATAGAAATAAATGCAAGTTGTGTTCAACAATTAATTAGGAGTACATGGGGCCAAAATCAGGTCAGGTCATCAATACCAATAATGAAGAAGACTCAGAATAGAATATTACCCTAATTTGGGCCGCACGAAAAATAGGTCAAGATTGCCTCCAATTTTTGATTGGAACGCACAACGATACAAAATAGGGATTTATTAAATAACGTCCGCGACGATTTTTGTGCGGCCAGAAATAATGTACAGAGAGCACAATTATGAGTTGCAAAAATAGCAGAATTGGAGACGGCCATGTCTAGGGCAAGATGGTGAAATTTGTTGGAAGACAAAAGTCAGGGTAGCGCTCCAAATATCGAAGCAAAGGCAATACGCAAAGTATTAAATAAAATACAGTAATTAATTATTACCTCCAAGAATTAAATTCTAAAATAAACAATTAAAATACCGAATCCCACAATTCGGACAGGTGTTCACCTACTGACTTCTAGGTCAAGTCTACCGGCACAACATAATTGAACACTGTATATAATTACTATATTTAATTACACACCTCACATATTTATTTAAATTAATATACCTATCACGAAATTACTAAATTGTAACTACAATAATATTAATTATTGTAAAAAGTCGAAAATACCCCTATTTTCGGAACGTGGTGGTGACAAGTCTACCCACCTTAAAAGAATTTCGTCCTCAAAATTTAAAATACTCATAGTAGTGTTTATCATACACATTATTATTTCCCTCAAAATTTTAAATTCATCATCCATGAAGTTAGGTAATAATCCGCAATGTCTTTTCACAATTTTTTTCAAAAATTCTGAAATTGTTGCATTCCGAAAAATCCTCGAAATAAAATCAAGGTCTATTTTTTTTCAAAAATTTCCCGAAAGTTTTAGTTAATAATTCAATACTCGGAATTTAATGTCCACTTTTCAAATTTGATTTTAATCTATGCACATATATAATTGTAATCTCGTCCCACAAGTTTTGAATTCAACCATTAGTCCATCAATAAATTTTTATTTCTCGATCTCCTCTTTCCTCTAAATACTTAACAATGCGACACCTATGGATCCTTCAAATGCAACGTCCGCAATAATAAAATTTAAATTACTATATTGCAATCAAATAAGTATGTTGATAATCTCCCAAAATTCCCAAATTTAATAACCAATTTAAGCATGTCATAATCTTCCTGGAATTTATACATCATAAATCCTGCCATGTTAAATTCTTATCCCTCTATTTAAATTGGTGTTTCCTCGAATTTTAATCATCTTGTCTCTCTTGTCAAGTCATAACTCCTTCGTAGATCTTTATCAAGGTCAACCCTAATAATCATGGTTCAAGAAAAATCTTCCCTACAATCATACAACATGCAACCTAAGGGGAATATGATGTCTTTTGTCATGGTGTACTACCAACTACACTCTAACAAGAAATCACGAATACAACCATGGTACTAGGAAATCAATCAATCAGAAGACAAAACAACATGAGAAAGAACCTGCTAACATATTTCTTACGGTATCTCCTATCTCTAACAAACACTTAACTCTAGCACATTCACTAACTAATTCTTATTCCTGTACACTGGTACCCATATCAACTAATCATAAATCCACAAGATCCATGCATACATCCATATCGCATACACCTGTCTATTAATACCAAAATCTGATACCAAGAACCTCTAACACGATTATAGGTCAAATGATGCATGTAAAGTTTGATACCTCTATCTCCTTAGTATCATACCCTCTGTCAGTTCCCGTTCCTACTACAATTGTCCATACTATTTGTTCTCATCACTCCAGTGCACACCAAGTATAACACCATACTAAGTGCTAAACCCTTTCTAATACAACTCTAGATGGACACCCAAGTCAGTCTGCGGTGCCACCTCAATCATGCTCAAGTCATCGGATCCTTACACATGTATATCATCTAATCATATATTAATATTCATATCTCTCATCTACCATAAAATTAATCCTCAAAATAATCATCAAGGTTTAACTTCTCGATCAACAAAATAAATTGTATATACTTCCTCCAAATTAGATACTCAACATCGAAACAAAATTTAATCACTTCTAAAATCTTTGTAGCCTTAACCATGTTTATTGAATTCATATTTGAAATCCTCAAAATTTTAATGACATAATCTCAACTCCTCTAATATTCAAAAAATAAAATCTTATCTCCACCTTACAAATTATAAATTTAAATCCACAAGCATACATATAGATACTCCCAGTCTCTAATACTCAAGGTCCACACAATTACACCAATTATCTCCAACCTCAACTGTGTACTGAAATTTGTACTGCCCGGATTACTTGCAATATCACTTCCAATAATCCAAGTTATCATCACACATATTTTCTTCAATGATTTTCTATCTATTTTACTTAACACACCAATCTAATTGTCATCACACGAAGTACTTACTGTCATTAGCACCTTGCTCAACAAATATTTGATATAGAATCACTAGCACTATTGGTATGGTAACACTAGCTTCATCATTAGATTATCTCCTCAAACTTATTACAAATCACGATCACTTGTACCTTCTATAATACCCATGCTTTACTTCAATCTCAAGGGCAGGCATATGGTTCCATATCTCGGTTGATGTATAAGCATATCTCTTAAACCTTTTACAGCCTGTTAAACTATTCTGTGATATATTTCACAACTTTCATTACCAATCTTGATATTTCTCTACTCATGGCATCTCATTAAAACCCTTTATGTATATACATTTCTTTACTCTTGATCCACCCAGTATCAATCATTAATTTGAACATCATGCTCCATTAATCTTTAACGCAATTCCTTGATACTTAATTGTTTACATAGATCACTCAAGTGCATAATCATGATTATCCAGGGCGGGTATGTTAGCTCTGATACTAACTCTGAGAACTATCACTGATACTCTATGCTCTCCCTCTACTCTCAGTCTCAAATGACACTTATCCCAGAACCATTGGTACAAGGTACTATGCTAAGGGCTAACTCTAGATTAAAGCCTACTGCTCACATGTCCAACTAAGAAACACTTACAAACTCACAAGTCACACTCAGTCAAACTAATACAAGACACAACCAAAATTGTAAGTCACTAATTATCACACTAACAATGATCCTTAAAGAAATAAGGCTCAAAAGAACTGGGTTAAGGACTGAAGGTATCTTTACTGCTAGTAAAGAAAAGAAGCGATAGAACAAAGTCCTGGAATAACATAAATAGATAAGTCTTGAGATGATACTTTAAGAACCAATTTAAGATACAACCTGATAATCATACACGTCTGTCTGAAATCATGACACTCAGAATCCTCGCCACGCCAGTAAGCATAGATGCGATAAACGATAGGTTTCGTAACTAAGGTATGCAACTCTATAATCATGTCGTCTAGAATCTTCGCCACGCCAACCGGTATGGCTGCGAGAGACTCTAAGTTTCATAACTATAATATGTACATCCAAGTCAGATTCCTACGTTCTCGTCACCACAGCTAATATGGCTGCGATAACTCTAGGGTCCATAACCAAAGTAGACGTTTTACCTTTCTCACTGTCCTTATCAATATATGTCATCAGATGATACCGTAAATTTTAGCCCGTAAAATTCATCTCGATATGAAATCAACTCAACAACGATACCAAGAATTTAAATTTAACCACTGGTCAACAAGAATCAAACTCAACAATGATACCAAGATTTTAATTTAATAACTGATCAATAAGGATCAAGTTCAATAACAACAAGCGAAAGTGGACAAAAACAAGGAAAGATTTAAATTGTAAATTATAATAAGATTCTCAAGGGGTCGTCCCAGGAATCTCTCAAGAATTTGTGATTGAGTATCCTCTCTCATCCTAGTATCCTATGTCCTATGTCCTATATTCTATAGCAGGCACGTAGTAGTACAACTATGACGTCGTACTACTACGACATCGCACCACTAGCGAAGTCTGACCTGCATGGGCCACCACTAAAAATGTGTCATGACCCGCACCCGGTATAAGGGCACGAGAGCGTGGGTACGTCTAGCCTACGCCGCAGCATCGGCGGTAGAACGCTGTCTAGGTCAAGTACTATCTAAATAATCTCACACTAGTATCCATCTCCATAAGGAGACACGGATACCACTATAAAATGAACAACATACTCAATCACAACTACAGCACGATAAGAATTTGAAGAAACAAAAGAATACAACACAAGTCTAATGACAAAATAATCATACCTGCAATCAGTAACAACCAATCCCCAAGTGTCAGAAACAAGTCCACTAAGGTCACAGTCTGGAAAAATATTTTCCAGTCAGGAAGGAGCAAAGTACATCTCTAAATAGCAGTTCTATATTAATGATATAAACTATGTAGCAGTTCTAGATGGAAATATACCAGAAGAATGTATAGGTACGAGAAATAAAAGAAATACTGGAAATACTGTAAGTAAATGCAGGAGAAGAAATAATATGTCCATGAGCAAGAACCTATGACTAAGTGTCTGAGTACTAGCTTTAACATGTGATCGGCTTGGGAACTTGATCAGGCTGGTTACATGTGATTAGCTATGATTCTTGTAAGGTCAGGCTAACCGATGGTTAGCTATGATGCATGTAGAGGTCAGGCTAATCACACGTAACAGCTATGAAGCATGGAGATGGTCAGGCCGCACCCGACATGAGATGCGGGGTGAGCTATGATGCATGTAGAGTTGGGTATGATCACATATCTATACTAAAATACTCTCCTCCCCCGACTGGTATAGTAGATCCAATCATGGTACGCTATGGCACGGGATTCCCTAGGGAGGTAGCAAATCTTCCCGGGAATCAGTGTCTGTACATGCACAAGATAACAAGGAAACAAGTCTTGTACAAGCTACACCATGAATAAGGAATAACATCTCATGACGAGATCCGTGTATACCAATCCGTGTAACCAACGTGTCAAGAGCAGGGATATCTACACTAGATACAGTGAATATAGGAGATATCATAAATTAGAAACTAATCAGAGAATGTACTCGCCTTGGGTCCTTAGCTGGTATTTATGGATGTCCTGTTCCAGAGTATCCCCTGGGATCAACAGTCCTATAAACATATCACAATTATAACACTGGTATCAGGGGCTATACTAACACACAAGCAAATACTAACTCAGGGCTATGTCAGGCATGGGACTCAGTCAACTAGGGTCATTTAGTTAGACAGACATCTATAACACATTATACCTATTTAACTAACATTAACACCTACAATACTACTTGCACCAAAATAATTACATATACAATATATATATATATCATTTAATTCATGCATAATATATATATATATATATATATATATATATATATATATATATATATATATATATATATATATATATATATATATATATATATATATATATATATATATATATATGTTGAATAATATATTTACCATATATATTAATCTTATATATTAGAATATGCTAAGTAGGTATACAAAATTACATGTATATACATTTACAAGTTATATTAAAATATACTAAGTATGTATACAAAAGCATAATATACATATACCAATTTACATATACTAGAATACGTAGTTATATATATACCAATTTAAATGTATTTACAATATATACCTTTTAAATACATAGTTGATTTATACTAGTTGAACATTATATATGTATACTCGTACATGTGCTAAAATATATTTTAAAATATATATATATATATTGTCAATGTTATTATTAAATATATACTAATACTAGTACATCACATTAAATACATATACAATACATTAATTGTATGTACAAGATATATATATATATATACATTATACTAATTATACATATTTGTAAATATATTAAGTACATATATATACAATATATATATATACATATACTAAACATTTTATTTTTATACCAAATTACCTACATATATATATAAATCATATTAAATGTATATACATATACACATACACCAAAATACGTTTATACCTATATATACTAGTAAAAACATTTTCAATTATCATATATATATATACATTAATACATACATACAGATACTAAAATATATATATATATACTATACTAATACATGTATTAAACATTTAATTAAATAAATAATATACATGTACATATATTAAAATATACATTACTAATGTATTTATATACTATACATATTCACGTATTATCATTAATTAAATAAATACTATTTATATACATATACGTATACATGTACCATTTAACATTAATTAATATACTTATACATATACATATGAACTAAAATACGTTTTTATTAACATACCAAAATAAATATGTATATACATATTTATATTTATATATATATCAATTAATACGTATATTATACACATGTATATTTACATCAAAATATACGTATTTTCTCTACACCAAAACATACATTAATTACATATATGCAATTACCTACACATTGATTAAATATACACAATTATATATACATTACATTAGTTATATATCCATTAACATAGAATACATACATTATACTAATATACATACTATACATACTATACATAAATTAACCATACATATACATTACATACATTCACTAAAGTATATATACATATACTATGCTTATACAATTAATTATACATATATATATACACAAATGTATATACGTATATATATATATACATATATATATATATATATATATATATATATACATACACAGGAAGAAGAAGAAGGAAGAAGGAGAGGAGAAAGGACTCACTGTGAGGGGGGGCTGGCCGGAGTACGGCCGGACGGGGAGAACTGAGCAGCGGGTCGGAGTGGCAGGGAGGAGCCGCAGAGGATGATCGTGCGGGGGAGGAGCAGCCAGAGATCCGCCGGAGAGGAGCAGCCGGGGAGGCAGGCCGGACGCTGAACAGCGGCCGAGGGATGGATGCAGCAGGAAGCGATGGTGGAAGAGCACAGCGGGGATGGAGAGTAGCTCGGGTGGCTGACCGGGCCACCGGACTGAGCAGCGGGTCTGCTGGCCGGCCGGGGGATGGATGGGTGGATGGATGGACGGAGGACCGTCCGCAGAGGCCGCGGGATCGGCTAGGCCGGCCGCCGGAGTCGTCTAGTAGGTGGAGGGAGAACTGCGGGCTCCGGTCGCCGGGTGGTCGAGGCTTGCTGGCCCGCCCGCCGGATGTGCAGAGGCCCGCCGGAAATGAACAGTATGTGGGGATGTTCCCCTCCCCCCCCTTTTCTCTTTTGAAATTTCAAATAAAAAATCAATAAGGAGAAGGAGAAAGGAAGAAGAAGAAAGGAAAGAGAAGAAGAAAAATTTACATACGTAGGAGAGAGGATGGAGGCTTGTGAGGAGGGTGGGTTTACCTAGGTAGTCTAGGGATTAGGGTTTGATAGGACATGATATTAAATAGGGGAGAGAGGGTATTGATGGAGGGTGGTGATTGACCCCCCTTGAATGTGTGGTCCAGATTGGACATGAAAAATTAATTCATATGGGAATGAGGGTGAGAGGCTAATTAAATAATTATTAGGTTCCCTCATTGTTTAAATAATTGGGTGTTGACATAAAAATGCAAATTTGCAATTTAGCCCCCTTAAATTTGGGAAATTGCACAAACACATAAAATGACGAAAATTTGACGGGCGATTCGGTGTCCGGTATTTTGTAGAGTCAGGGGGTGCTGTATGATCGGTATGGGCTCACTTAACAGGGCACTGGAATAAATTGGGATTTCAGAATCAGATAAAATAGTATCCTCAATTTAAATAAAAATAAATGCAAGTTGTGTTCAACAATTAATTAGGAGTACATGGGGCCAAAATCAGGTTAGGTCATCAATACCAATAATGAAGAAGACTCAGAATAGAATATTACCCTAATTTGGGCCGCACGAAAAATAGGTCAAGATTGCCTCCAATTTTTGATTGGAACGCACAACGATACAAAATAGGGATTTATTAAATAACGTCCGCGATAATTTTTGTGCGGCCAGAAATAATGTACAGAGAGCACAATTATGAGTTGCAAAAATAGCAGAATTGGAGACGGCCATGTCTAGGGCAAGATGGTGAAATTTGTTGGAAGACAAAAGTCAGGGTAGCGCTCCAAATATCGAAGCAAAGGCAATGCGCAAAATATTAAATAAAATACAGTAATTAATTATTACCTCCAAGAATTAAATTCTAAAATAAACAATTAAAATACCGAATCCCACAATTCGGACAGGTGTTCACCTTCTGACTTCTAGGTCAAGTCTACCGGCACAACATAATTGAACACTGTATATAATTACTATATTTAATTACATACCTCACATATTTATTTAAATTAATATACCTATCACGAAATTACTAAATTATAACTACAATAATATTAATTATTGTAAAAAGTCGAAAATACCCCTGTTTTCGGAACGTGGTGGTGACATAATGGCCCAAATAAAAATTTAAGTACCCCCATTCAAGGGCCAGCCACCTCTCTCCCCTTTAGGTTAATGGAAAAATCCCAAATTGCCCTCAAGGTTTGTCATGAAGAGCCATTTAATTGAGGATAATTAATTATGAAAGGTTCTAATCTAAATGGAAGGAATATTATATCTAGTCTAATTAATCAAATGAGCCAAATCATGGCTAGTTTAATTCATTGAACCAATAGCCATGTCAAGTCTAGTTGGGTCCACTTGGGCTCACTAGTATCGAGTCTAACTAATGGGCTAACACACTAATCACTAACTATATTAACAATATCAAATATATATATATATATATATATATATATATATATATATATATATATATATATATATATATTACTATTATAATATATAAATAATATAAAATAACAAAAATACCCCTCTCTCAGAATTAGGTAGTTACATTACTATATGAAAGAAAATTGTGTATCTTTGATGTCGATATTTGTCTCGGCATTATAGCTTTGACCATTATGCAAGGCATTTCTGGTGCAAACCAGCTCTTAACCAATCACTGTGATCGAATGCTGGGTTATAATAAGAAGGGCTAGGGATGCTGCAAGACCGACGAAAGCATCGGCTTCGACGTTCTGTAATCAGGGTAAGTGTTCTATGAAGAATCCGGTAAAGGTAGAGATTATGTCAATTGTCGCTTAATGATAAGGAATCAAATCCTCATGTCCGACTTTGTAGTCTCTTCAGACCTGGTTGACTATCAGCTTGGAGTCACCGTAGGCTTCTAGATAATCCACTCGCAACTGTTTAGCCAGTTAGAGCCCAATGATAAGAGCGTTATATTCTGCTACATTGTTGGAGCATGACCATTATCCTGCTGAGGTAGTAGATGGCCTATTCTGCTACATTGTTTTGAGATAGTAAAGCGCCAAGAGAATGATCTATTATACGAAAGTAGAGTAAGAAAGATTTTCTCATGACTGGAGCCACCAACACAGGGGGATTCGTGAGATATGTCTTAATAACGTCAAACGCTCGCTGGGATTCTCTTGTCCAAATGATAGAGACTCCCTTTTTTATCAGTTGTATAAAGGGCTTACATCGTCTAGAGAGGTTCGATATGAACCTCCTGATGTACGACAATCTTTCTTGAAGGCTGCGAATCTCTTTGAGATTCTTCGGAGGGTGCATATCAAGGATAGCCTTTGTCTTCTCGGGGTCTATATCCTCGAAGTTATAATAAATCCCAAGAACTTGCCACAAAAGACTTCTAGGAAGGAATTGGTCGAATTTATCTTGAGTTGGTGTCCTCGCATAAGTTCGAACACTGTCTTCAGATTATGGAGGTGGTCGTCCTAAAAACGGCTCTTAACAGTGATGTCATAAAATATAGCAATCCACTATTTTACGCAGATGTTCACAAAAATGGTGCTCATAGCTCGCTGGTGTTTCCATCACAAAAATACGTAAAAGTTTTATGATCTTTTATATAGATTTTGTTACCACAACAAAGAGTACAAAGAACCCTAATACTGAGAATTCGAAGTTCAAGATTAAGTAATTTAGGAAAGTGTGACGATGGAGATCGAGAACTGCAACAGACTCCTTTACTCCGTTGACGATCTGATGACCAAGGAAGACTGTAAAGTCTCTTGATGTTTGAGTATACGACTCACTGTACGTCTCCCCGTCCGTGTGCTCATGTGGGAAGCATTGTCCCTGTTATTTATAGGCATGGGAGGATCATGCGCGTGCATGCATACGTGTGGATTTTGAGATATCGAATAATCTTACTAACAGAATACGGTTATAACATCGTGGGCACATGTTGCACTACGACTTCCATGTGGCAATAGTTAGGATCAGCTTTTACTGACAACCTGGTTATTGGCATATTTTATCTGCATAAATCGATTATGATACATGGCATACGTCGGTTGCCTGAAGATCTTGGTGATTTGCAACTGAAAGATATCATGCCCCGATCTTCCGTAGGCAATCGACCGTCACCGCCGAGCACGAATCACCGCACCAGCGCTCCTGTGGGATGATCGCTTGACCCATCTGGGCATGATGCTGCATGAGCGTAAGTATCACGCCCGTGCAAGACCGTGATATGAACATGCGGTAAGAGGTCTAAGCCACAGAGTCGCACAAAATGTCCTAGTGCAGCAAAATAATAAATGCATAGGCGATTGGTAACAAGTTCACAGAGTCGTCAATAGCGGAAGCATTGAATAACACTAGTATAGAAGTAAAGCAAACTCTTTATTGATATTGAACAAGTGTTACAAGCGGTGCTAGGCCGAGATTACAAGTTGCTCAAGTCTCTCTCTCTCTGAAATAGTTAAACGTGCCAAGTAGCTACATTTATGGAATGATATATAGGCAATATTCCAATACTATGTCTTCTATATGTGCTTCAGTTCCGGACGCAACACTACAAGGCTCCAGAGTGAACTCCTTACCTTAGCACGCACGAAGGAAGCATCTGCACCGAATGAGGTTCTCCCGCACCCTGCAAGCAATCTGGTGGATTATCAGTACATGAATGCACTAGTGGGGAGGCTTCTCGCCCACTCGACAAATACAAACACGTTATATAGGTTTCGTGTACCATCTATTAAGTTATCTTTCTAGTTTTTCCTTAGGATCAATTTTATGGCAATGATGAAAAGCCTAACTCATGTGGCAGTACCATGTAAGATATAATAAATACGGTAAGACTTACTAACTTACCATTTGTCCTTCCCTGTCCAAGGAAAACCAAGTTAATTCAAGTACGAGTATATGTATAATGAATCCAGGGGCAATAGTATATGCAAACACAAGTCTTGTAAGCGAGACTATATTTTAGGTGCACGATTTACTCGGATTATCAGGTGTGTTGCATAAGATGTTCAAGTGCTCCATATGTATAGGTGTGTTACACTCATGATCGTTCAGGTGTTTCAGCTTATTGGATGTGATGCAATGACTTGTACGCGGATTGCTGCTAAGCAAGGATGACTTATCTATATGAATAGGAGTCGCTGGCATAGCCATAAAGGATGGACTATTGACGAGAATGGAAAGCAACGAAAGTACAGGGTGCACTGCAAGCTATCTCGCCAATATAGTAGACCCCGGGCCATTGACGAGAATGGAAAGCTGCAAAAGTACAGGGTGCGTTGCAAGCCATCCCGCCAATATAGTAGACCCACTAGCGAGAATGGTGCAGTATGAAGCACACACGCTATCCTGCTATACAGTATATTCCATCAGGATCGGATTGGCCCCGATGCCCCGGTGACCATCTGTGGAACGAGATCTGAAGATCCTCCTTGTTTCCAAGTTGTCCGCGACATGCAAGTCTTGGACTTCCAAATTCACATCTGGACAAGATAATCCATGATTTTTGTTCTTAACGAGCATTGCTATATGAGTTGTTCTTAATTTGCTAGACATGATTCTTGTTCAGATATAAACTTGACATAATTCTCGTTCAGTGTTCCACTTGCCTTTATGTATTCCCCTGGTTTGGGGATTGCCTTGGCGACCTAACGGTCCCGGATACTTGCAGGTTCATAATGCACAAAAGGACTATTTAATGGTCTTTTGGCTAACAAGATGCATGCACGATATGTGATAGTGTTACTTGATTGTGGCATAAGTTTCATTATGGCAAGTATTGGATCGAGGCAATATTACAAGTTAACATATAAGTAGGAAAGCATGCATTTTTAATGACAACATAAGCATTTATGTTTGGCACGGGTCTAAGGGTAAGCAAGGAGTGAAACCGTAAAGGGACATACCGAGCGACATAGTCTATGGGCGTGCAGTGTAGCAAGTAAAGCAGAGCACTACGAAGAGTATAATGTTCTACTCGAGGCATAGCAGGGTCTAGTTGCACAAGACAGAGGTAGCATACGAGGGTCCATATATAAGCAAAGTTTTATTTCCATGTTCTAACACAAGCAATACAAGTTGGGATTATTTCCTTAGGTAGATGAATTGTATTCTTTATTAGCATGCAGGGGGTGATTCACCAAGCAACTAGCATGTATCATCCATATTTTAAATTGTGCTGGCTAAGCAAAGACAAGTTCATCGTAGCCACCCACCTTAGCGATGATTCGCCTCGGTCGAGCGATACTCTGAGCGAGCCTTTGAAAGTCCAAGCCGGAACTCCTGAAGGGCCAAGTCGAAAAATTATTTTCCTCAAACGAGTATTTTTGCCGAGCAAAGCGGGTTGGGTCGTTATACTTTTGTCATTTGAATCGGCTGTCCGCTTGAGCAAAATGGGTCATCACATTATATACCACTCAGAAAAAGTCTCGTCCTCGAGACTTCCTGAGCGCAAGCCGTTCTATGGTATTATAGAATCTATCCCAAGCGTATCAATCGGTACCACTAGATTTGTTCGAACATAATTCTCTACTCGTTCCTTACGTCGTATCGCGTGTATGCTGGGTCAGTCTCTATTGCGCCTTAGCGCGGAACATATATTGCTTAACGCGAGGTACGTTATAATCCATCGTGAATGATGATCTAAGGCTGAGACAAACTTATATAAGTTATTATACTTGTCCATGCAGATATTCACTTGCACTATCATTCGAGATCAGCATATCGCGAGTATGGATCGTGCACATATTCAAAGTTCATCTCAAACATATGCACGCCAACCAACTTAGCGATAGTGAAGTCTTAACACTCAAGTTTCACTTATCATTGAGTCTTGGATCATGCACACGTTTAAGGTATCCCTCAAATATATGCATTCAACCAAACTTAGTGATAGTGAAATCGGATAAGCTACTTGCAAAAATCTCAAGGGTCTCATTTTTATAAATCACAAGGATACTTTCGACAGGATCAATCAAATTCTAAGTTATTTCTATTCCAACTCAAATCAATCTTTTGCACTATCGTTGAGCATGATATATCCGATCAACCGACTAGCATCCATCAGTTCGGGTCAAACATAGCACACGCTTACCGTTTCAAGTCTAATACTAAGTCATGTTGCCCTAGTTCTATGGCTTTGTTCAGGCAATATTCTAAAGTCAGTTACACAAGTTCTCTCACTCGGCACAGGATCGTCTGCCTAATTGCTAGGTCAGTTCATAAGGTCATAGGTACAAGTTCAAGCATACGATTCATCGTACAAATTCGTCATACGATGCTTGCCCTAATTCCTAAGGCCAAACCATTATTTATTTGCACGGGATATTCTATCCAAGCTTATTTTACTCAAATTTCTAAACATCGAGAATGGATTATTCTACACATAATGACACATTCGTTTGTACAGGGGTCGAGTTCGTTCAAGGAATCCATGATATATTCAAATTTTAGGACAAGCCTAGTAATTCGCATAGTCTATCTCCTTAAGTATATTTGATAGAATCTATATATCTATTCCAAGTTTAGACCACCAAGCCAAGATTCAATTTTAAACTTTTGTTTATAACTCCAAGTCGTCCAACATAATTTACGTATCTGTTCATGAAACCATCCAACATAATTTATGTCACTACCAAATTTTCTATGAGAGAGTATTCTGGTAATTTTATAATTAATTAAATATTGTACATATTGAAAATTATTTATTATATTATTTAATTATTTTTATATGTTAGTTTATTTTTTTGGACTTGTGTTAGTGGACCTAACTAGTTTAGATTAGATCTATGGACTAGCATTTATAATTAGTTAGAATTGAGCCCAACTAGAAGCCCATTCATTAGGAGAAGGATTAATTTAATTAAATCCATTAGACTAGAAAATTCTCTCCTTAATTATTTCTTTATGAGAGACCCCAAGGGGTATATTTGATATTTCATAGTAGCTTGGGGAAGGGGCTAAGGGGGTCGTCCATTTAAAAGGGAGAGAAATTTCTCTCTCCTCTTTTTATTCCAAATCTAGACCTAGAATTTTCCTCAACCAAATTCCTTCATTCCCACATCAATTCTCTTCTAAATTTGTTCCCAATTTCTTCCCAAATCATCATTAGAGGCTACTAGGGCAAGGATCTAGAAGGAGGAAGCAAGTATCTACAAAGTAGAGCAAGGATTTACAAGTTGGAGGCCAATTTTATCTAATTTAGAGGTTGTATTGGAAATCCATCTCCCAATAGCTACAATTCAATTTTTTCCCTTTAATTAGGTTCTAAATATGTGTTTTAATCATTAGGAACCATACCATATGATGAGACTACCCAGAGGAATTGGAATTAGGTTCATAGGAGGCCTATGGAGAAAGTTATGGTGTATTTTGTGTCAATTTTGGGAGAATTTCGAGATTGACACATGTTGTGTTTGTCAATTGGTCAATTAGACCAAATTGTCATATGTTTGATTGTTTATGGCTAGTGTCGTGTCCACAATTGGATACGTGTAGGCCATATCCTAAGAATTTGGAGATACGGGTTGATTTGGGGGGTTTTCCTCCGACACGGGATTTTGTGCATGTCATATTTTGACACAGACATGTAGATGTGTGTTTGGCTCTTCGTATTATTCATAAATAGTATTTTAGACTTGCTTGTGTCCTTCAGGGTATGTTTGGTTGTGTGGTGGACTCGTATCATAAGTGTATCATAGATCTAGTATGATACGGGTGCGATGCACTCCACGTATTTGTTGTATTGCATTCCTCAATTCATTTGACTTGTTGATACCTATTAGTATTATATATTAGATATGATATATATTATGTATGTATCTATATTATTTTATATAGGTATATATATAGCTATGTGTCTATGTGTTTATAAGTGTATATATGAGTGTATATACCTTTGTGTATAAGTGTATCTATAGGTATATGTGTATGTTGTATATATATGTATATATGTAAGAGGGGATATATCTATATGTGTATATGTGTGTTGGTATATATATATATATATATATATATATATATATATATATATATATATATATATATATATATATATATATATATATATATATATATATATATATATATATAGAGAGAGAGAGAGAGAGAGAGAGAGAGAGAGGAGTGTGTATATATATATATATATATATATATATATATATATATATATATGTGTGTGTGTGTGTGTGTGTGTGTGTGTGTGTGTGTGTGTGTGTGTGTGTGTGTGTGTGTGTGAGTATACATATATATGTATATAAATAGTGTACTGATATATATACATAGTGTTTATGTATCTAGATATATTGAGAGGTATATAGTTATATATATAAGTGCATATAGATATATAGATACTAGTGAGAGTGTGCATTATTATGTGATGTGTTGTGGTGGGTACTAGAGGGGTCGGGCAGTGACTGAACTACTCACCAGGAATCAATGAGCAGTAGTATCAGTTTTAGTGTAACACCAGCACATCCTCTTTAGCCATCAGGTGCAGCAACAGTAGCTTTAACGGGGCAGTCTCCAGCGTGCAACAGCAAGCAGAGTAGAGCAACAGCAAGCAGCTAGTGGTACCAGCAGCAGCAAACGCAGCAGTGCGAGAAGCAGTAAGCAGCTAGTGGTACCAGCAGCAGCAGCAGGAAACGCAGCAGTACGAGCAGCAGTGTGTGCGGCAGTTCAGTGAACAATATACAGTAGAGCATTCATATCAGCACAGTAGCCTTAACAGCAAAGTCGATGCAGGGGTCAAGGCATGGGTTAGCTAGTTGGGTTAGTGGTTAGTTGTTATAGCTAGTAGTTTAGATAGTTAGTAGTTAAATGCATTATTAGTTTAATAGTTAGTTAGATATAGGTAATAGTTAGCCTAGTAGCTATGTGTAGTATATGTATCTATGTTTTCATATGTATTATATGATAAGTTAGTAGGTATGTAATTAATATGTATCATATGTTAATAGTTATTAGCATTTCATAGTTAGTTAATGGTGGGTAAATAATTTAGCTATATGTTAGTTATGGTTTAGTGTTTGGGTAGTGAACTATGAATGAGAATTTGACTTACCTTGGGATACCAAGGTAGTGTCAAGGTATCGGGTCGATACTCAAGGTTTGGGTTTGAGTATCAAGATGGGTGTGTAGGTAGTGAGATACGCATTGGTTCAAAGCCAAGGTATCTGATTTACATTAGTTAACTAAGCTACTATATGTATTATCTTGTATATATATAAATTAATATTTTTATATCTAAAGCTTGTGTATCCTGAGATACGGTATCTTAGTGATTTTTTAGTATCTTAGATTAACCAGTGTGACATATTTTTATAGTGTTTGAACCCAATATCCTAAAGATAGACTCATACAACCTAGAAATAGGTAGTTTGACCAAGTTTGACCAGTTTGACTTAGAGTTGACCTAGTTTGACTGTTTCAACTTAGAAATGGCTCTTTGACCTAGATGTTGACTAGTTTAACTTATTTTTATTCTGAAATCTTGTATTGATATTATATTCTATATCTAGGTCTTCGAGGCACCGTACCAGACATCTGTGATACTATTTACCAGACTTCAGGCAAGTATATTCTTTGATAGTTTCTCATTTATGATATCTTCTATGTCTCGTGTATCTAGTATAGATATCATTCATTTCTTGACACGATGGTTACACGGATTGGTATATTCGAATCTCGTCATGAGATATTATTTCTTGGTATGTATAGTGTATCTTGTGCAAGCCTTGTTTCCTTGTTCTTCTTCTATATGTACAGACACTGATTCTCGCAGAGACTTGCTACCTTCCTAGAGAATCCCATGTCATGACATATCATGGTTGGATCTACTATACTAGTCGGGGGTGGAGAATATTTTAGTATAGATATGTTATCATACCCTCCTTGTGCATGTCTTGTTCCTTGTGAGTGTTGGTCATACACCGCATGTATGACTAGCCAGGCCCTTATCCTTGTGCAAGTTCATAAGTCGATCACATGTTAAAACTAGTACTCACTCACTTAGTTATTAGTATTCTTGGTCATTGTCATATTGTTCATTCTCGTATTTATTTCAGTATTTTCTTATTGTATGTTTCTTGTATCTATTGTTGCATCTTGTATATTCATATTTATTTACTGTTATATAGTTTATATTATTGATTAGAACTGATGTTAGAGATATACTCTTCTTATTTTCTTGCTGGATATATTTTTTCCAGATGACATTGAGGAGTGGTACCCCACTCATCACGGACCTCAGGATATTGTGGGTTTAGAGCTAGAGACCTTGGCTCAGGAGGGTCTTATCCCGACTGAGACAAACGATCCAGGACTTGTAGCACCTTAGTTATTCTTTTGTACTGGATTTGTCTCCAACTTATTTTTATTATTTCTCTGACTTATTTATTATTATTTTGACTTATGAGTTATATTATGACAATTCTATTCTTTATCATATTCGTGCATATTTCCATCTTAGATATGTGATTGAGTATATTGATATTGTTGGTGGCATATTATATTAATTAGATAGATTCCCAAACAGTATTCTACCGCTGATGCTGTAGTGTAGGAAGGACGTTATTCCTGACTTGCATCACTAAACCGGGTGCGGATCGTGACACGTGTTTAGTAGTGGTCCGTGCAGGTCTTCGAGGTCGTAATTAGTGCAATTCGTAGTGGTGCTCTTATTTGAGTACTATTACGAGCCTGTTTCAGGATATACTATATAGGCTATAGGCTGAGAATACTCAATCACATATAGAAAAAAACTCTTTTAATTCAATTCAACTATTTTTTTTGATATTAACATTTGATCTTTAACTGTCCTTTCTTAGAGTATCTTACATCATGTGACATATTGATTCTTTTCTTTCACTTTGTCTCAGGATGCCACCTAAGACTAGATCATAGCAGGGGAGAGCAACTTTTTAGAGGTCTGCGACTTTCCGAGGGCCTACACCAGTCACTTCTCCGGTGATTGGCGTATCAGCTGTGTTCGGGGGTCCATCTCCTACTCAGAGGACTGTTTCGGCTGTATCTGAGGGACTTCTATCTCCACCTTTCATGCTGACAAATGCGACACAGATGTTCACACTATTTTGTAAGATATTGGAGGCATAGATGGCTCAATCTAAGGCACACCAGAGACAGACCGACGTCATACGGCAGGGCATCGAGAGTGCTTATCAGCTTGCTTATGTCGTAGTAAAGAGAGGAGTTCTGGTCTAGCAGTAGGTTGCTCCTCAGGTTGCTCAGCTTCGGCCAGGCAACATTCAGGACTTCAAGAAGCTGGAGCCTAGGGTCTTCAAGGGGACGAAGGGCATCATTTACGCTGATGATTGGCTTGAGGACATTGAGCATCTCATGAGGGTGTCTCGTCTTTCTGAGGATCTGAAGTTTGAGGCGGTAGGACTTCAGCTGTTCGACGTCGCCCACACTTGGTTCAGGAATAAGCCAATTCTTGCTGACACAGGACAGTCTTGGGAGGTATTCAAGGACCTCTTCAAGAAGAAGTTCATTGCTCAGGCAGACATGTTAGACTTGGAGAGGCAGTTTGAGAGCCTTATTCAGGGGAGCATGTATGTGGAGGAATACGCCGCAGAGTTCGGCAGGCTGAGCTAATTTATAAAGTATTTGGTGAGGGAGGCAGAGGTTCGAGCTATTCATTTTTGCGAGGGTCTAAACTGGGAAGTAAAGATCCTCATTCCATATTTTTATGGGACCTACTCTGAGATACTTACGGAAGCATGCAAGGTTGAGTGGGAGTTGGGTTTAAAGCCCAAGAGAGATCGTAATTCTTTTCTGGGGGCAAACAACAACACAGTATCTTTCAAGCATCCTCATTTTTAGTCCAGGCCTTTTCAGCAGTCGCAGCAGCACCAGACTCCAACTAGGGCATCGTTTCACCAGGCACCACAGTAGCAGAGACAGTTATTGCAAGCTTTCTGTCATATCTGTAAGAAGTCCGGCCATATCTGGAAAGTTTGCAGAAAGAGGTTGGGAATTTGTTTGTATTATGGAACCGAATGACATCAGTTGAGAGAGTGTCCTTCCAATCCTTGTCGTGCAGTTCAGGGAGCAGCTCCCGCGGCGAGGACAAAGGCGAGACCATCTGCAGTAAAGCCGAGGGGACCGCCGCTTCTGACCCAATAGCAACGTTATGCCCAACAACAACATCAGGGAGGTGCATGTCAGGGACGAGCATTTTTTATGACAGTCGAGGAGGTTGAGCCCACCGGAGATGTCATCACAGGTTCTATTCTTCTTGATTCCATTCCAGCTTTAGATTTATTTGATAGTGGTATTTCCTATAGTTTTGTATCTGTTTCTTTTGCTCGAAAGCATGGTTTGGTAGCTGAGTCTTTGCTTAGGACTTATAAGATCATGACCGGGGAGGCATTATCCTGGTTAATGATATTTGCAAGGATCGAAGAGTTACTTTGGGAGGCCGGGAGTTGAGTGTGTGTCTACTTGTAATGCCACTTCCGAGCTATGATATTATACTCGGGATGGATTGGTTAAGTAGGCACCATACTAGTATAGATTGTAGAGGAGGTAAAGTTTTGTTTAGTCCAGCAGGAGAGACAGAGTTTGAGTTTGCTAGAGGAGCTGCAGAGAAGGAAGAAGGCATTATCTGTGGAACTATGGTGGAAGACAAGGAGTTGCCGTATCTGTTGATAGCAGAGTACTTGGATGTGTTTCCTAAGAAATTGCCAGGTTTATTGCCAGATCGAGATATTGAATTCTCTATTGACTTGGTGCCAGGTGCAGAACCAATTTCACAATATGACTATAGAGTAAACAATAGCGAGCTGGTCGAGCTAAAGAAGCAGGTGGATGAATTACAGGATAAGGGATTTATCAGATCGAGTTCTTCACCGTGGGGAGCCCCGGTATTGTTTGTACCAAAGAAGGATGGATCGGTGTGCATATGCATTAATTACAGGGCATTGAATAATCTCACTATCAAAAATATATACCCTTTGCCATGGATTGATGACTTGTTCGATCAGTTGAGTGGTGCCAAGGTATTTTCTAAGATAGACTTGAGATCAGGCTACCACCAGAAGAAAGTGAAGCCGAAGGACATACCAAAGACTGCTTTGAGGACTCAGTATCGTCAGTATGAGTTTATGGTGATGCCGTTTGGGTTGACTAATGCCCTGGCGGTATTTATGATTTTGATGAACAAGGTGTTCTATCAGTACCTTGACAAGTTTATGGTGGTGTTCATCGATGACATTCCCATATACTCGAAGATACCGGAGGAGCACGAGGAATATTTGCGGATTGTATTGGATGTGCTGAGGAATAAGAAGCTGTATGGGAAGCTGTCCAAGTATGAGTTATTCTTGTATAAGGTAGAGTCCTTGGGACATGTTGTGACTGGTAATAGAATTTTAGTGGATCTGAAGAAGATCACAGCAGTGTAGTCTTGGAATACCCTAAGTTCAGTAGCAGAGATCAGAAGTTTCTTGGGTTTGGCAGGATACTACAGGAAATTTGTGCAAGATTTTTTGAGGATTGCCAAGCTAATGACCAGACTCGCCAGGTAGGAAGTAGAGTTTGTTTGGACGGAGGAGTGCCAGGTTGCTTTTAAGAAATTAAAGAAGAGGTTGACGTCTATTCCTATTTTGATGCGTCCATCAGGGTCTGGTGGTTTAACTATTTATAGTGATGCATCAGAGAAATGTTTGGGTTGTGTTCTTCAGCAGAATGGAAAAGTGATTGCCTACGCATCCAGGCAATTGTGTCCTCATGAGAAGAACTATTCTACCTATGATTTGGAGTTAACAACAGTCATCTTTGTCCTGAAGTTATGGAAATACTATTTGTACGGAGAGCGTATGGAGATCTTCACAGACCACAAGAGCTTGAAGTACATTTTTACGCAAAAGGAGTTGAATATGAGGCAGCGTCGATGGTTGAAGATGATGAAGGATTTTTACATATCTTTGTAGTATCATCCTGGAAAAGCTAATATAGTTGCCGATGTCTTGAGCAGGTATCTGGTAGCTATGTTCTTGACGCAGGATCGATATTTGTTGGAAGACTTAGAGAGCTTAGGCATTAAGGTGGTAGTTTCTGGTTTTGCTATACAGATATGGGGGTTGCAGATACACTCAGAGTTGATGCACAGGATCAAGGCAGCCCAGTATGAGGATGTATCTCTGAGGAGCATCAGAGCTTAGGTGAGAGAAGGATTAGAGGATGATTTTACCATTGTTGAGGATGGTCTTTTACGATATGGTGTTAGATTATATGTGCCTAGCGGAGAGCTGCGTAAGAAGATATTGCAGGAAGCACATCACTTTCAGTATTCCATACATTCAGGTGCCAACAAGATGTATCCGGATATGATAGAGAGTGTGTGGTGGTATGGCATAAAGAGGAAAGTAGCACAGTTTGTATCCAGATGCTTACTGTACCAGCAGGTGAAAGCCGAGAGGGAGAGGTTATGCGGTTTACTTTAGCCATTACCCATTCCAGAGTGAAAGTGGGAGCACATTACTATGGATTTTGTGTCCGGACTTCCACGATCTCCAGGAGAAAAAGGCGTAATTTGGGTCATCGTTGATTGGTTGACCAAGTCGACCCACTTTTTACCTTTAAAGGTAGGTTTGTCTACGAAGAAGTTGGAAGAGATCTATATGAGGCAGATCATCAGGATATAAGGAGTTCCTGTCAGCATAGTCTCGGATCGGGATAGTTGTTTTACTTCTTATTTCTGGAGGAGTTTGTAGGCGAGTTGGGGCACCCAGCTCAAGTTCAGTACTACATATCATCCCTATACAAATATAGAGATGTCACCATTTGAGGCTCTCAAGGATATGCTACGCACTTGTGTACTAGATTTTGGGAGATCTTGGGAGGACTATATCCATTTGATAGAGTTTGCTTACAACAACAGCTACCAGGCTAGTATAGAGATGTCACCATTTGAGGCTCTGTACAGTCGGAGATGTCGTACTCCCTTATCACTGGAAAATATTGGAGAGAGAGCTTTGCTAGGGCCAGAGATGGTTGTGAATGCAGCGGAGAAGGTTAAGCTGATCTGAGACAGACTTCAGGTGGCGTATGACAGACAGCGGCATTGGGCCGATAGCCACCGGAGACCTTTGGAGTTTGAGGTATAGTTTTAGATTTTTGTTTTGTGCTTTTTATTGGTTGTTTGTTATATATTAAGTTCTTAAGTTTGTGTTTTTTTCTAAGTTGGTGGTTTGGTGTTTCTGAGGATTTCTCCGACACGAGGCACGATTCGCTTCCGTGAAGGCGGAAAGCTTAGTTTGTGATTCATCGGACATTTCACTATTCTAGAGACGGTCTATGTAGTTGCTCATAGACTAGACTTGCCACCTGCATTGGAGGGAGTATACAACGTGTTTTATGTATCACAGTTGATACGGTACATGGCGGATCCTAATCATATGTTGGATCACTCGGAAATAGAGGTGGACCCTACTCTTAGCTATCCAGAGCAGCCAATTGAGATTCTGGATCAAAGAAAGAAGGTGCTGAGCAACCAGACTATTCCCTTGGTATGCGTCGCATGGAACATCACTCTCCGAGGGAGTCTACCTAGGAGAGAGAGAATGAAATACGAGAGCGTTACCCATATTTGTTTGTGCCTTGAGGTATGTTCTTTCTTAGTTATGTCATGTTCTGTACTTTTTGCTCTGTTGTGTTATTTTTTGGGGGTAGTTATCGTCTTTGAATTTCGAGGACAAAATTATTTTAAAGGGGGTAGACTTGTCACTCCACATTTTCTAGGAGAGGATATTTTGGTAATTTTATAATTAATTAAATATTATATATGTTGTATAATTATTTATTTTATTATTCAATTATTGTTAGATGTTAGTTTATTATTTTGGACTTATGTTAGTGGACCTAACTATTTTAGATTAGATCCATGGACCAACATTTATAATTAGTTAGAATTGAGCCTAATTAGAAGCTCATTCATTAGGAGGAGGATTAATTTAATTAAACACATTAGCCTAGAACCTTCCCACCTTTATTATTTCTTTATGAGAGGCCCTAAGGGGTATATTTGATATTTCATTATAGCTTGGGGAAGGGGCTAAAGGGGCCGGCCATTTAAAAGAGGGGGAAATTTCTCTCTCCACTTTTCATTCCAAATCTAGATCTAGAATTTCACTCAACCAAATTCCTTCATTTCCACATCAATTTTCTACCAAATTTCTTTCCAATTCCTTACTAAATCACTATTGGAGGCTAATAGGGCAATAATCTAGAAGGAGGAAGCAAGGATCTACAAAGAGGAGCAAGGATCTACAAGTTAGAGGTAAATTTTACCTAATTTGGAGGTTGCATTGGAAATCCATCTCCCAATAGATATAATTCGATTTTTTTTCTTTAATTAAGTTCTAAATCTATGTTTTAATCATTAAAAACTACCCCATATGATGAGTCTATCCATAGGAATTGGAATTAGGTTCATAGGAAGCCTATGGAGAAAGTTATGGTGTGTTTTGTGTCAATTTTAAGAAAATTCTGATATTGACACATGTTGTGTTTGTCAATTGGTCAATTAGACCAAATTGATATGTATTTAATAATTTTTGGCTAGTGTCGTATCCATAATTGGATACGTGTAGGCCGTATCCCAACAATTTGGAGATACAGGTTGATTTGGGAGTTTTCCTCCGGCACGGGACTTTGTGCATGTCACATTTTAACACGGATACGTAGATGTGTGTTTGGCTCTTTGTATTATTCATAAATAGTATTTTAGACTTGTTCGTATCCTTCGGGGTATGTTTGGTTGTGTGGTAGACTCGTATCGCAAGCGTATCATAGATCTAGTATGATACGGGTGCGATGCACTGCACGTGTTTGTTGTATTGCATTCCTCAATTCATTTTACTTATTGATACCTATTAGTATGATATATTAGATATGATATATATATGTATTGTGTATGTTATATTATATTATATAGGTTTAAATATATAGCTATGTGTCTATATGTTTATAAGTGTATATATGAGTGTATATACCTATATGTATATGTGTATCTATATGTATATGTGTATGTTGTGTATAAATATATATATGTAAGAGGGGATATATCTATATGTGTATATGTGTGTATATATATATATATATATATATATATATATATATATATATATATGTTTAGAGAGAAGAGTGTATATATATAGGTTGATATATATATATATATAGGTGAGTATACATATATATGCATATAAATAGTGTAGTGATATCTATACATAGTGTTTATGTATCTAGATATATTAAGAGGTATATAGTTATATATATATAAGTGCATATAGATATATAGATACTAGTGAGAGTGTGCATTGTTGTGTGCTGTGTGTGTGATGGGTACTAGAAGGGACGGGCAGTGACTGAACTACTCACCAGGAATCAGTGAGCAGCAGTATCTGTTTTAGTGTAACACCACCATATCCTCTTTAGCCATCAGGTGCAGTAACAGTAGCTTCAGCGGGGCAGTCTCCATCGTGCAACAACAAGCAGAGTAGAGCAATAGCAAGCAGCCAGTGGTACCAGCAGCAGCAGCAAACACAGCAGTGCCAGCAGCAACGTGTGCGACAATTCAGTGAACAATATGCAGCAGAGCATTCATATCATCACAGTAGCCGTAATAGCAAATTCGAGGCAGGGGTCAAGGCATGGATTAGCCAGTTGGTTTAGTGGTTAGTAGATATAGCTAGTAGTTTAGATAGTTAGTAGTTAAATGCATTGTTAGTTTAATAGTTAGTTAGATATGTGTAATAGTTAGCCTAGTAGCTATGTGTAGTATATGTATCTATGTTTCGGTATGTATTATATGATAAGTTAGTAGGTATGTAATTGATATGTATCATATGTTAGTAGTTATTAGCATTTCATAGTTAGTTAATGGTGGGTAAATAATTTAGCTATATATTAGTTATGGTTTAGTGTTTGGGTAGTGAACTATGAATGAGGATTTTACTTACCTTGAGATACCAAGGTAATGTCAAGGTATCGGGTCGATACTCATGGTTTGGGTTTGAGTATCGAGATGGGTGTGTAGGTAGTGAGATACGCATCGGTTCAAAGCCAAGGTATCTGATTTGCATTAGTTATCTAAGCTACTATATGTATTATCTTGTATATATATATATATAAATTAATATTTTTATATCTAAAGCTTGCGTATCCTGAGATACGGTGTCTTAGTGATTTCTTAGTATCTTAGATTAACTAGTGTGACCTATTTTTATAGTGTTTGGACCTTATATCCTAGAGATAGACTCATACAACATAAAAATAGGTAGTTTGACCAAGTTTGATCGGTTTGACTTAGAGTTTACCTAGTTTGACTATTTTGACTTAGAAAAGGCTCTTTGACCAAGATGTTGAGTAGTTTAACTTATTTTTATTCTAAAACCTTGTATTGATGTTATATTCCATATTTAGGTCTTCGAGGTACCGTACCAGATATTTGTGATACTATTCATCGGACTTCAGGTGAGTACATTCTCGGATAGTTTCTCATTTATGATATCCTCTATGTCTCGTATATATAGTGTAGATATCCTTAATTTTTGACACGATGGTTACACGGATTGGTATATCCGGATCTCGTCATGAGAGATTATTTCTTGGTATGTATGGTGTATCATGTGCAAGCCTTGTTTCCTTGTTGTTCTTGTACATGTACAGGCACTGATTCTCGAGGAGACTTGCTACCTTCCTAGAGAATACTGTGTCATAGCGTACCATGGTTGGATCCACTATACCAGTCGATGGTGGAGAGTATTTTAGTGTAGATATGTGATCATACCCTCCTTATTCATGTCTTGTTCCTTGTGAGTGTTGGTCATACACCGCACGTATGACTAGCCAGGCCCTTATCCTTGTGCAAGTTTCCAAGCCGATCATATGTCAAAATTAGTACTCACTCACTTAGTCATTAGTATTCTTATTCATTGCTATATTGTTTATTCTCGTATTTATTTCAGTATTTCTTTATTGTATATTTTTTGTATCTATTGTTGCATCTTGTATATTCATATATATTTACTGTTACATAGTTTATATCATTGATTAGAACTGCTATTAGAGATGTACTCTGCTCCTTTTCTGACTGGATATATTTTTTTTAGATGATATTGAGGAGTGGTACCCCCACTCATTACGGACCTCGGGATATTGTGGGTTTAGAGCCAGAGACCTTGGCTCGGGAGGGTCTCATCCCGACTGAGATAGACAACCCAGGACTTGTAGCACCTTAGTTATTCTTTTATACTGGATTTGTCTTCACCTTATTTTTATTATTTCAACGACTCATTTGTTATTATTTTGACTTATGAGTTGTATTATGACTATTCTATTCTTTATCATATTCGTGTGAATTTTCATCTTAGATATGTGATTGAGTATATTGATATTGTTGGTGGCATATTATATTTATTAGATAGATTACCCAAACAGCGTTCTACTACCGATGTTGCGGTGTAGGATAGGCGTTGTTCCTGACTTGCATCCCTAAACCGGGTGTGGGTCATGACAATTTATTCCAGGTTCTAGGCTAACTTATCCATGAAACACTTTCGAATCACTTACATTTTCAAATTCTTCTTATCGTGTTGAACCATAAGCCAAGATGATCCATTAGTTGTCACTCTTTGGTCTCCTACAAATTTGTTCACCCTCGTTGGATATGAGATTACCACGTCAATGCTCCCACTGGATAATCGTCCTAATCCGGGCATGACGCATATACGAGTAAAGAGTTTGCACAAGATACACCATAAATACCAAGGAATAACATCTCATGATGAGATCTGGATATACCTATCCATGTAATCATCGTGTCAAGAAATCAAGAATATCTACACTAGATACAATAAACATAGAGAATATCATAAATAAAAAACTATCAGAGAATGTACTCGCCTAAAATCCGGTGAACAATATCAACACTACCAAAATATGATGAAATAGCAACATTTTTTAGCGATGTCTTAATAAAATATCGCTAATATTAAAGATTTCAGCGACTTCAACAATAAACGTCACTATACATTGGTGACATATAGTGATGTTTAGCGACAGTAATTAAATTTTTTAAAGAATAGTCGCTATAGGCTTCTTTAAGGTCGATGAACGTCGCTGAGTTTTTTAATTTAGTGACGTTTAGCGACGTATTTAGCGACGTTTGGTTTTTCAATCTTTAGCGATGTTTTTAGCAATTTTTATAATATTGTAAGCTATTTTTATTCGCGACGTCATAAGTTGACATCGCTAAACGTCGCTAAAATTTTAATATAGGTTTCGATTCCCCCTTCTATCGAAGACTTTCCCCAAATTTTCAAAAACTTCCCCCTCTCCGGCGAAGTGCACCCTCCGGCGCCACCTACTCCGGCGTCCCCCTCCTCCTCCTCCTCCTCCTCCTCCTCCTCCTCTAGGTAAACCCTAACTCTCTCTCTCTCTCTCTCTCTCTCTCTTATAGATGCACACACACGATATAAAACTGACACGACACACACACACTGACACAGACACGACACAAACTATGAAAGAGGGTATAAATCCTAACCCTAACCCGAATCTCTCTCTCTCTCTCTCTTAGAGATGCACACGACATGACACTGACACAGACACGACACACACACACTGACACAAACACGACATAGACTGTCACAGAGGGTGCAAACCCTAAACCTAACCCTAACCCTAACCCGATCTCTCTCTCTCTTTCTCTCTCTCCCTCTCACACACACACACAGATGCATACGACATGACACTGACACAGAAATGACACACACACTGACACAGATACGACACACACATGACACGGACTGTCACAGAGGGTGTAATGCCTGTTGTGATACTCAAGTTTAAAATGCAACTTCAAATTGCTGCTACCTAATACCGCACTCTGCTTTGTACGATGGTATGCACAGACCCTGTGAATTCTGCCCAACGCTCATGTGCACATCAAATGTGCACTATCGGGTCTGTGTAGATGGTGTGTACAACAGCCTCTCCCTATCTTATTGCTCACTGTGTTGCTCCCTAAATCTGTTGTCAACATGACATATACTCCTATGGACAGGCACTCCCCTATAACCAGATGACTAATACTTAAAGCAATGCATAAACCCTAACCCTAACCCAAATCTGCTAAGTTGACACTAACTGATGTACTGCAATATGAGTATCCATGATACAGAGTTGAACGAAGAAGTATCAGCGCTAGGACTAGGTGTATCAGTGCATGTACTGTATTCCTGAGTATTCTTATGTGTGTGTAGACGAGTAGATGTATAACATAATTGGGTATTCTTGTGTATATATGCTAGGACGAGTGGATGTACTTTTACTGTGTAGTCTAAATCAACATGTTCATCCCATGAAGTCAGTGAACATAGTTACTACTGTATGCAGTCAAATCTCAAACCACATCAAAGAAGTTACAAGTAGTGATACAATTGTCATGTAAAACCATATTTAAAGAACATTATTAAATTTTCTTAATACCCTTAACCCCCTTTGACTAATTTACTAATCATGTTTTATACCGCATTGCTTAATTTAGTAATCTCTATTAAAAAAAATTTAATGCAATTGTCATGTAATTGTGAAATTAATGTTGTAAAAGTTAGGAAAGATATTATGAAGTTGGTTATCCAGAGACAAAGCACTTGACGATGTCTTCTCCTCTATGTCATTAATTATTAATAAAAAATATTTAGAAAAAAGAAAGAAATGGGAGAAGTAGTAAAAAAGAGTAAACTTATCAATACTTTTGCTTAAGAGAAAACTTTTTTACTTTATTATATTTTGTAAATATAGCCTTCTCACCTAGGAAATATATTAGCTTGTACCTCATGTCATATAGGAATAATAATGTATTTGAATCATAATACATTATAAGACTAGACTCTCATAATCCTCCATTTAAACTAGAACTCCATTATGATAAAAAGAAATAAAAAATAAAATCCTAACCCTATATGTCCTCATTCCCAACTCTAAGCTATTCACCCTTCTTTCTTCCATATTATGCCAACATTATCTCAATACCATTTCTATGCTATCACAGAATCTTCTAATATGAGAAGAAACATATAACTGATTATCAGCTTAGAATCACCATAAGTAGTGACAAAGATGGAGACGGATTGGGACAAATTTATGTATCATATACAAATTTATGTAAGATATACAATATTTAGAATTATGATATTTCTATTTAGGAACTAAATTTATTTCACAGTAATCATGATATTCAACAGCATAATGAAAGCATGTTATAGGATTAGTAGTATAAATTAAATATGTAAAAAATATTATATATCACTTATTAGCGATTCTTACCAACGTTCACTTGTCGTATCCCTGCAAAATAAGGATTAGCCTTGACATACACAATATGAATATTATTTGCCAATGATCAATCAAGCATACATAACTGTTCTAGTTAGCATGCAACATAACTATATTAGGATCATTGCAACAAGAAAACACTATCTATGAGTACAATAACATGAACATATAACAACTGAAAGGGCGACATAAAATTATACTTGTAGAATTCCTTAATTACATAAAAAATTGGAAAATATAATTTTTCACAAAAAGAAAGAAGTATATCATATGACTTATATATTATGTTCAGAAATATGAATATTAGTAGCACAAGAAAACTATGGATCACAAAATGGTCCATAAGACACAAAGTTCACCATACAAGCAAACTTAGCAAAACCCATAGAAGCCAGAACCATTAGGCAGTGAAGCAGTACAAGTCCCCATGTAGATGGACTACACCTAAGCAACCATCCATGAATTATGTACTACTTCCCATTAACTACAATTTTTTACCAATGATGCACATTTTTATGAAGTCCTTGGTACCTCAGTATGCAACATGCTTATAGAGTGATGCTAAATTAAGTTGGATTCGCAGTATCGATAAATAAGTATTTGTAATTTTGTATTTGGATAGTTTGTAAAATATTTAGTATTTTCCAAATTAAGGAATTAGTTAAGGAATTTTGTACTGTATTATTAATGTGGAACGTAACATCTATTTTAACTATATGGATACATATATTTATATCTGTTATAAATTATATTTTTTGTTTCTATCTATCTTATCAGATGGCACCCATGACCCGAGCACGAGCACGTCGCTCGAGAGAGGCATCTCCTACTGTTAAGGAGGAAGTGATACCTCCTACTGTTAAGGAGAAAGTGAATGTTAAGGAGGAAGAGGCACCTCCTACTGTTAAGGAGAAAGTGATACCTCCAACTGTTAAGGAGGAAGTGAATATTAAGGAGAAAGAGATACCTCCTATTGTTAAATTGGAAGCGATTGTTAAGGAGAAACTGGCAACTTCTACTATTAAGGAGGAAGTGGTGCCTCCTACTGTTGGGGAGTCACCATCTCAGAGGGGTAGTTCCAGTCACCCAGCTCCTATAGCGGAGATTGATCACATAGACGTTGTTTATGCGAAGTATCTGAGGGACTGGTATCTGCTCCAGCGTATTGGATATCATCGAGATTGAGAAATTGGATAAGACTTACGGTGTAACTGTGATACTTTTATTGTGGTTATTGTGTGACTGTGATACATTTATATTATATTTTTTGTGTGACTGTGATACTTTTAGTTTGTGTTTATTGTGTGACTGTGACATTTCATATACTTTTGTGATATTTTTACGCAAAAAATTCAACGGAGGGTTGTTCCGGGTCTGTCTATTTTTATGAACTATTATAAGTTTGTGTATTTATTTTATTCATATTAAATATATGTTAATTTATCGATGTTGAGTATTCCACCAAAGGGGTCGGCGAACCCAGAGAATTCAACGGAGGGTTGCTCCGGGTCTATTTATATAAATTAGGAATTCATAAACTGCAGAAAGATTGGTTTGGAAACCATTTTATATTTTTTTTATTTTTCACTAAAAATTTAGCGACGTTTAGCGATATTTATATACGTCGCTAAATATGTCGCTGAATATGATGCTAAATACATCGCTAAATACGTTGTTGAATGTCGCAGAATTGTTGACATGGCAGTATTTGCCAGGTCAATAAAATATCGCTAAATGTGTTACAAAACGTCGCTAAAAAGAAAAAAAATTATGACGTTTAGCAACAAAAAATATGTCGCAAAAATAGCGACATTGAGTCGCTAAACGTCGCTAATAAGAAAAATATTACCGACGCAAATACGTCGCTATAGCGATGTTTTGCGACATTTTTTCTATCAGCGACTAGCTTAAATGCGACTTCATTAAAATGTCGCTAATTACGTCGCTAATTTTTTTAGCGACATTTTCAGACGTCGCTAATTTAAATTATTTTGGTAGTACAAAGATGTCTGGTACGGTGCCTCGAAGACCTAAATATAAAATATTATATCAATACAAGATTTTGGAATAAAAATAAGTTAAACTAGTCAAATTATATGTCATAAAACTATTTCTAAGTCAAAATAGTCAAACTAGGTCAACTCAAGGTCAAACTAGTCAAACTTGGTCAAACTTGGTCAAACTAGCTATTTTAGGTTGTATGAGTCTATCTCTAGGATATTGAATCCATACACTATGTATCTAGGCTATAATAGCTATACTAGGATACTAGGATACCAACAAAATACCATATCATAAGATACGTAAGTTATTAGATATAAAAATACAATAATATATATACAATATTAATATATATAGTACTCCTTGCTAAACTAATGCTAAGTGGATACCTTGGATTTGAACCAAATGTGATATCACACCACCTACACCCCCATCTTGATACAAATCCAATACCTCGAGTATAAACCAATACCCTGACATTACCTTGGTATCACAAGGTAATCCAATATCTAACATTAACTAACCATACATACCTCACTATACACTAACATGTACTTAAACGTATAACAATACTATACCAACTAACATAACTAACATACCCATCGGATATTCAATACCCAAACCCAAGATACCTCAACTCTCATTACCTTGGTGTAACTCAAGGTAAACTAGAAATAATATTAACCAATGCTAATGCTAACTAGTGCTTATATATATACTAACTAACTAACATACATACATAACTAACTAATAACTTAGCTTATCTACAATATAATCTCTAAGCACTGCTACACACTATTGCTACTGTTGCTTATTTCTACTACTTCTACTTATCGTTACTGCTGCTTATTGCTTCTGCTACTGCTGCAGCTTACTACTTCTTGCTACTTTTGTTGTTGCTTCTTGCTACTTCTGCTGTTGCTTCTCGCTGCTGCTACTTCGGCAGCTTCTTACTGCTTCTGCTTATCCGGACTGCTTATTGCCCCTAGCTCAAATGCACACACACACACATACACACACACACACACACATACACACACACATATATATATATATATATATATATATATAACTATACTAGTGATGCACATGAACTCTCCTACTCTCCAATGACCACCAACATATCACAATTGAAAATAGAGCACCACACCCGTATCACACTCAATCTATTATACACTTGTGATAAGGCTCCACCACACTACCAAACGTATCTCGAAGGATACGAGAAAGTCTAAAATTATAATTAGAAGCAACACGAAGTGTTAGTTACTCAACTACGTGCCCGTGTCAAAATATGACATGCTCAAATTCCCGTGTCGGAAGAAAAACCCCTAAATTAACTCTCATCGCCAAATTATCGAAATACGGCCTACACGTATCCAATTGTGGACACGACACTAGTCGCACACAACCAAACACGTGTCAATTTGGTCTAATTGACCTATTAACAAAAACACGTGGATTGTACTGCACCCGTATCATACTCGATCTATGATATGCTTGCAATACGTCTCAACCACACCACCAAACATATTCTGAAGGACACGAGCAAGTCTAAAATCATAATTAGAAACAATACGAAATGTTAGCTACTCAACTATGTGCCCGTGTCAAAATGTGCCATGCTCAAACCCCCGTGTCGGAAGAAAAACCCCCAAAATTAACCTGTATCACCAAATTGTCGGGATACAGCCTATACGTATCCAATTGTGGATACGTCACTAGTCACACACAACCAAACATATGTCAATTTGGTCTAATTGACCTATTGACAAACACAAGATGTGCCAATCTCGGAATTCTCCCAAAATTGACACAAAATACCACATAACTTTCTCCATAGGCGTCCTATAAACCTAATTCCAAATCATATGGGTGGCCTTAGTATATGGGAGTGTTCCTAATAATTAAATTAAAGATTTAGAGTCTAATTAGAGAGACAAAATTAAATTATACCTATTGGGAGATGAATTCCCAATACAAATCCCAAATGAGTGTCAACAGCCTTCAATTTGTAGATCCTTGCTCCTCCTTTTAGATCCCTGCTTCCTTCTTGTAGATCCTTACTTTCTCCTTGTTCTAATAGCCTCTAATAATGAGTAGAGAAGGAATTGAGAAGAAATTTGGGTAGAAATTGGTGTAGGGATGAAGGAATTTGGAAGAGGAAAATTCTAGATCTCGATTTGGAATAAAAAATGAAGAGAGAGAGTCTCTCTCCTCCTTCTACTAGGCCGTCTCTACCCCCTCCTCCAAGCTTCTATAAAATGTCCACAATGTCCCTTGGGGATTTCCATGAAAGAATTAATTAAGGAAGGAATATTCTAATCAAATTGGTTTAACTAATTAATTCATCCTCCTAATGAATGGGCTTACTATTGGGCTCAATTCTAACTTGAATAAAATGTTGGTCCAATGATCTAATCTATATTAGTTAGGTCCACTAACACAAGTCCAAAATCAAGTCTAGCATTTAACAATAATTAAATAATATAATAAGTAATATTTACAACATGTATAATATTTAATTAATTATAAAATAACCAAAATACCCTTTCCTAGAATATATGGTAGTGACAAACGGTGTTCACAGTTTGTCAAGTATGGCCTGATCACAAGAAGTAGTATGATATAGTAACATCAACAAGAGGGAGAGGGGAGGCCATACTTGGCAGTACCTACTGCTCAAGGCACCAGGTAAGGGACTTTGGCAGGGATTCAGAGCAACAAAGAGGTGGCATGGTATGCATTATCGGGTCTGATACTGAGACATTCACAGTAGCAGCAAGTGCACACTCGAGCTAGTGAGTGGAAAGGGTTAGTTTAGTATCAGTTGTGCACACATATACAGCAGTAATAGAAAGGGGTATCGGATTTTAAGTAGTGGAAACATCAATTTATGGAGCAACAATAACATCAGGCAGTTATGAAGTAGTGGGGGATCGAGTTAGAGTTTAAGAGAAGGTAGCAGCTGCAGTGCACTGAGTGCACTGCTATGTATGCATCATCAGCAGGTTGGGAAGATCTTGGTATCAAAACTGGGAACTTGGGAGTTCAATTGACAGAGAAGTTGAGGGATACACAAGGGTGTATCAGCTTTTGTGTACCAGTATAGTATCTCAAGTGCAGTAGGGTATTGTTGGAGTACACAAATATTAGGAGCATTGTGTACACAGTGTGTATGTAGGTGTTAAGTAGAGAAATAGAGGAGGCAATATACAGGGTATCAAATGCTTAGGTTGTAGGTATCCTAGTAGGTGTACCTTAGTATCTTGGGTATAATTAAGTAATCGAGTGAAGTATCGAGATACTTTGAGATATTTTAGTTAAGGTATTAGAGGTAAGCATTGATACTAAGGTTTTGGTGTTACCTAAGACAATTAGATACCCAGGGTGTCGTTAAGGTATCAAATATACTAAGGTAGTATGTATATAGCTAAGTTATTGCTAATATAGATATAACTCATAGTTATTAACAAGTATATATATATAGGCTATATATAGATATTAGTAGATATGGTATCCTAGTATATAGCATTAGCTAGTATAGCTAATAACTAGTTATAGACCTAGAAACCTAACCACGACCTAGTATCAACTGGTATGGGATTAAAATCAACCTAGAAGCTAGGTGTGAGCCCAAACCCAAGGTAAATACCTAGTTTGACCTAGTTGGCTAGTATAACCTAGAAATGGCCTAAAAATCATATTTAGTTTGTTTTAGCTTATTTATCATTCATATAAACCAAATGACATGATATTTCATATATAGGTCTGTGTGACACCATCTCAGATACCAAGTTATACCATTTTCTCAAGACCAACAATGAGTACATTTCTTTGTTAGTTTTTATTTCATAATAGTGTATATATCGCATATTCTAGAACTGTATACCGGATTCTGACATAGTGGTTTCATGGACTGGTACTATATGGATCATGTCATGAGATGTTATCCTTTACAGTGTTCAGTGGATACTCCTTCACATATATTTTATCGTGTGTATCGGATATTGATTATCGTGTACTTCATATTCATACACTGCTCGTATTCAGTGTGACTATATTCGTGTTCGTAAAGTGTCATGATTGAACCATTGGTATTGGTTGGGGATTGGAGAGTAAGAGTTGAATATGTGATCAAGCCCAAGTGTATTCGTGTACATGTCGATTATATATCATAAGTGTAATCGAGTTCCTATATTGTATTCGTGTTCAACCCAAATTAATTATATAATGAACTTGTACTCTATGGCACAGTAGTTGGTTTATCTATTTTTTTCTAATTACAATTATTCTATTGCCTATTCTTTATTCCAGCACATTACATGTTCACTCTAGTTTATTGCATTCTGATATTTAGTTATCTTGTATTATTTTCTATTATCTGTTATATATGCTCGATTATGTATTTGGAACTGCTTTCAGAGGTATGTACTTTACTCCAATCCTGACTGGATATATTTTTTAAATGATTAGCTTGTGGACCAGTGTCCCACCTACTACGGACTGTAGAACGATGTACTATTAGAGGATACTCCTTTAGAGCAGGAGAATATAGTACCAGAGGCTGAGGAGGCTTAGACTTATTATTTAGACTTGTATTAGACTCTATTAAGGTTATTGGCATATATATATTATTTCGGACTTGTGGATGTATTGTAACTCTTTTCCTTCGTTATTCCATCTCGTGCTTTATCTTCTTTAGTTTGCTATGTGATTGAGTATAGTTTACCATTATCAGATACCATATTGTTCCTCTGTTTGAAGTTGAGATGACATTGACAAGTACCTTATATATCTTGTGTGAGAAGTTTAGATAGTCTGGATGACCCAGACAGTATTCTACCATCGATGATGTGGCGTAGGCTGGGCGTTGATTACTAATCGTGCCCTTATTCCGGGTGCGAGTCGTAACACGACGCACTTATGAAGACATTGGCATAATGGCAGACTTTTGAAGAAGCTGGCATACTGACTGGGTCGCTAAACGATAACCTCGGTCTACGTGTCGTAACATAGCTGTAATGATTACTTTTGACTCTTTGGTTTATGTATCTGTCAGCTGTCAGTCTATTAAATTAAATGCTGAGATAGAGTGCGCATCTTTGAGCATTTGTGCGCCAACTTTCGTAACATCAAGAAAGTGTGCCACAATAAGAAAGTGTGCCATCTTCTGAAGTTTCAAGAAAGTATGCCACACTAACAAAGTGCGCGTTCTTCTTCTGAAATAAGTAGAAAGTGCGACATCCTCTAAATAAAGATAAAGTGCGCCACTCTTCCTCTGTTGGGTTTATTTGTAGAAAATTGCGCCATCTTCAAGAGGCGGACTTTTTATGCTTCTACAAGACCCCCTTTAAAGTTTTTGAATTCGTTCGAATGAATCCAAAACACTTTGAATTAGAAGCATAAAAGTTGTTTATATATTTATGCGCACACTCTGGATAGAATACCAATAGATTTGTTGATGTGGCTGACATGCACGCATCTTTGACTTGCTTTTTGGTTTTGACGCGGTCTTTGAGGAGAAGCAGACGACTTTTTAGGAACAATTTTTTAGAGCTATTCAAAACTTTGGCATATTTTCTCCTTTAAATAGGAGCAAAACTTTACCAACAATCCCAAACTTATCTCTTTCTTGCTGTAAGACTTGAGTATGGCCACCGTTAAGTATGAACCTACGAAGGTGACCGCAGTAGTATGGCTTTATCGGCTTTGTTGTGCGTCGAGAAGACGCAAGAGGAGACGCTTCTCAATGATGAATAATAGGCTCGTTAGGAGATCGTTACTGCAGAGTTCTTTGTGTGATGGAGCATGATAGGATATCTTAGGCTTCGTCGTTCATGTTGAATTAACGAATTACCCAGAAGACTGTTCGTTGTCTTCAAACCCAGTTCTTTGGAATTACTCTCTTAATATGGCCCATGTGTTGATTACAGGTTTGGGATTGGAATCCCCAACCGAGACTTTTAACGGTGGCACTGGATGGCGATAGCGGAACCTCTTCCGTTTGATTCGCCATATCCTCCATCAAGGCAAAGAAAGAAATGGGTCCGTGCCAATTTAAACAGGTCCAGTCCTGTATAGAATCCTCGCCCACAACATGGATTTCTTGTCCATGTACTATAGTTTGCACTGAGGAGCCCATTTCTTTTGTGCCTTAAAAAATAAAGGAGCAGACGAGATACAGAGATGGGGATGGCTTTGTGATAGATCCACATCATATAAAAATTTGGGTGCAAAAGATTTTCATATGTATAATCATGATTTTAGAATAAAAATTTTAGTGTGATAGATCTCCATCATATGTAATCATGATTGAGCTTCAATAAGATTTCATCTTTGACTTTATTGTGTTGTATGTGTGTTGTTGACTGAAGACTTTGGTCGACGTGCATCAGAAAAGACTGAATATGTTGACTTTTCCCTGTCATCCCACTAATATGCGCACAAATTTGTACATAGAGAAAACTGGATTTTGTGTGCACTGTACGGTTTATCGCGAGAACTTTTATAACCATTTCTGTAAATTGTTTGGTCATGCGCACTATGCAACATTTTATGTCGATTAGAAAAATGCATGCATATGGGAATCCTCGGACCAACATATAAAACAGTTTTATTTTTTGTATTCTGCTCTTCGCTTTGGAAAACCAACCGTCGTCTCATTTCAGTGAGGAGTCGTGTTTGGGAATTCAAACTATTATTTCCTATCTTATAGATACTAGAGTTGCGTGTTCTATTCTAATGATTACTTACAAAATGACTTCTGAGGCTACTTCGAAGAGGAAAGACGAGGAATTTAATGAGACCATTATTACTCCTTCTGCTATCAAGTCGTCTTCTGCTGAAGAAAAGAAAGATGTGTATACTGTCCAACCGAGTAAAAGAGATGTCCTCTAAGATCTTATCGATCCTTCATTGGGTGAACCTTTCCAACCTCAGATTGATGTAAGTGATCCTCTTGTTTCGCCTGCTGTCATGGAAGAACGAGAAGATCAGGCCAGAATAATGGCTACCCGTCTAATATTTGCATATTCTAACGTCTGTATCATTCACGCTCTTGCAATATTTGTAAATAATTTAGGAGATTCTGACTCATCCTCTCCTTATGTATTTGTATTATTCTTCCTTATTTTCCACAAATAAAGAAATTTTTGTCTTACTTTAGTGATACTTTCAAATTGAGACTCATTAAAAATATGAATCTGTTCAGAGGTATTATGGACATGGCAGAATAATTCTATGGGAGAATTTGGTAGACTTATCACTCAAGGCATACTCATGCTGAGTAAAAATGACAAATTTTATTGAAAGCAATACTATCAGAAGCAATATGGACGTGATAGCTCACTAGTTTATTACATTAGGGAAGAGAAGAGAAGAGAGAGTAGTTCAAGGGTAAACTATTGTATTCTCTTTAGGGGATAGTAAATGGAACATGATTTGGAGGTAATATGGACATGAATCACATTACACTTATTGACTGATGAATAAATATGTGAGATTATTCCCAACCCAACTAGGGATCAGGAATAGGATATCCTTAAAACAACTGGGCTTTAAGAATAGAATATTTTTGCTGAAGAGAATCATTTAGATGATCTCAACGAGAGTGTTCCGTTGGATCTAAGTATTGTCCCGCTGGAGAACATTGAGGACCCATTACATATGTCTTATTCGAAAATAAATATAGGTAATAGTTCGAGAGATCGTGTAGGCTACGAGTTGCTGGGGATTAAATGAGTATTTATTGTGCATCTTATTTTAATTTGTTGGAGATGGAGAGGAATATGTCGTTATTAGACAATACTTCTTGAGGAATTTGTCGTTGATAGGCATCACTATCAAATCTCCTTTAGGCTTAGCGAGCCTGTAGGCTCTGTTGGAGAATATTATCTCCACCACATAAGGACCTTTCCATTTACCATCGAACTTACCTTTGCTCTTATGGATTATGATCGTAGGTCTCCTTATTGTAAGGACCAATTCACCGACTTGGAATATTTTTTCCTTGACCTTTCGATTAAAAGCTCTATAAAATTGGGCTTGGTATAGTTTAATACGTTATTGAATGTGCAGATTCTCTTCATCTAACGCTTCTAATTCTTGCAGATGCAATTGATCAGTATTCTTTACTGTTAGCTTATTATCCATAACTATTCTAAGAGAAGATATCTGAATTTCAAGCGGAAGAACTACTTCACATCCGTAGACCAAAAAGAATGGTGTACAACCAGTTGGAGTTTAAACTGTTGTACAATAAGCCCATAAACACTCTCCGAGTTTCTCATTCCAATCGTGTTTGTTGGTCGAGATAAACTTTTTAAGGAGTTTGATTATGGTCTTGTTGAAGGCTTCCGCTAAGTCGTTGGCTGCTAGATTATAGGTTGTAGATGCTACATTCTATATTTGATTCTTGTCACAGATTCGATAAAATGCTTGACTGACGAATTATGGCCCATTGTCATGTATTATCCTCTGAGAAATACTGAAATGATAGATAACATGGTGTTTGATAAAGTTAATTATGCTAGACGTCTTAACTTCGATGAGCGGTACTGCTTCTTCCTATTTGGAGAAGTAATTGGTCATTGCAAGTATAAATCGAAGTCCTCTAAAAAATATGGGCTGATCAGACCAATAATATCCATTCCCAAGCTTAAAAAGGCTAGTAGGCAGCTGTAGGGTGTAAGAACTTTGTTGTTTGGTGGATAAAATCAGCATGTATTTGGCATAACCTGTATTTACGAGCGTAATCTATGGCATCTGCCACCGTGATGGGCCAATAATAACATATTCTCCTGAGGCGGTCTTATAATTTATGACATGGCTGATGTGCTCCACAGATGTCATCATGAGCTTCACAGAGTGATTATCTTACTTAAGGGTTGAAAAGAAAACATAGCAGCAATCTCTCATAAGAATGACGATATAATATTTTGGATGAGGCATCATAGTAGAATCGGAGTGAACCACAACTAAAATACAAAGTTTTAGGGACAGGATTTTCTGTCGCTAAAATGTCTATTTTCGTCGCTATTTTAATATATCGATGGATTAGTGAAGGAAACATGGCGTCATTAATTTAAGCATTACAGCCACACATCCATCGCCATGTCGATGGATTAGTGACGAACTTAGCGACGGTAACTCAGCGACGTATTATTTGCGTCGCTGTGTTTGGTAACGGATTAGCAACAAATTGGTGACAAAAAAATGTGAGTCCATTTTTAATCCATTTTTTAGAAGCTCACCGACTGAATTATTATTGCTAATCTATCGCTAATCTGTCGCTAACGACGATGGACATAGTGACAGATTTAGTGACTATTTCTGATACAAAATTGCCCTATTTTTGCAGCAGACAAATTTATCGACGACATTTTTAGTCGTTATTTCATCGCTAAAGCGTCGCAGATCCGTCGTGGACCTAAAACATAAATTTGTCGCTACTCCATCGCTAAACATAAATTTTTTTTACATAATATAATCACTTACTTCCTGCTCATGTTACATTATACAAAATCAATCAAAGATTCAAATACAATCAAATACAATCAAACATATCAAACATATCAAATACAATAGAACTTAAATACAAGTGCATATCCATAAATTATCATACACTATCATAATCCAAATATATAAAGTTATATAAATAGTACATCCAACAAACTGTCAAATTATCAAAAAACAAATATACATCAAGTCGACGGTGGAGGCGGAGGCAGAGGCGAAGGCGAAGGCGAAGGCGGCGGTGGCTATCAGATTGCCATGTATTATGCCATAACCGCAATGATAATTTGCTGTAGATCCTCAAAAATGATAGGCGAAGCAGCAGAAGAAATCGAAGATAGAGCCGGAGGAGGATCTGGAGTAGCCATCGTTGGAGCCGTCGAAGGAGCAGGAGCTGCAGTATCATGAGACTCTGTCTGTTGTCTAACCTACCTCTGTACCTTTAATAGATTCATCATAATTTTCTTCAAACTCATAGCATTAGAAGGAACGTCGGGCCCGGGTTTTGATGGAACTGGAGGAGCCGTCAAATGAGCTCTGGAAAGAACCGACAGCTGGGATGCCAACGATCCAGTCCCGTACATGTTGTCGCATTTTTCTCTCCCGACAGCTTGTACCCACCGATTGTTTCTCTCAGTCTGCGTACTGCTCTTAGCCCCACCCTCCAATGTCTCATACATCTCTTATATTTATTTATGTAAATAGCTTTACATATCGTAGGTTAGTATTAATCTTTTTTTTACTATAACTAAGGTTAGGTTTAGAGTTAAATTTAGATATCGTAGGTTGGACTTAGAGTTAAGGTTTTTAGATATCATAGGTAACAATATTAAAGTTAAGGTTAGATTTTTAGGGCAAACAAATATAGTTAAGTTACGTATGCAAAACTTTATAAACACAACTTACAAATGCTTTTGCTGCTCGCTCATTTACGAGCTTTCCATCATTCTTCCTTTTGTGCGTCCGCTGGAAGATTGCGAAAAAGTCGATGGTCTCTAGGTCTCCCCCAGCTCTGATGGCCTCCTCACACTATAAATTTAAGTAATTAATTAATAAGAAAAATAAAAATTATTAAAAATTGATCAAACAAAAATTATAATACTGACCATCTGTCGAAAATGCTCGACGGTCGGAATGGATCCACCAGTTTGGAGACCACCCATAGCATGGGATGCTCTCGCCTTCTCGCACTTGGCCTTATAGGTCAGGGCCTCCATCTTCTCTTTCATCTTCTCCTAGAAGTCCTCCTTGAGCCAATCCTTCCGAAGATCCCCTGAATGTGACGCCAGCGCCTTGTGATCATTGATCATATCCCAGAACCTTTTGCTGACGATGGTCTTGTAGCACTTTCAGTCGCAGACTCTCTATAATTTGGCCACCAGTACTTATTTTGCAAATTAGAAAATTATTTTTTAGCAATTTAATCAAAAAATTATATATTATTCTAAATAAAAATCTTATACATACCCGCAGCATATCCAGCCAAATGAATCGTCGATCCAGCGGACGTCACTGAGGTTGATATAAGGGCTATGGAAGTTCTCCCGCATGATGTCCCCTAAATCAGTGCCAGCCTTGGTCATGAAGAACCTGAAATAAGTAAACAATATACAATTAGAAGAAAAAGGAATAAATAAATAAGTTTATGAATTGACAATAAGTACTTACGTCAATCCATCGGCCCACATCTTGGGACGATCGATATTGGCTGGCCGCTTTTGGTACAGTAGGGGGTCTGTAAATCCTAGACGATGAACATATACTCCATGCTCTACCAGGAGTCCTGGATATAGATTTGCTCCAGTATGATCAACTAGTGGAGTATCCGGTATACAATCAGTCGTAGTAGTACCGGCTGGGGTAGAAGCTGAGGGAAGCCCAGAAGATGGAGTAGCTTCCCCTACCGATGAACGAGTATATGGCGGGGATAAACCATCATCGGCATCTACGAACTCTTCCTCGGATGGTCGTGTACGACCTGCATCCAGAGTAGCTGGAGGATGCTGGGAAGAAGATCCTCTATGAACCTGTCATCGTGAACGTCCTTGTCCTGCCATAGGTAAATCTGACAGTATATAATAGATAGTGTTATAAAATAAATAAAAACAGTGACAACAAGACATCATAAAGTAATAGATGGTGTGGTAAAACAAATAAATACTAGTGTGATGACAAAATAAATAATAATCGTGTCATTAAATAAATAAATAATCGAAGCTAATGTATATGTGTGTACGTACTAATGTTCTTCATCTTCTGAATTATCATCGTCTTTCGAATCATTTCATCTTCATCTTCATCTTCTACTTCTTTATTTTTATTTTTTACTTTCACTATCACCTTCATCATCCAATTCTAGTTCCTCGTTCGATACCTCTATATAAGAGTCCTCCTATATATGAGGTAAATCTCATATGTCAATCTTTTTATTAACTCTATCATCCTCTATGGTAATATCAACCTCCATATCATCAACATCGGTCAAACTCATATATATAGGTTGAGGCATGACCACATTATCCTCCTAGTATTCTAGATCCCCAATATTATATGTGTTTCTAGCTTTAGTTTTGCATACAACCCACAAATCCTTATTATTGCGTCGTCGACTATGATAGCTCGTATAATACACTTGAACCGTTTGACTAGCCAACACAAATGGTTCGAAACCTACATATCTTTTTCTATAAATTATATCAACAAACCCAAACTGGTTGTCAATTTTTCATCCTTGCTTGGGTGTTGTGTCTAACCAATCATATTTAAACAGCATAATTTTTGTCTCATAAGAGTATTTCAGCTCCACAATATCTCTTAGTATACGGTAATAGTCGAATTCAGGATCCTCATCATAGACTGAACCCCTCACACATACTCCAGAATTCTTTATATAATTAGCCTCCTCATTGACAAATGATTGATTAATAGGCTTATCAGTGGTCCTAAATTTGAAGACATTGATGGTGTATCCATCCCAATAATTTTTTCTTTTGCTTAGTCCGATAGCTAATGCTCGAATTCTTTCGTTTTGTAACTCTGTACCAGGACAAAAAACCTGAAACATCATGTATCATATATATATTAGACAAAGATTGGTCGGAATGCAAAATTTAGAATGCTTAATGTTTAGGATCTGTACATAATTATAGAACCACGATGAAAATTTTCTATCAACCTCTCTAGCAAGATCATCATCATTAATATTAGGTCTCTCCATTTTTACCTAAGCTCTAAAAGTACTATGATAATAAGGATAATAGTTACAGCACTTTTTTCAAAGCATATACATAAAAAAATATGTAGCAAAGATGTGTCGCTTACTTCTCAATATCTAGCATCTCCTCAAGACCACTATTTAACAATATAAACCGATGAGCCACTTCAAACTCATCGTCTTCCAACCACCATAAGTTAGTCGCATTTGTAGGCTTGCCTCCCACATTAAAGATAGTGCAGTTTACACTATTTGGTGCATCAACCCCACCATCATTATTCCTTGGGTCTTTATTACGATTTGTTCTGACATTAGTATCGAAGTAGATAGAGTAGAAGTTTGAAACCTCCCCAATGATATATGCTTCACATATCGAAGATTCTACATAAGCCTTATTGCCCACTTTATTCTTTAGGTAATTTAGATACCAATAGATAATATATTGAATATTAAAATTATTTGAGTAAAAAAATTAATAGTACAAACTAATCAATTTATACCTCTCAAATTGATACATCCATCGATAATAGAGGGAAGCACCGACACGCGCTTCATATGGAAGATGAATCGGCCAATGCTCCATACTATCAAAAAACTGGGGGGTAGCACCATTTCTAACTTTCACAATGTCGATACAATCTTCTCCTCAAGTTCTATTAAATGTTGCACCGTCAACTTGCTTGAACATAAATCTCTAAAGAATATAGATAATTTGGCCAGCGGAGTCCATACTTATGAGGAAATATCTCTCTTAGAGTAATAGGTAGTAACCTCCCCATAAACACATGGAAATCATGACCCATCATCCCTGTCAGCTTGCGTTCGTTGAGATTGACATATCTTGCCAAATTTAACACGTAGCCGTCAGAAAATCTCAACTTTGAAATCCAGTTGCATATGATCAATTTTTCCTCCCTACTTAATGTAAATGGCGCTGGAGGCTTGACCCAATTATCATGTACTTTATTTTAGGTGCAAATCTGAACACCTGCAAATAATTTCTAAGTCCTTTCTTGCTTTGAAATTGTCTTTCATTTTTTCCTTGATATCTATCACCGTATTGACGATGTTGTCGAATACATTATTTTCGATATGCATGACATCAAGATTGTATCTTATGAGATTGACCTTCCAATAAAGTAAGTCCCAAAAGATACTACGCTTTGTATAATTATGTCTATGTCTGAACCCTTCAAAGTGAAGGGCTGATATCGGATCTTCCATCACAATCGGCAATCCATCTGCCTTTTTCCAAACTTTGTCTCATGTCAGTCTCAACGGGGGCGGAGATAGTTCATGTTTACCTGTTCTAAATCCATCTATGTTCCTTTTTCGTGGATGCGATGTAGAAAGAAACTAATGGTGACAATCAAAGAACCATGCTTTCTCGCCATTCTGGAGACGGAATGCCTTACTCTTTCCCATACATATCAGTCAAGATAAAGTATCATGAGTACTCCATCCTGATAATATTTTATATACAGGAAAATTATTGAAGGTCCACATGAGTGACTCTTTTATCTAAAAGTTTTGCTCCTTCGATATATCATATGTCTGAACACGGAACTACCATAATTGTTTCAACTAATCCACCAACGACTGCAAGTAAATATCAATATTCTTCTTTGGGTTTTTTGGACAGGGTATGATAAGTGTCAAGAACATGTAAGGAGTCTTCATGCACATCCACGGTGGTAGATTATAAGAAGTCAAAATCAGCGGCCAACAAGAGTACTGAGATCCTGATAGTTCGAAAGTAGTGAATCCATCATAACATAAACCCAACCAGACATTCCTGAGTCCGCAACAAATTCAAGATGACACCGATCAAAATGCTTCCATGTCTCTCCATCGAAAGGATGAAATAATTCTCCATTATCTATCTTACATTCCTTGCTATGTCATATCATGTGTTCTACTTTATTTGTGGACATATACATCCTCTGCAGCCTCTTTGTGATCTACAAAAACTGTATGTACTTGTAGGGACGCAACCATGCTCGGGCAGTTGACTTTTCTTTGCCCCGAATTGGCTTGTACCAGTCCTCGTGACAAAAAATACATCTATCTTTATCATTCTTCTCCTTGTAATAAAATATACAACCGTTTTGACAATAATCTATCTTTTCATAGCCTAATCTGAGTTTCCGTATCATCATATTTGACTTGTAGAAGTTTTCAGGCAACTCTTTTGATCCTTTTGGCAACAAATCTCAAACAAACTAATTATTCGGTCGTAGCATTCCTGCGGCAAGTTAAAATTAGAATTGAGGTTCAATAGTCGCATCACCACCGACAGGACAGAATGAGAATCACAACCCAGGATAATAGAGTATCGACATTCTTGAACATACCATAGAATTTCTTGGCATCAGGATTCGAATCCTCCGGATCAAAACTTGGACCAGCTGCATCAAATACCAACTCAAGCACCAGGTTTCGTGGTCGATATTTAAAGTTATCTCCGTGAGTGGACTCTTTTACCTCCATATTGAAGGAGGAATAATATTACGGAAATAAAGGTTCTCCTTAAGTCATTTACTCCTAGTAGTTCGGTACAAAACCCATCTTTTAGAGATGCTCCCTCACAAGATCCACCCCTTTGAATGATATATTATGACATTTGACACAAGGGTATTTGATTAGCCTCTCATCCATGAAATAAGGTTGGCCACTGGCGTATTTGAGAAATTCCTTAACGTTTGTCCTGAAATTATTTGTCAAACCAATTATATTCTCATATCGCCAATTGTACATCCACGATCGGTCTACTAAGTATCGACTCATTACTTTCTTATAGACGTAAATGATTATGCACGTGCCATGTCAAAAGAAAAAACATAAAGAACTATAAGTACCTAGTTAGGATACTTGCTAAAAGCAAATACAAGAGAAAAATGTATCTATCGCATATAAGACAATACTAGAAATAATTAAAATTATGCATAAAGTATAAAATATATATATATATATATATATATTATTAAATGTTACTAAATATTGCATATAAATCAATCGACAAGGATGACTCATAGTAATGGTCTGATACCGATTTTTATACAGATACTTTGAATCTTGGACTAGTGTATACTATGAGTACCTATGTAACATAACACTATAGAAGAAAATTTATCCATAGTTAGGTTTTAAAAGCATAGTAAGATTATATATAGGTACCTATGTATAATCTACTATATAAGAAAACTTATCTAAGTAAAATACCAAATTGGTCGCTAATTTGAATGAAAAATACCAAGTAGCAAGGGTGTAAGAGCATGGTATGGTTTAAAATCATATGAAAGAGTAAAACTTATCTATCGCATATAAATCAATCGACAAGGGTGACTACTATTTCATTCAATTTCAAAAATACTAAGAAATAACACTAAAAATAATTAAATTATGCCTAAAGTATAAATATCTATATTTTATAAAATATTAATAATTTACTAATATTTATTTGTTTCTAATACCAAATAATCCTATACTCTTGTCTGATACTGCCGATATTACTGATATCGTCGATCTCGATACTCATAGTAATGGTCTGATACCGATATATGATTAGTGAGGTTTATGTGTAACATAATACTACGACTTTAATATAGAGGAATTCAAACACCCCAAAGCATGTCATGTCATATAAATCACATTATATATATGTCACCTCATAATCGCTCAAAATCTTCTTTCTATTTTTTGGAAGTCCACATTTGCTTAGTTTATTTTATTGGTCATATATTTAGGACAATATATTCGGAACCTATTCTTGTATTCAAATGCACAATAATTTACTGACACACTCCAAATCCTTAAATCTAATGCTTTTTATATAACTAGGACTATAATTTGTCTATGTCGGGTGTCGTATCTATGTTCGTGTCACAATATACTATAAAGATATTGTGTTTCCATATATCAGAATGTATTATCCCATATCTTTTTAATTCTGACACTTTTCTAGTATGGAAACCTTCTAATTATAACTAACAAAATTCAAATTCGACATCCGTGTCCAGCGTATTGTGTCTGTAAGTTTCCGTGTCCAGCATATCATATCTGTGTCCAATGTATCAAAAATACCAAACTATTTTTTTGTGTCTGTATCTAGCGCATCGTGTCTGTACATATATCCAGACCCCCACAATCCAAATACAATAATTAACCAAATCTAAATGAGGGTTATGGTTACCTTAGCCGAAGGAGAAGGCGATCTGACGGTGGCGGAGGGGGTCGGGGGTGGAGGAGGAGGGCTTGGGGGTCGGACGTCGGAGGAGAAGGAGGAGGAGGAGGAGTGGGCGAGTGAGGGGTCGGGTCTCGAGAGGGCGAGTGAGAGGGAGGGACTGCCGGAGAGGGGGAGGTCGCCGTAGAGGGAGAGGGGGAAGGGGTCGGGGGAGAGGGTCACCGACGAGAAAGAGAGAGAGAGAGAGAGTGTGTGTGTGTGTGTATACGTGTGTGTGTGTGTGTGTGTGTGTGTGTGTGTGTGTGTGTGTGTGTGTGTGTGTGTGTGTGAGTGAGTGAGTGAGTGAGTGGAAGAGTAAGAATGGGGGAAATGAAATGTGGTTGGAAATTTTAAGTTTTTGCAGCGACGGATAATTTCGTCGCTAATCTGTCGCTGTAATAACAACGGCAGATTTGCGATAGATTATTGACGAAATATAATATCTTTTGTTTACATAAATAACTTAGTCGTTATTCTGCCAAATTGTTTTTGCTGACTCGGTGACGTATTAGTTTCCATCGCTGAGATCTGTCACTATTTAACAGTATTTCTGGAGTGAACGTCTTTTAATATAAATGGCTTCTTTCGTATTTTTTGGAGAATCCGATAAGCAACATAGTCTATAAATGGGTCTCTCCAATCTTTATCAATGGAGGTAGACTTTATGACGTAACTCTTTTCAAGGTGCAAGTTATTTTTTGTACAGAATAATTCTTGTCCTGTTAGCATAATTGACTATCGTTTCTTTAGGGGAACGACAAATGATGCTACTAAGCAGGCTAATGCATCTGCTCCCATATTCTGTAACTGAGGCACATGCTCGATGAAGAATCCTTTAAAAGTAAAAGATAGTTCAATTGCTGCTTGATGATAAGGGATGAGGTCTTCATGTCGAACCTCGTACTCTCCCCTGATCTGATTGACTTTTAGCTTGAAATCTTCGTAGCCTTCAAGATATTCTATTTCCAATTCTTTAGATAATTGGAGACCAATGCGTAGAGCATTTTATTCAGCCACATTATTGGAATATGGTTCACAGAAAGAATGCTCGATGAATGAGTAGTTTATCAGAAGATACTAGGACTATGCCAACTCTAGCTACTATATTGCCTTTGGGTCCTATGCTTGATGCGCCATCAAAGAATAGTTGCCAAGTGTCATCTCCTATGGCCATATTAGGCTCTAAGACTTCATCTGGGATGTCATCGTACAGTTTGGAAGTTTTTGGTACAGGATGACCTGCCAGGAAGTCAACTAGCGGTTGACCCTTCACTGCTTTTTGCGGGACATATACCATATCATGAGGTGATAGTAACATTATCCATGTGGCTAAACAAAAATTGAGTATGCTTGGCTTGGTCATTAATAACCGGAGGGAATTCACTATGGATATGACATGAATGGTTTGACCTGACATGTAATATCGTATTTCTTGAATAGCAAACATCAAGGCGAGGCATTCCTTTTCCACCGAATTGTATCGATTTTCAACTTCGACCATCATGCGACAAAGGTAATAGATCACCTATTCATGGCCTTCGTTACTCTTCTGTGCAAGAAGAGCTCTGAGAGAGTGATCCATTGCTCGAACATACAATAAACATGGTTTCCCTAGGATCGAAGACACTAGAACTGGCAAATTTATTAAATATTATTTGATATCATCGAATGCTTGTTGACATGCTCAGTTCTAGACAAAGGATACACCTTTCTTTATTAACTAGGTGAAGCTTCGGCATCATCCTGAGAGATTGGATATAAATCTCCTAATGTATGCTAGACGGCCTCGCAGACCACGAAGTTCTTTGAGATTACGTAGAGGCTGTATTTCGCGGATAGCTTTGATTTTATCAGGATCAATGTTAATACCTTTAGAATTTATAACAAATCTGAGGAACTTGCCACTGGAGACTCCCAGAAAGGATTTAGTCGGATTCATCTTCAATTGGTGGTGGCGCATCAATTTGAACACAGTCTTCAAATCTTGAAGGTGATCATCTTTAAGATGACTTTTGACAACAGTATCATCCATGTAACATTCTATTATTTTTTGTTGTCACGACCCACACCCAATGTAAGGATACGAGAATGTGGGTACATCCAGCCTACGCCACAGCATCAGCGGTAGAACGCTTTTTGGATAAACTATACTATCTATCAATAATGATCATCAAGATATATAACTCTACCAATGAAATATAAATACTCAATCACAGAACTATAAGATAGAATAATGCATGAATCTGATATAAATAACTGAAGGGTCAAAATATAACTCACAAGATAGAAGATAATATCTAATGAGTCTTTATGTAAAAAAAAAGAACTAACTGTCAAAGCTGTAGACAAATCCAGTACAATAAAAACCTATCTTCTGAGCTATAGGTAAAGTATCTTATGTCTCAACCGAGATGAGTCCCTCTTGATCCATAGTCTCTAGCTCGAAGACAACTACGTCATGAGGCTCGTAGTAAGTGGAATATCATTCCTCAGTGTCATCTGGAAAAAAAAATCCAGTCAGGATTGGAGCAAAGTGCACCTCTAGCAGCAGTTCTAATAAATGATAAAGAGTATGTAGTAGTAAATAGAGAGAAAATACTAGATGAATAGGGCATGGCAGAAATATAAAGGAATAAGAAAATACGAAAAATATATGCAAGAGATATGAACATCATATATAGAATCAACAAATACATCTAAGTAAGTGAGTACTAGTGACAACATGTGATCGTCTTGGAACTTGCTCGAGAATTATGGCCTGGTTAATCATACGTGTGGTGTATAATGAACACTATACAAAAAAATAAGAACTGCCAGAGTATAATCATATATCTACACTAAATACTCCCCGTCCCCAACTGTTATAGTGGATCCAACCATGACACGCTATGACACAGGATTCCATGAGAAGGGTGCTAATCCTCTCATGAATCAGTGTCGATACATGTACAAGAACAATGGGATCGCACAAAAAATATGCCAGGAACTACCAGGAATAATATCTCATGACGGGATCCAGTAATACCAATCTGTGAAACCAAGTGTCAGGAAAAACAAGGGTAACTACACTAAATACAAGAAACATAGAGGATATCATAAACAGAAAACTTTCAGAGAATGTACACACCTGAAATCTGGTGAATAGTATCAAATATATCTGTAACGGTTCCACAGAGACCTAAATATGGAATATTATATTAATACTAGGTTTTGAAATGAATACAAGTTAAACTAGTCTATTTCTAGGTCATTAGGTCAAATCTAAGTCAAAATAGTCAACTAGGTCAACACCAGGTCAAACTTGGTCAAACTAACTATTTCTATATTGTATGAGTCCATCTCTAGGTTATTGGGTCCATACGCTATGTATCTAGGCTATACTAGTTATATTAGGATACTAAAGTATCAACAATATTCCATATTATAAGATACGTAAAATAGTATATATAAAAATACTATCTTCTAGCTAGACTAACTAAATAGATACCTTGACTTTGAGCCAACACGGTATGACACTAGCTACACCCTCTCTTGACACTCACTACTCATACCTAGAGATAAAGTCATTACCTTATCATGACCTTGTGTAACCCAAGGTAATTAGAATTAATATTAAACTCATATTAACCTATAATATCTATAGTATATATACTAACTCATACTAATATCATAACTACTAATACATATAGTAACTCATATTATAACTAACTAACATTTAACAATTTAACTAACTAATAATCATCTACTATATGAACTAACTAAACGCTGTTAATACCAATATCTAACATATACATACAACTAACTAACTTAACTAATAAAACAACCTATTATACTAACAAGGGCTAACATATACCCCCCTGAACCCCTGTGTGTAATCAAAATAGTGAGGCCTAACTGTTGCTGCTCTGCAATTTGTGCACAGCCTGACCCCTTCACTTGTTGGTAGCAGTTGCTCCAACAACAGCACACATCTGACCCGACTACAACATACCCAACTGATATAACATCCCCTCATCCTCTTCATGTATTAACTGATACATAACTACACGGCCCTTAACCACTTGACCGACCACCCTATCACTGATATACCCACAGAACAAATTCTCCCTAGGCTCCATGACTGATACATAACAATACATCAAGATATATATATATATATATATATATATATATATATATATATATATATATATATATATATATAAATACACGCAGTGAACAGACCTTCTATAGTCCAAAATCCTGAGCACTGAAATAGCATGATACTAACAGACACTCCCATATCTCCAAAATAGTTTCCCACGCCTATACAAAGCTGAACACTAAAACAATATTACAATACACCACTATATAGACACCTATATACATAGTATAAATTAAGAACATGAAGATACAAACTTATATAGGCACAAAACAAATTCTCCCTAGGCTCCATGACTGATACATAACAATACATCAAGATATATATATATATATATATATATATATATATATATATATATATATATATATATATATATATATATATATATATATATATATATATATACAGTGAACAGACCTTCTACAGTCCAAAATCCCGAGCACTGAAATAGCATGATACTAACAGACACTCCCATATCTCCAAAACAGTTTCCCATGCTTATACAAAGCTGAACACTAAAACAACATTACAATACACCACTATATAGACATCTACACACACACACACACACACACACACACACACACACACACACATATATATATATATATATATATATATATATATATATATATATATATATATATATATATATATATATATATATATATATATATATAAGTTTGTATCTTCATGTTCTTGATTTATACTATGTATATAGATGTATAAACAACACTAAAATAGAGTATTAAATATTTCATCAAACACGTGGAGTGTATCACACCCGTATCACACTAAATCTATGATACGCTTACGATACGCCCCCAAGAAAACACCCAAAATATTATAAATGATATGAGCAAGACTAGAATCATAATTATAAGCAATATAAAGTGCTAGCTACTCACATACGTGTCTGTGCAACAATATGACATGTGCAACCTCTCGTGTCGAAGAAAAAACCCCCAAATAATCACGTATCATAAAATATCATGATACGGCCTACTCGTATCCAATTGTGGAAACGACAATAGTCTTACACAACTAAACAAGTGTCAATTTGGTCTACTAGACCTATAGGAATGGTGCACGAATCTCAGATTTCCTCTAAATTGGGCACAAAACACATAATAACTTCCAAAATAGGGGTCCCTAGTATTCAAATCTCCTTCAAATAGGTAGACCTAATATATTAAAGGGTTTCTAATGATTAAACTACAAATTTAAAGTCTAATTAGAAAGCAAAATCTGAATTGTAGCTATTGGAAGATGGATTCCCAATGCAAGTCTCCAATTAGATGCAAAGATCCCTCAACTTGTGCAATCTCCTTGTCCTTCTAGATCCTTGCCTCATCCTTCCTTCTAGAGCTTCTAATGGTGAAGAATAAGAGTAATTGAAAGTAATTTGGTAGAAATTTGATAGAGGGATAGATTAAATTGAGGAAGAACACTAAGTGGAATAAAATAAATTGAATTAAATAAGGAGAAAGAATTTTACCCCCTTTAATAGGCCGGCCACTTGCCCCCTCCCCAAGTATTGGTACAAAGACCCAAATACCCCTATTGGGCTGTCATAAAGAAAATGATTAAGGAAAGAAGGTTCTATTCCTAATGGTTTGAGTAATTAATCACTAACTTAAGGAATTGGACTAGTTATTGGGCTCAAGTCTAACTAAAATAAATGTTGGCCTATGGGTCAAGCCTTGTCTAGTTAGGACCACTAATACAAGTCCAAAATATAATGTAATATATATCAATAAATAAATACTATAAATATTATAAACCCCCTAATTTTCAAGATTTTTAATTTAGATTTTTTTACAATTTTCTGGAATTTTTCTGGGATTTTTATTAACTAAAACTAAGGTATTCTGATTTTAAATGATTTTTAAAATATGTTAATTAATATGAAAATATTATGAAAATTATATTTTCTAGTGTAAAATGAAAAACTAGACATAGAGTAATTTTTCGGGAATTTATTGGACCCCGGAAGTATTTTTTAAAGCCCTAAAAACTATTATATAATTAAACCAAAATAAACCCTAATTAAACTCGGTTTATTTGAAATAAACCAAACCGAACCAACCCAAACCGGTTTAGTAAACCCAACCCTGACCCTGCGGGTTGGATCCGGGTCTAACCCGTGACCCGAAACCCGCGACCCGAACCCGCTTTTTGTTTAACGGATAAGGCCGGATCCGCCTGACCCGACCCGACTCCGCCCGACCCGACCCGCTAGAACCTAATCCCTAACCGCCCCCGAGCCCGACCGTTCACCTCCCCTCCGCCGGCTGACCTGCCGCAATTCTGCCTCCCTGGCGATGCTCCGGCTACCACAACGGTTGTCGCCGGCTGCTCCTCTCCCCCAGCCACTCCGCCTCCCGTAACCGACGCCAGCCACCGATTCTCCTCCCTTTTCTCCCTATTTAAACCCCTCGACTCTGCCACTCTCCACCGCCTCCACCGCCTTAGACCTCGCCGTCCCCCTCTTCGCCTGTCACCCGCCATTGCGCAGAGACCCGGCCGCCTCGACGACTCCCCCTCCTCCTTCAGAACCTCCTCCTCCCGAAGCCCAGCACCACCATCTCTGCCTCCGTCTCCTCGAGCCCCGGCATCCCTGAACCTCCCTGAGCCCTCGTCGACCTTCGTCGAGCCCCGTGCCCTAGCCACCAGCCCAGAGCAGTCTCGACGATCGCTGCCCTAGCTCGGACACGGCACGACCCAGCCCGGACACGGCCAGGACACAGCAGTGTCAAATCGACAAGAGGATAAGAGAAATCTTGGTTTCACGGAGCCCTGTTCAGGTAACCAGTTCTCTCTCCTCGCTGCCCTATTTTCTGTTCCATCAGTTGTGATGCGTAGACTGTTTAACCCTCTCGATGCCCGTGCAACCCGCTCGGTGCATCGCGTCTTGTGGTGATCGCAAACCGCGATCCAAAAACAGGAAAACCAATGCCATATTTCACCCCGGAACTGAGTACGCCCCGCCAAACGGGATGACTTGGTCGTGTGCGGTCTTCACCGAAACGTACGAGTCGTTGATACGGACGTGTGAAATTTTGCAGAAGTTGATTTGGATGTGCGTGCACACCGAAATTAACGCGTATCCGCCGACAACGCCCCGTATCCGTCTGTTCTGGATCTCGCTGTAACTTAGTGTACACACGTCGGATCAAAACGAAACTTACGACATCGGACTCGTAGCAATACACTGGTCTTGTGACCCAAGTTTGGTTCAATTCTGAGAACGTTGACAAAATTGCGTATTGTGGGCCCCACAGGCTCCACTTGACGGGCGATTTTGTGATCGGCTCATCGGAATCCAATTCTGGAAGTTCCGTTGGGTTCGTATCATTGTTCCTGACTTGTTGACACTAAGTTTGACAGATTTTGAGACCTTTGGTTCTGACACATTTTTTGGTGCAAAGCGGCCCACCTGTGGACCCTGCCTTGACCTGAAAATGTCATTTTTGCCCCTGTGTCCAAATTGGACTCAAGGACAGGCGTTTCTAGCTAATTGATATTTTCTAGATCTGATGGTGATGTCTATTTCAGCAATCGGAGAACTGCCTGCAAATCCTGCTGCTGACAGAGCTACAATTGGAGCCGGAACCCCAGGCAAATGTACCTTGCCAATTCCTGCAGTTTTGCTACTTATTTCCTTGAATTATTTATACATTGTTGTGCATGCTTAAACCTAGGGCCGTGTGACGTGCTTAGCATCCGATTATAGTCGGGTGCCAACACCGTACGCGGAGTTGTGCAACGTCACCTAGAGATGGATATCGTGACATTTACATTTTCGTACTTGCCATATCAAGTACATTATACCCAGGACACCTAACACGAATCATGAGACAGAATCTTCTTAAAATATTCAAGGTGATTCTATATAGGATACAGGTTTATGACATAAACATCTTTACATGCTTAGATTTTATTCTGACTTGCTGCATTAGTTTTGATCCTGCGTGTCATGGATATGAGACGTGAGATTATATTGGGTAGGGAGAGTATTACCATATCAAAGGATAATTATTTTATAAATATTGTCATCTGGAGGTGTCTTAGTCTCTGATACAGAGCTTTGGCGTAAGTTCTGGCCCTTCGAGAAAATACTGATATGGGTTTCTCCGACACTGATCCTATAGCAGTCTCAGCCCGAGTATGAATAAAACTCCCACTTGCATATCACTTAGCTGGTTTAATTATTTACCCTATTATTTCATTTATTGCTGCACTGTATTATTTTAGCTTGAGTTATTTTGTACCTTGCTATGTCCCCTGAGGACCTGGATCCGGATTATGTCCCCAGGATTAGCAGAGGAGATCCACTCTGAGGTTTATAGGACAGGAGCATTAGCAGGAGCCGAAGCAGGATCAGGTGCATACAGTGGAGCAGAACCAGGAACCGAGGCCTAGGTGATTGCCATGGATTTTCCTGAGTGTATGTTTCTTCCATACTCAGTTTGTGATGTTCTTTACATTCTTGTTTAAATGAACAGTTGTAACAGACTTAATATCGGGTTTTTCCCCGATTTTAATTACTTGTGACTGGATGATGTTTATTTTCCTTTTTGTTGATATTACTATATTTATTCTGTGGATGAGATTAGTAAACCCTGATTATTGTAATACAGCTTAAGTATGGCCCGATGGATCCATTAAATTGGGTTTGTCCATCGGTGTGTGCTGCTGGCCATTGCCACGTGTCTAGTCCCTTGATATTTTGGGACTGGGGCGTGATATGGTTTTTGTGGTAGCCCATGCAGGTCAACGACTAAATTTTTCAGTTTTAACTTAGGGACCGAACTGGCCTGCAATAAGAATAGGATAAGTTTTTAGGATCTCATCCACTTGCTTGAATCGTTCTTGACATCTATATCGGATTCGAATTAATTCTTGACTTGCATCCTGCTTTGATTCCTGTACGCCTCTTATAGTTTATTTTGGTTGAAGAATTATGAATCCACAAGCCGGCGAAGAGACTCATCCAGGAACACCACAAGGTATTGTGGTTACCCAAGAAGATGAAGTGACACCAGTTAATGAAGGTCAATTAGCTCAACAATGCAGTCAAGCAAGTCAGCATGCCTCGAGAATCCAGGAAGATGACATTCCACCATCGACGTAGTTTGATCCAACGATGCCTACCGTTCCACAAGGGCAAGCTATGGACGAACAACAAATATTTCGAATGTTTTACGCGATGATGCAAGCCCATCAGAAGGTTCATGAAGAAGCTCAGCAAAACCAAGCAAAAAAGTTCATCGACAGATTTAGCTCTGAGCTACGGAAGTTAATCAGCTCCGTTGCACCTACCTCTTACTCGGACGTTGTTACTGCAGCACGGGCCATGGAGAGCATCACCAGGATAGAGTCCATCCAGAAGTGGCCGCATGCACCAGACCAATCACAGCAGGAAAGAGCTGCAAAGCGACCTCAGATGAATCCACCACAGGAAGCAGCACCAAGAGCCTTATTTCTCCCTATCTGTCAATATTGTCGCAAAAGAGGCCATCAGGAGAGCGAGTGCAGACGCAAAAGGAGATTATGTTTAGCTTGCGGATCCAGTCAGCATTTATTGAGGGAATGCCATGAGCGTCGAGAAGGAGCACCAATGGTTAACCAACAAGTGGTACCAGTACCAAGGCCGGCCTATCCAGCATTGGGAGCATCACAAACGGGAGTTGAAGGAGTCCTACCACCAGCTCCAGGAGGGTATCAGCCGAGGCCACCTTTGATACCCCAGGCCGCACTCTTCCAGCAGGTCCAGCAGCAGCAGAGGAATCGACTGCAAGGACGTGGACAAGCTTTCGCGATGACCTTGGAGGACGCGCAGACTCTTGGAGTAGCTAATGCGCGTAAGTTTTTTTAGTTCTGTTTCTAGTATTGCTTTAGTTCGTGCCCGTTGGTTCGTGACCCTAGACTTATCCTGATAGTTTTAACTTGCTAATAATTGATAACCTAATGATAACCTAGAATGGTTAATCTAATATATTTTAAAGAATAACCTAGATTTTTCTAAAAACTGTAATTTTCTATATTTCCTACATTCGGAAAATTGCATAACTTCCATTGCTTAGGAAAATGATTTTCCCTATGTGTTTTAAACCCTCAATCTTGACTTTTCTTAATCGTGATGTGCTTTGAATAAATTTTGCAACCGTGTCATCTCTGTTGACCGGTTATTCTTTGATTGTGAGGACGCAATCCTCTTAAGGGGGGTAGATTGTAAACCCCCTGAATTTTAAGAATTTTTAATTTGGATTTTTTCACAATTTTCTGGAATTTTTTTGGTATTTTTATTAATTAAAAACTAAGGTATTCTGATTTTAAATAATTTTTAAAAAATGTTAATTAATATAAAAATATTACGAAAATTATATTTTCTAGTGTAAAATAAAAAACTAGACATAGGATAATTTTTTGGGAATTTATTGGACCCCGGAAGTATTTTTTAAAGTCCTAAAAACTATTGTATAATTAAACCAAAATAAACCCTAATTAAACCCGGTTTATTTGAAATAAACCAAACCGAACCAACCTAAACCGGTTTAGTAAACCCAACCCTGACCCTGCGGGTCAGATCCAGGTCTAACCCGTGACCCAAAACCCGTGACCCGAACCCGCTTTTTGTTTAACGGATCGGGCCGGATCCGCCTGACCCGACCCGACTCCGCCCGACCCGACCCGCTAGAACCTAATCCCTAACCGCCCCCGAGCCCGACCGTTCACCTCCCCTCCGCCGGCCGACCTGCCGCCGTTCCGTCTCCCTGGCGACGCTCCGGCTACCACAATGGTCGCCGCCGGCTGCTCCTCTCCCCCAGCCACTCTGCCTCCAGTAACTGACGCTGGCCACCGATTCCCCTCCCTTTTCTCCCTATTTAAACCCCTCGACTCCGCTACTCTCCACCGCCTCCGCCGCCTTAGACCTCACCGTCCCCCTCTTCGCCTGTCACCCGCCACCGCGCAGAGACCCGGCCGCCTAGACGACTCCCCCTCCTCCTCCAGAACCTCCTCCTCCTGAAGCCCAGCACCACCATCTCCGCCTCCGTCTCCTCGAGCCCCGACAGCCCTGAACCTCCCCAATCCCTCGCTGACCTCCACCTAGCCCCGTGCCCTAGCCACCAGCCCCGCGCAGTCTCGACGACCGCTGCCCTAGCTCAGACACGGCACGACCCAGCCCGGACACGGCCAGGACACAGCAGTGTCAAATCGACAAGAGGATACGAGAAATCTTGGTTTCACGGAGCCCTGTTCAGGTAACCCGTTCTCTCTACTCGTTGCCCCATTTTCTATTCCGTCAGTTATGACGCGTTGACTGTGTAACCCTTTCGATGCCCGTGCAACCCGCTCGGTGCGTCGCGTCATGTGGTGATCGCAAACCGTGATCCAAAAACAGGAAAACCAATGCCCAGTTTTATCCCGGAACTGATTACGCCCTGCCAAACGAGACGACTTGGTCGCGTGCGGTCTTTACCGAAACGTGCGCATCGTTGATACGGACGTGTAGGATTTTGCAGAAGTCGATTTGGATGTGCGTGCACACCGAAATCAACGCGTATCCGCTGACAACGTCCCATATCCGTCTGTTCTGGATCTTGCTGTAACTTAGTGTACACACATTGGATCGAAACAAAACTTGCGCCATCGGACTCGTAGTAATACGCTGGTCTTGTGAGCCAAGTTTGGTTCGATTCTGAGAACGTTGACAAAATCGCGTATCGTGGGCCCCACAGGCTCCACTTGACGGGCAATTTTATGATCGGCTCATCGGAATCCAATTCTGGAAGTTCCGTTGGGTTCGTATCATTATTCCTGACTTGTTGACACTAAGTTTGACAGATTTGGAGACCTTTGATTCTGACACATTTTTCGGTGCAAAGCGGCCCAAATGTGGACCCTGCCTTGACCTGAAAATGTCATTTTTGCCCATGTGTCCAAATTGGACTCAAGGACAGGCGTTTCTAGCTAATTGATATTTTCTAGATCTGATGGTGATGTCTAATTTAGCAACCGGAGAACTGCCTGTAAATCTCGCTGCTACCAGAGCTACAATTGGAGCCGGAACCCCAGGCAAGTATACCTTGCCAATTCCTGCAGTTTTGTTACTTATTTTATTGACTTATTTATACATTGTTGTGCATGCTTAAACCTAGGGCCATGTGACATGCTTAGCGTCTGATTATAGTCGGGTGCCAACACCGTACGCGGAGTTGTGCAACGTCTTCTAGAGATGGATATCGTGACATTTACATTTTCGTACTTGTCATATCAAGTACATTATACCCAGGACACCTGACACGAATTATGAGACAGAATCTTCCTGAAATATTCAAGGTGATTCTGTATAGGATACAGGTTTATGACATATACATCTTTACATGCTTAGATTTTATTCTGACTTGCTGCATTAGTTTTGATCCTGCGTGTCATGGACATGAGACGTGAGATTATATTGGGTGGGGAGAGTATTACCATATCAAAGGCTGATTTTTTATAAATATTGTCATCTGGAGGTGTCTTAGTCTCTGATACAGAGCTTTGGCGCAAGTTCTGGCCCTTCGAGAAAATACTGCTATGGGTTTCTCCGACACTGATCCTATAGCAGTCTCAGCCCGAGTATGAATAAAACTCTCACTTGCATATCACTTAGCTGGTTTAATTATTTACCCTATTGATTCATTTATTGCTGCACTGTATTATTTTGGCTTGAGTTATTTTGTACCTTACTATGTCCCCTGAGGACCTGGATCCGGATTATGTCCCCAGGATTAGCAGAGGAGATCCACTCTGAGGTTTACATGACAGGAGCATTAGCAGGAGCCGAAGCAGGATCAGGTGCATACAGTGGAGCAGAACCAGGAACCGAGGCCTAGGTGATTGCCATAGATTTTCCTGAGTATATGTTTCTTCCATACTCAGTTTGTGATGTTCTTTACATTCTTGTTTAAATGAACAGTTGTAACAGACTTAATATCGAGTTTTTTCCGATTTTAATTACTTGTGACTGGATAATTTTTATTTTCCTTTTTGTTGATATTGCTATATTTATTCTATGGATGAGATTAGTAAACCCTGATTGTTGTAATACAGCTTAAGTATGCCCCGATGGATCCATTAAATTGGGTTTGTCCATCGGTGTGTGCTGTTGGCCATTGCCACGTGTCTAGTCCCTTGATATTTTAGGACTGGGGCATGACAAATATATATACAACTTGCACAAGAATTAGTTAATTATGAAATAACCAAAATACCCCTTTCTTAGAAAATATGGTAGTGACAAGTATACCCCCTTTAAAATTATTTTGTCCTCGAAATTCAAAGAATAAACTACCCCAAGAAAAGCAAAATAGAACAAGAAAGAATATACCTCAAGGCGCAAACCGATATGGGTACCGCTCTCGCATTTTATCCTCCCTCTCCCAGGTAGACTCACCCGGAGAGTGATGCCTTCATGCGACGCATACCAAGGGAATGGTCTGGTTCCTCAGCACCTTCTCTGTACGATCTAGAATCTCAACTGGCTGCTCTGGATAGCTGAGAGTAGGGCCAAACTTTATCTCCGAGTGATCCAATATGTGACTAGGATCCGCCACGTACAGTCTTAAATGCGACACATGAAATATGTTATGCACTCCCTCCAATACAGGTGGCAAATCTAGTATGTAAGCAACTACACCGACTCTTTCGAGAATACTGAATGGTCCGATGAATTACAGACTAAGCTTTCCGTCTCCACCCAAGCGAATCGTGTATCGTGTCAGAGAAATACCATACCTCCAACCTAGAACAAACACAACCTTAAGAACTTAATCTATGATAAACAACCAGTATTAACACAAAATAAAACCTAAAACTATACCTCAAACTCCAAGAGTCTCCGGTGACTATTGGCCTAATGTCGTTGTCTATCCTGCGTCATTCGAAGTCTATCTCTAATCAGCTTGACCTTCTCCGCCGCATTCACCATCATCTCTGGCCCTAGCAAAGCTCTCTCTCCAACATCGTCCCACGAAAAGGGAGTGCGACATCTCCGACCATACAGAGCCTCAAATGGTGACATCTCTAAACTTGTCTAGTAGCTGTTGGTGTAAGCAAACTCTACCAAATGGAGATGGTCCTCCCAAGATCCTGCAAAATATAGTACACAGGTACGCAACCTATCCTCAAGAGTCTGAATGGTCCTCTCTGACTGCCCATCCATCTGGTGGTGATATGCAGTTCTGAACTTGAGCTGGGAGCCCAAGATTGCCTGTAAAGTCCTCTAAAAATGAGAAGTAGAACGACTATCTCAATACGTTACTATACTGACGAAAAACCCATGTATCCTAATGATCTTCCTCACATACATCTCTGCCAGCTTCTCCATAGACAAAGCCACCTTGAAAGGCAAAAAGTGGGCCGACTTGGTCAACTTGTCAACAATAACCCAAATCGCATATTTCCACTCTGGAGATCGTGGAAGTCCGGACACAAAATTTATAGTAATGTGCTCCTACTTCCACTCTGGAATGGATAATGGCTGTAGTAAACTGCCTGACCTCTACCTCTCAGCTTTTACCTGCTGTCACACTAAGCATATAGACACGAACTATGCCACTTTTCTCTTCATGCCATACCACCACACACTCTCTAGTATATCCCGATACATCTTGTTGGTACCTGGATGAATGGAATACTGAGAGCGATGCGCTTCCTGCAACACCTCCTCACGCAGCTTCCCGCTAGGCATACACAGTCTAGTACCGTATTGCAAAGAACCATCCTCAGCAATGGTAAAATCATCCTCCAATCCTGCTCTTACCTGAGCTCTTAGGCTCCTTAGAGATACATCCTTATACTGGGCTGCCTTGATCATGTCCATCAACTCTGAATGTATCTGTAAACCCTATATCTGTATCATAATTCCAAGAACTATCACCTCAATATGCAAACTCTCCAGATCCTCTAACAAATACTGGTCCTTCGTCAAAAATATTGCTAGTGGATGCCTACTTAAGGTATCGACAACTACATTGGCCTTCCCTAGATGATACTGTAAGGATATATCAAAATCTTTTATCAGTTCCAGCCATCGATGATGCCTCATGCTTAGCTCCATCTGAGTAAAAATTTACTTTAATCTCTTATTGTCTGTGAAGATCTCCATATGCTCTTCGTACAGATAGTGTTTTCACAACTTCAAAGCAAAGATGACCGCTGTCAACTCTAAATTGTGGGTATGATAGTTTTTCTCATGTGGATGCAATTGGCTGGATGCATATACAATAATCTTCCCATTCTGGTGAAGAACACAACCCAGATATTTTCCTGGTGTATCACTATAGATAGTGAATCCTCCAGACCCTGATGGTAATGTCAAAATAAGAGCAGACGTCAACCTCTCTTCAATTCCTCGAAAGCAGCCTGACACTCTTTTGTCCAAACAAACTCCGCGTCCTTCCTGGTGAGTCTGGTCATCGGCTCAGCAATCCTCGAAAAATCCTGCACAAACTTTCTGTAGTAACCTACCAGACCCAAGAAATACCTGTTCTCTGCCATTGAACTCGGGGTCTTCCAAGACTCCACTGATGTGATTTTCTTCGGGTCTATTGAAATCCCATCACCAATCACAATATGTCCTAAGAACTCCACCTTGTCCAGGAAAATTCACACTTTGACAGCTTCCCATACAGCTTCTCTTTCCTTAGCACATCTAACATAATCTGCAAATGCTCCTCGTGCTCCTCTGGCATCTTCAAGTATATGAGAATGTCATTGATGAACCCCAACATGAACTTTTCAAGGTACTGGTGGAACACCTTATTCATCAAATTCATAAACACCGTCGAGGCATTAGTCAACCCAAACGGCATCACTATGAACCCGTACTAGCCATACCAAGTTCTAAAAGAAGTCTTCGAAATGTCCTCCGGCTTCACTTTCACCTAGTAGTAGCCTGATCTCGATTCTATCTTGGAAAATATCTTGGCGCCACTCAACTGATCGAACAGATCGTCAATCCATGCAATAGATATTTATTCTTTATAGTAAGATTATTTAATGCCCTGTAATCGATGCACATGTGCACCGATCTATCCTTCTTCGGTACAAAAAATACAGGAGCTCCCAACTGTGAAGAACTAGATCTGATAAACCCATTATCATATAGTTCATCCACTTGCTTCTTCAGCTCGACCAGCTTATTTTTGTTCACTCTATAAACATGTTATGAAATTGGCTCTACACACCTGGCACCAAGTCTATAAAGAACTCAACATCTCGATCTGGCAGCAATCCTAGCAATTCCTCAGGAACCACATCCAAGAACTCTTCTATCAAGGAATGCGGCAACTCCTTGTCTTTTACCATAGATCCACAGATAATGCCTTCTCCTTGCTCTGAATCTCCTCCAGCAAACTCAAAATATGTCTCTCCTAGCGGACTGAACAAAACTCTACCTCCTCTATAATCTATACTAGCATGGTGCATACTCAATCAATCCATCCCGATTAAAATATTGTAGCTCAGAAGTGGTATTATAAGTAGATACACACTCAGCTCTCGGCCTCCCAGTGTAACTCTCCGATCCTTGCAAATATCACTAACCAGGATAATGCCTCCCCCGGTCATGATCTTGCAAGTCCTAAGCAAAGACTCAGCTAACAAATGATGCTTCAGAGCAAAAGAAACAGATATAAAACTATGGGAAGCACCTGAATCAAATAATGCTAAAATTGGAATAGAATCAAGGAGAACAGAACCTGCAAGGACATCTCTGGTGGGATTAGCCTCCTCGACCGTCATAGCAAATGCTCGTCCTTGAGGTGCACCACCCTGATGTTGGTGCTGGATGTAACGCTGCTATTGGGTCAAAAGTGGCTGTCCCCTTGGCTGTACTGCAGGTAGCCTCGCATATTCTCTCTGAACTGGAGCTGCTTTCTGAGCTGCACGACAAGGGTTGGAAGGACAATATCTTATCTGATGCCCCTCTGCGCCATAATATGGACAAACTCCTAACATATTCCTGTAAACTTCCCAGATATGGCCAGGCTTCTTACAGCAGTGGCAGAAAGCGTGTTGTTAGTGTCTCTACTACTGCTATAGTACCTAATAAACTGGCATCCTAGATGGAGTCTAGTACTGCTGTGGCTGCTAAAAAGTCCTAGACTGGAGATAAAGAATCTTAGTAGGCACTGCGCTGCTACTAGCCCCCATAAAAGAATCCTGGCCGCTCTTGGGCTTCAAGCTCAACTCCCGCTCAACCTTGCGTGCCTCCGCAAGTATCTCAGAATGCGTCTCAAAGAAAGATGGATGAGATCTTAACTTCTCAGTTCAGACCCTCATGAAAGCGGATAGCCCAAACCTCTGGCTTTCTCACCAAGTACTCCGCAAATTGGCTCAACCTTCCGAACTCTACGGCGTACTCATCCACGGACATGCTCCCTTGAGTAAGGCCTTCAAACTGCCTCCCCAAGTCTAATCTATCAGTCCGAGCAAAGAACTTTCTCTTGAAAAGGTCCTTAAATATCTCCCAAGACTGCCCCCGTATCAGCAAGAAGTGGCTCATTCCTGAACCAAGTACGGGCGATGTCGAACAGCTGAATTCCCATGGCCTCAACCTTCAGATCCTTAGCAAGACGGGACACTCTCATGAGACACTCAATATCCTCGACCCAATCATCAGCATAAATGATTCCCCTGATCCCCTTGAAGACCCGAGGTTCAAGCTTCTTGAATTCCTTGATATTACCCGGCTGAAGCTGGGCAACCTACGGAGCAACCTGCTACTAGACTGTAGATCCTCTCTCTACTGCAGTAAAGGAAAGCTGATGAGCACTTTCGATACCATGTCGTAATATATCGGTCTGCCTTTGGTAAGCCTCTAACTGGGCCCTCTGAGCCTCCATCATCTCATAAAATAATGCGAACACCTGAGTCGTATCTGTCGGTACGGGAGGTGGAGGTGGAAGTCCCTCAGACACAGGTGGAGCAGCCCTTTGTACTGGAGGTGGACCCCTGAATACAGCTGATACTCCAATCACCAGAGAAGTGACTGGTGCAGGCTCTCGGGAAGTCACAAATCTCTCAAAAGTTGCTTCCTTCTGTTGTGATCGAGTCTTAGGTGGCATCCTGAGGCAAAGCAAAAGAAAAACTCAATATGGCATAAGATAGAATGAATTCGAAGAAGTAAAGCTCAAGTATCAAATATCAAGGAAGAATAGTTAAAATGAGTAATAGAGTTTTTTCTAGTTGTAATTGAGTATTCTCAGTCTATAGCCTATATCATATATCTTGAAACAGGCTCGTAATAGCACTCAATTAGAGCACCACTATGAATCACACTAATTGCGACCTCGAAGACCTGTATGGGCCACCACTAAAAATATGTCATGATCCGTACCCAATGTCAGGGCACGAAAATGTAGGTTCGTCCAGCTTACGCCACATCATCAGTGGTAGAACATTGTTTGGGTAAACTATACTATCTATCAATAATGATCATCAAGATATATAACGCTACCAATAAAAGATGAATACTCAATCACAAAACTATAAGATAGAATAACACACGAATATGAAATAAAGAACTGAAGGGTCAAAATATAACTCACAAGACAGAAGATAATATCCAATGAGTCTCTATGTAAAAAAAAGAACTAACTAACAAAGCTGGAGACAAATCCAATATAATAAAAACCTATCTACTGAGCTATAGGTAAAGTATTGTCTGTCTTAACCGGGATGAGTCCCTCCTTAGCCACAATCTCTACCTATAAGCCAACAACGTCCTGAGGCCTGTAGTAAGTGGGATACCACTCCTCAGTGTCATCTGAAAAAAAAATATCCAGTCAGGATTGGAGCAAAGTACACATGTAGCAGCAGTTCCAATAAATGATAAAGACTATGTAGCAATAAATAGAGAGCATATACCAGATGAATAGGGCATGGAAAAAATATACAGCAATAAGAAAATATGGGTAATACATACAAGAGATATAAACATCATATATAGAGTCAAGAAATACATCTAAGTGAGTGAGTACTAGTGACAACATGTGATCGGCTTAGAACTTGCTCAAAAATTATGGCCTGGTTAATCATACGTGTGGTGTATGATTAACATTATACAAAGAAAACAAGAATTGCGGGGGTATGATCATATATCTACACTAAATACTCCCTGCCCCAAACTGGTATAGTGGATCCAACCATGACATGCTATGACATAGGATTCCATGAGAAGGGCGTTAATTCTCTCATGAATCAGTGTCCATACATGTACAAGAACAACGAGCTCACACAAGAAATATGCCAAAAACTACCAAGAATAATATCTCATAATGGGATACAGAAATACCAATCTGTGAAATCAAGTGACAGTTAAATCAAGGATATATACACTAAATATTAAAAAATATAGAGGATATCATAAACGGAAAACGGTCAAAAAATGTATTAGCTTGAAATCTGGTGAACAGCATCAAAGATGTCCGAAATGGTGCCTCAGAGACCTAAATATGAAATATTATATCAATACAAGGTTTTGAAATAAATACAAGTTAAACTAGTCCATTTCTAGGTCATTAGGCCAAATCTAAGTCAAAACAGTCAACTAGGTCAACTCCAGATCAAACTAGTCAAACTTGGTCAAACTAAATATTTCTAGGTTGTATGAGTCAATCTCTAGGTTATTAGGTCCATATGATATGTATCTAGACTATACTAGTTATATTAGGATACTAGATTATCAACAATATTCCGTATTATAAGATACATAAAATAGTATATATAAAAATACTATATAATATACAAATATAATATTTTACTATCTCCTAACTTGACTAACACTAAATAGATACCTTGTTTTTGAGCTAACACAGTATAATACTAGCTATACCCTCTCTTGACACTCACTACTCATACCTAGAGATAAAGTCATTACCTTATCATTACCTTGTGTAACCCAAGATAATTAGAACTAATATTAAACTTATATTAACATATACTATCTAGAGTATATATACTAACTCATACTAACATCATAACTACTAATACATATAGTAACTCATATTATAACTAACTATCAGTTAATAATTTAACTAACTAATAATCATCTACTATATGAACTAACTAACAACTGTTAATACCAATATCTAATATATACATACAACTAACTAACTTAACTAATAAAATAACCTATTATACTAACAGGTGCTAACATATCCCCCCATGAACCCCTGTGTGTAATCAAAACAGTGAGGCCTAGCTGTTGTTGCTGTGTAATTTGTGCACAGCCCGACCCTTCACTTGTTAGCAGCAGTTGCTCCTACAGCAGCACACATCTGACCCGACTACAACATACCCAACTGATATAATATCCCCTCCTCATCTTCATGTATCAACTGATATATAACTACACTGCCCTCAACCACGTGACCGACCCCCATATCACTGATATACCCACAGAATAAATTCCCCTTAGGCTCCATGACTGATACACAATAATACATTAAGATATACATATACACAGTAAACAAATGTCACGACCCGCACCCGGAAATTGGACATGAGCCGTGGGTACGTCCAGCCTACGTCGCAGCATCGGCGGTAGAACGCTGTCTAGGTCTCAAACATAACTCATCCTGTCAATGGTCTCAACTCTATAGGGAGGACAATGATAATACATAAATCAACAGTTTATAATATACTCAATCATAAGACTATTGGAAAGTAAATGGCACGATGAGATATAAAGATAAAGAGTACTGACATAAGTCAGGCACAAATATAAATACATCACAAGTCTAGAGTCTAGATGTCCACCAAAAGTCACAACAATAATACAACCCAGATCTCAGTTCTAGGACAATAATACATAAATAGGACAGTCTAAATGCCTGTAGGTGGAATCTCCTCTAAGATGGATATTTCCTCTGGAATTTCTGGTACAAAATCTCTCTCTGCTCCCGGGCCATAGTGGGTTTAATTCGGATTCTCACCTATTGGGAGATGGTTTTCCAATGTAGCTCTTCTTTCTTTAAGTCTTCTTGGTCCAAGCTCCTAGATCTCTCTTGATGGAGAAGGAAATGGGTTTCTAGGGCTTATAAATTCTGAAATTTATGGGGAAGGAAGGGTTTTCTAAGTGGAGGCTAGGTTTAGGGTTTCTTTCATGATTGAAGAAGCTTGAGGGAGGCTCCCTCTCATATAAATAGGATTAGGGTTAGGGTTAGAGCTTCTAATGCCAAGTGTCTTAATTAGCCTCTCATAATGGTCATGAAGAACTTAATTTAATAAGGGTTTAGTCATTCATTTAGGGTTTTAACTAGAACAAAAAATACTAATTAGGGTTTGGTCTCAAGGGTTAAACCTAATGGGTTTTTAGGTCAAGCCCATAAACTTATACATTAAGAACACCCAATCATTTATTTAATAAACTAATCATACATACCTATTTACATAATAAATTAAACATGAAAATTATAATAATGCCCTAATCTAGAAATATGGTAGTGACAAGTCTACCCTCTTAAAAAAAATTGTCCTCGAAATTGAATTGAACTAGAATAAAATGAAATCAGATAAGGAATTATACCTCAAGTCTCGAAGAGATACGGGTATTGCTCACACATTTCGTCCTCTCTCTCCCAGGTTGACTCCCCTGGAGAGTGATGTCTCCATGCAACATAAACCAAAGGAATAGTCTGGTTCCGCAACACCTTCTCTCTGCGATCCAAGATCTCTACGGGCTGCTCAGGGTAGCTGAGAGTCGGACCAACCTCGATCTTCGAGTGATCTAGTACGTGACTAGGGTCTGCCACGTACCGCCTCAGCTGCGACACATGGAACACGTCATGCACTTCCTCCAGTGCAGGTGGCAAGTCTAGTTTATACGCCACTGCACCGACCCTCGCAAGAATACCGAAAGGTCCGATGTAGCGTGGACTAAGCTTTCCGTCTCTACCAAAATGAATCGTACCCCGTGTCGAAGAAATCCGTAGGAACACCAGATCGCCAACCTAGAATAAAACAGTCTCAATACACAGTCTAAAATAAAACAATCACAAGCCAGAAAAAAAACAAACCTATCCTGAAACTCAAGGGGTCTACGGTGGCTGTCGGTCCAAAGCCGCTGTCTGTCTTGCGCCACTCGCAGTCTGTCTCTGATGAGTTTCACTTTTTCTGCCTCATCCACGACCATTTCTGGTCCTAGCAAGGCTCTCTCTCTAACGTCATCCCAAGATAACGGTGTACGACAGCTTCGTCCATATAGAGCCTCGAATGGCGATATCTCAATGCTGGCCTAGTAGCTGTTGTTGTAAGCAAACTCTACCAGGTGTAGATGATCCTCCCAAGAACCTCCGAGATCTAGAATGCAAGTGCGTAGCATATCCTCGAGAGTCTGAATAGTCCTTTCAGACTGCTCGTCTGTCTAGGGTGGTATGTAGTACTGAACTTGAGATGAGTGCCCAAGCTAGCTTGCAGGCTCCTCCAGAAGTAGGAAGTGAAACGACTATCCTGATCCGAGATGATGCTCACAGGAACCCCATGTAGTCTGATAATCTGCCGTACGTATATCTCTGCTAGCCTCTCTATCGATGTGCCCACCTTGAAGGGTAAGAAGTGGGCTGATTTGGTCAACCTATCCACGATGACCCAAATTGCGTCCTTTCCTCCTGGAGAATGCGGAAGCCCTGAAACAAAATCCATGGTCACGTGCTCCCACTTCCACTCTGGGATGGGTAAAGGTTGAAGTAATCCACCTGGCCTCTGTCGATCCGCCTTTACCTGCTGGCACACTAGACACCGGGATACGAAGCGTGCTACCTCGCACTTTATTCCATACCACCATACGTACTCCTTCAAGTCTCGATACATCTTGTTGGCACCGGGATGCATCGAGTACTGAGAGCGGTGTGCCTCCTGCAAAACCTCCTCGTACAGCTCCCCGTTCGGCACACACATCCTCGTACCGTGCCGTAAAGACCCATCATCCGCAATAGTAAAGTCGTCTGACAATCATGTCCGAACCTGTGTCCTGATACTTCTCAAAGCCTCATCATCATACTGCGCAGCTCTGATTTTGTCCATCAGCTCAGACTGTATCTGCAATCCCCACATCTGAATCTCAACAACGGGAACTAGCACCTCAATTTCCAAGCTTTCCAGATTAGCTAACAAATGTCTATCCGTCGTCAAGTACATAGCCATCGGATACCTGCTCAAGGCATCGGCGACTACGTTGGCCTTTCCTGGGTGGTAATGTAATGAGATGTCAAAGTCCTTTATCAACTCCAACCGCCTCCTCTGCCTCATGTTCAGCTCCTTCTGTATGAACACGTACTTCAAGCTCTTGTGGTCTGTGAAGATCTCCACACGCTCTCCGTACAGGTAATGTTTCCACAGCTTTAGAGCGAAGATAACCGCTGCCAACTCCAAATCGTGGGTGGGGTAGTTCTTTTCACGATGGCGTAATTGCCTGGAAGCATAGGCAATTACCTTCCCGTGCTGCTGAAGAACGTAACCCAAACCCTTCCCTGAAGCATCACTGTAGATAGTGAATCCATCTGTCCCCGATGGCAACGTTAAAACTGGAGCTATTGTCAATCTCTTCTTTAGCTTATCAAATGCAGCCTGGCAATCCTCCGTCCAGATAAAATCTACATCTTTCTTGGTCAACCTGGTCATTGGCACTGCAATCCTGGAGAAGTCTTGTACAAACCTCATATAGTATCCTGCTAGCCCGAGAAAACTCCTGATCTCAGCTACCGAACTGGGGGTAGCCCACAACTCCACTGCCTCGATCTTCTTCGGGTTGACTGAGATTCCGTCACCCGTCACCACATGCCCAAGAAATTCAACCTTGTCAAGGAAGAATTTACACTTTAAAAGTTTCCCATACAGCTCCTCCTTTCTGAGAGTCTCTAAGACCAACCTCAGGTGCTCTTCGTGCTCCTCCGGGGTCTTGGAATACACAAGAATATCGTCGATGAACACCACCATGAACTTGTCAAGGTACTGGTGGAACACCTTGTTCATCAAGTTCATGAATATTGCCGGTGCATTGGTTAAACCAAATGGCATTACCATAAACTCAAACTGGCCGTATCTGGTCCGAAAGGCTGTCTTCGGCGTGTCTTCTCTCTTCACCTTCACCTGGTGATAGCCTGGCCTAAAATCTATCTTTGAAAACACCTTCGCCCCGCTCAACTGATCGAAAAGATCATCTATCCTCGACAGCGGATATTTGTTCTTGATAGTGAGGTTGTTCAGAGCTCTATAATCGATGCACATGCGCACCGTGCCGTCCTTCTTCGGTACGAACAATACCGGAGCTCCCCATGGTGATGAACTAGATTTGATGAAGCCTTTGTCCTGTAGCTCCTCAACTTGCTTCTTCAGTTCTGCCAGCTCGCTGTTGTTGACTCTATAGACATGTTGTGAGATAGGCTCCGCTCCTGGCACCAAGTCTATAGAGAATTCAACATCTCTGTCTGGCAGCAAGCCTGGCAACTCCTCTGAAAATATATCCAGGAACTCCGCTATCAGAGGATGTGACAACTCCTTTTCTTCTATCCTGGCTCCACAAAATGTGCTTCTGTTCTGCTCCGCTGCTCCTCTGGCGACCTCAAACTCCGGCTCTCCTGGTGGTCAAAATAACACTCTGCCTCCATGATAATCTATAGTAGCATGGTGCCTACTCAACCAGTCCATTCCAAGTACAATATCGTATCCGAAAGTAGCATGACGAGTAAGCACACGCTCAACTCTCGGCCTCCTAATGATACTCTCTGGTCCTTGCAACAATCATGGACTAGGATAATACTTCCACCAGTCATGATCTTGCAAATCCTATCTAATGGTTCTGTCTCTAAATGATGTTGAAGAGCATAAGATACAGACACTAAACTATGGGAAGTGCCAGAGTCAAATAATATAAATATTGGAATGCAACCGAGAAGAACTGAACCTGTAATCAAGTCTCCTGCTGGCTCGACCGCCATGGCATATGCTCGTCCCTGGGGTGCACCTCTCTGCTGCTGGTGCTGAGCAAACCTCTGCTACTGGGGTAGAAGTGGTCCCCTCTGTTGGCCTCCTGGTATGGTAGGTACCCTGGCTGGTCCCCTCTGGGCGACTGCTCTACCCTGACCCGGACAAGTCTGAATAGTAGGGCAATCCCTCAGCTGATGTGCTGACGATCCACAGGACAAACATGTGCCCAACCTCTTCCTACAGATCTCTCTAGTGTGCCCTACCTTCACGCAGTACGCACACTGGATAGCGGGCTGAGTCTGTCTCTACTGCTGCTGCTGGGCCTGTCCTCGTGCTGGTGCCTGGTGCTGCTGATGCTGTTGCTGGTATGGCCTCTGTTGCTGCTGGAAGTATGGACGCTTGCCCAGTCCTGCACCACTGTTTGCTCCTCTTGAAGTGTCATATCCCCTCTTGGGCCTGAGGTCCAAGTCATCCTCAACTATCTGGACATCCATCAAAATGCCCTCGAAGGTAGCAGTGCGACGTCCCGATGTACGAGACTTGATCTCCCTCGCCAGCCCCTTTCTGAACTTCCGGGCCCTGTCTCCTGGATCTCGAATCATCGATGGCACAAAATGACTCAGGCGGCAAAACTTCGCGGCATACTCATCAATGGACATGCTCCCTTGGACCAAGTCATGGAACTGACTCTCCAAGGCTCCCAGGGCAACATCAGGAAAGAACTTCTCCTTGAAGAGCTCCTTGAAGGCCTCCTAAGTAAGTCCTCCGAGAATGAGTCTCGGCTCAGTGTGAAACCACGTCAGCGCAATGTCAAACATCTGACTGCCGGCAGCCTCGATCTGAAGAACCTCCGGAAGCTGCGCCAAGCGCAAGTTTCTCTCTATGTCCTCTAGCCAATCGTCGGCGTAGAGTATTCCCTCAGTACCTTTGAACTCCCGAGGTATCATCCTCTTGAAGTCCACAATAGTGCCCGGCCTCTGGTGGTGCTGGCCAGGATGTTGATGCTGCACAACTCTCTCCATAGCCTGGAGAGCCACCTGATGAGTATTCTCTATGCTCACCCGCATCATCTCGGTCTGGGCCTGGTGTGCCTCTGCCTGCAATTTCTGAGCCTCCGTTGACATCCTCTGGGCATCAACTATGCCCTGGATCAGCGTGAACATCTGTGCCCCATCAACGGGCATACTTCCTAGAAACAGAGTCGGTGGTGGTGGAAGAGGCTCCGTCACAGCTGTGGCAACCCTCTGAACAGGTGGGGGAGGAGGACCCCCGAAAAGTGCAAATACTCCCACATGCACAGGAGATGTAGGAGGTACTATGGATGTCTGTCCAACAGGTCGAGAGGTGGCAGACCTCTCTGAAGCTGCTGCCCCCAGTCTCAAGGACCTGGTCATTGGCGGCATCCTGAAGACAGATTGAAAGAATCAATTAAGGTAATAGACACGATACAATCAAGGAAGGACAGTAAAAATTATAAGGGAAGTAATCATTAAGAAATAGCATTATAAGGATCAAAATTCTCCTAATTGTGATTGAGCATATTCTTGGACTAAATCATATTTCCTAACGCAGGCTCGTAGCAATACTCTAAGTGAGTAACACTATGATATCGCTCTAAATGCGAATTTAGACCTGCATGGGCCACCACTAAAAATGTGACATAACTCACACCCGGAAATTGGGCATGAGCCGTGGGTACGTCCAGCCTATGCTGCAGCATCGACGGTAGAACGATGTCTAGGTCTCAAACATAACTCATCCTGTCAATGGTCTCAACTCCATAGGGAGGACAATGATAATACATAAATCAACAGTTTATAATATACTCAATCACAAGACTATTGGAAAGTAAATGGCACGATGAGATATAAGGATAAAGAGTACTGACATAAGTCAGGCACAAATATAAATACATCACAAGTCTAGAGTCTAGATGTCCACCAAAAGTCACAATAATAATACAACCCAGATCTCAATTCTAGAACAATAATACATAAATAGGACAGTCTAAATGCCTGTAGGTGGAATCTCCTCTAAGATGGGTATTTCCTCTGAAATTTCTGGTATAAAATCTCCCTCTGCTCCCGGGCCATAGTGGGTTTAATTCGGATTCTCACCTATTGGGAGATGGTTTTCCAATGTAGCTCTTCTTTCTTCAAGTCTTCTTGGTCCAAGCTCCTAGATCTCTCTTGATGGAGAAGGAAATAGGTTTCTAGGGCTTATAAATTCTGAAATTTATGGGGAAGGAAGGGTTTTCTAAGTGGAGGCTAGGTTTAGGGTTTCCTTCATGATTGAAGAAGCTTGAGGGAGGCTCCCTCTCATATAAATAGGACTAGGGTTAGGGCTTATAATGCCAAGTGTCTTAATTAGCCTCTCATAATGGTCATGAAGAACTTAATTTAATAAGGGTTTAGTTATTCATTTAGGGTTTTAACTAGAACAAAAAACTAATTAGGGTTTGGTCTCAAGGGTTAAACCTAATAGGTTTTTAGGTCAAGCCCATAAACTTATACATTAAGAACACCCAATCATTTATTTAATAAACTAATCATACATATCTATTTACACAATAAATTAAACATGGAAATTACAATAATGCCCTAATCTAGAAATGTGGTAGTGACAACAAATCTCCTGCAGTCCAAAATCCTGAGCACTAAAATAGCATAAAACTAACAGACACTCCTATATCTTCAAAATAGTTTCCTACACCTATACAAAGCTTAACACTAAAACAACAATACAATACACGACTATATAGCTACCTACATATCATAGTATAGATCAAGAACATGAAGATACGAACTTTTATATATATATATATATTAAAAGCAATCAAAAATATATATAAATAACACTAAATAGAGTATTAAATATTTTATCAAACACGTAGAGTGCATCGTACCCGTATCACACTAAATCTATAATTTGCTTACAATATGCCCCCAATACAACACCCAAAATATCACAAATGATATGAGCAATACTAGAATCATAATTATAAGAAATATAAAGTGCTAGCTACTCATCTACGTGTCTGTGTCGTAATATAACATGTGCAACCTCTCGTGTCGATGGAAAACCCCCAAACAATCTCGTATCATAAAATATCATGACACGCCTACTCGTATCCAATTGTGGATACGATACTAGTCTCACACGATATCTAAATTATACCTATTGGGAGATCGATTCCCAATACAAGTCTCCAATTAGATGCAAAGAGCCATCAACTTGTTTAATCTTCTTCTCCTTCTAGATTCTTGCCTCCTTCTTTCTTTTAGAGCTTCTAATGGTGAAGAATGAGAGTAATTAGATGTGATTTGGTAGGAATTTGGTGGAGGGATAGTTTAATTGGGAAAGAACACCAAGTGGAATGAAATAAATTAAAATAAAATTAGGAGAGAGAATTTCTTTCCCCTTCAATAGACCGGCCACTTGTCCCATCCCTAAGTAATGGTACAAAGACCCAAATACCCCTATTGGGTTGTCATGAAGAATATGATTAAGGAAAGAAGATTATATTCCTAATAGTTTGACTAATTAATCACTAACTTAAGGAATTGGGCTAGTTATTGGGCTCAAGTCTAACTAAAATAAATGTTGGCCCATGAGTCAAGTCTTGTCTAGTTAGGTCTCCTAACACAAGTCCAAAATATAATACAACTTCTATCAATAAATAAATATTATAAATATATATATACAACAAGTACAAGAATTAGTTAATTATGAAATGACCAAAATACTATTTTCCTAGAAAATATGGTAGTGACATTCGTAAATGCTTCTGGAAAATTGTACTCATGGCTCCTTAATACATTGTACCCATATTCTTTAAGCCGAAGGGCATGACTGTATAATAGTAAACTCCCAATGGTGTACGAAAAGAAGTATATTTTTCATCATTAGGTGACATCTTATTTTGACTGTATCCAGAGAACCCATCCATGAAGGACATACGTTCAAATTCGCATGTATTGTCGATCATGACATTTGTGATGGGAAGGGAAAATTAATCTTTTGGATAGGCCAAGTTCAGATCTCGATAATCTACGCAGATCCGTGTCACGACCCGCACCCGGTTTAGGGGCACGAGTGCGTGGGTACGTCCAGCCTACGCCGCAGCATCGGCGGTAGAACGCTGTCAAGGTCTTGATACTATCTAACTAATGTCACGCAAACATCCAATCTCCATTAGGAGGCACGGATGTCACAAATAAGATGAACACATACTCAATCACAGGATTACAGCACGATAAGATTTCAAAACAGAAATTAAAATTAAACACCACAAGTCCACAAGTAATATTCTAACTCAACAATATCCAAGAATCATCCAAATGCCGGAGACAAATCCTGTACCAAATAGTCTACTAAATGAACTAACAAGAAATAATAATTTCTGGCTAGACCTCCTGGAATCACAACTACTATCAAGTCTACAGCTACTCACCATATGGTCCATAAAGAGTCGGACAGCGGTCCTCTAAGGCATAGTCTGGAAAAATATTTCCAGTCAGGAAGGAGCAAAGCAACACTCTCAAATAACAGTTCCATTAATTGATAATGTCTATAATACAATAAAACATGTCATGCTAGCTACTGAGCAGACAGTGAAATAATTGAAATGGCAATTTAAGAGAGACAGGTATTATAAAGAGACAGGCAATATGATACAGTCAGTGCATGTATGGAAATAAAAAAGAACAAGGAACAGTATCATATACGGGTGATGTAGTATATGATTTGAAATAAAGAACTGTAACTATTCTAAGTGTTTGAAATTTTAGTTTCGAAATGTGATCGGCTTGGGACTTGTACGATTGCTACAGTCTGGCTAATCATACGTGGGGGTATGATTAACACCAATAATATAAACTTGTACGATAGGTATTTGATCACATTTCTCACTAGCAATTTCTCCGCCCCCAACTAGTACTGTGGATCCAATCATGACACGTCACGAATACACGAGCAAGTCAAGTCTATCATGTACAATATCTAAATATACATGTCGTGTACAATGTCAATACGATAATCAAGGTAACATCTCATGACTGCAGATCCAAGCTATACCAGTCCATGTAGCACAGTGTCAAGGATTCAGTTGTAACATTTCAAGATTGTTGAACTTATAGAAATTATCAAGAATTGGAAATTATCAGAGAATGTACTTGCCTTGGGTCCTTAGCTGGTAATTATTGATGTCCTGTTCCAGAGTATCCCCTGGTAAACCAACAGTCCTATAAACATATCACCATAACACTTGTATTAGGGGCTATACTAACACACAATAGAAATACACTGGCCTTAGGGCTATGCCAGGCAGGGCACTAGTCAACTAGGGTCACCTAGTAGATAGATAGATAATTATACACATCTTAATTAACATATGTACTTACAGTATATACATCAAGTTAAATACATATACAAAATATAAGTATATATATATTAAAATATGCTAAGGTTTTTATACAAAATATATATACCAATATATATCAAAATAATTATACACATAATATATATACATTTATACCAGTTAAATTTAATACATACACCTTGGTTAACTACCTACAATATATACTTTTAAAATAAGTGATACTTGCATATATGTATAAACTTAATAAAAATACTTGTATACACACAAAAGAATTTAACCTAATATATGTATATCTCTAAAATATATATACCAATATAAATACACTGCTATAGTTGTATTTTTACCAAAATACGTTCATTTATATATTAACACATGTCAATTGCGTACATATCATATATGTGCAAAAGTGCATTTTTAGAATATATATATAGAAAATATTTTAATGGTATGTACAAAGTATATATGTATATATATATACAAATACCAACCATGATATATTTTATACCAGAATACATATATATATATTAATTGAAATACACGTACTATACCCCAAAATACGTTTATTTGAATATATACCAATTTACCTCTTTTAAAACATGCATTACCAATGTATTTATATATTATACATATATACATATTAAACATAAATTAAATAAATAATATACATTCACATTATAAATTCCTACATTACCAGTCTTAATACATTTACCATATACAAATATATAGGTGCATATATATATATATATATCAATTACCAAAAATACGTATTTTTATTACATATATTCCATATGAAAATATACTAAGATAATACTTGTATGTACATGAATACATATACACTAAGTATTATTTTAATACACACCAATTCACATATACGTATTTATATTTATATATATAAATCTACACATCAATAATATATACAAATACATGTACTATTAAACATTAATTTAAAATAATACTATACACATTTATTAATATATATACAAAATATACATTGGTTATATATATACATGAATATATTACATATACAATACATTATGTTTAATTATTAATTAGACAATAGACATGTACATACATTACATTACTAAAGAATTTACATACTCTATATATTCACATATTGAAGCATTAATTAAGTACCTACAATTTATATACATATAGTATATATATACTCGTATATATATACGTATATATATACACATATATATATACATATATATATATATATATATATATAGATATATATATATATAAAGAGGGAAGGGGAAGAAGAAGAGAAGCTTACAGTGGAGGGGTCGCCGGAGTACGGCCGCCGGGGAGCGCAGCAGGCCGGGGGAGATGATCTAGGGGCGCCGGAGTTCACCGAGGGCCGCCGGGCTGAGCAGTCGCCGCCGGCTGGAGTCGACCAGAGGGAGCAGTGGCTCGGGCCGGAAGGGAGGAGTTAGGAGGATGGGGTCGCGGACTCGCCGGGCCGGAGCAGTCGGGGGATCCGCCGGGGAGGAGCAGCCGCAGGCCGCCGGGATAGGGTGCAGTGGGGCTCGGCCGGCTGGAGCAGTCGGCCGCCGGACGCAGCAGGGAGTCCGGAGGGTCGGGCTCGGCCCGTGAAGCCGGCCGGAGAACAGTATATGGGGGGGAAAAGGGGACAATGCACAGTATTCCCCCCACCCCTTCTCCTCTCAATTTGAATTCAAAAAAACAAATAAAAGAAGAAGAAGAAGAAGAGAAAGAAAGGAAAGAGAAGGAGAAAGGAAGAAGTTACATACGTTGGGTTGAGGGGAGATGGAGGCTTGAGGAGGGTGGTGTTTTCTAGGTTGTTGCCTAGGGATTAGGGTTTAGGATGTAGACATTATATAGGGATGAGGGGATTTGATGGAGGGTTGTGATTGACCCTCTAAATGAGTGGTCTAGATTAAATCATGAAGGGAATTAATTCATGTAGAAATGAGGGTGAGGGCTACACATAATATTAGGTTCCCTCATTAGTTAAAATAATTGGGTGACAAAATGCCAATTTGTAATTTAACCCCTTAAATTTGGGAAATTGCACAAACACATGAAATAACGAAAATTGGGTGGGCGATTCGGGGTCCGATGTTTTGTAGGGTCAGGGGACGCTGTAAGATGGGTATGGGCTGAATTTGCAGGGCACTGGAATTAAATGGGGATTTTAAAATCAGATAAAATGGTATCCTCAATTTAAATTAAAATAAATGCAAGTTGTGTTCAACAATTAATTAGGAGTACATGGAGCCAAAATCAGGTCAGGTCATCAATACCAATAATGAAGAAGACTTAGAACAGAATATTACTCTAATTTGGGCCGTACGAGAAATAGGTCAAGATGGCCTCCAATTTTCGATTGGAACGCACAACGATGAAAATAGGAGTTTATTAAAATAACGTCCGCGACAATTTTTGTGCGGCCAGAAATAATGTACAGAGAGCAAAATTATGAGTTATAAAAATAGCAGAATGGAAGGCGGGCATGTCTAGAGCAAGATTGTGAGATTTGTTGGAAGACAAAAGTCTGGATAGTGCTCCAAATATCGAAGCAAAGGCAATTGCGCAAAATATTAAATAAAATACAGTAATTAATTACAATCTCCAAATATCAAATTCTAAATAAAATAATAAAATCCAGAATTCTATAATTCGGACAGGGGTTCGTCTACTGGGCTTCTAGGTCTAGTCTGCTAGCTAAAAATAAATAATTAACACTGCATATAATTATATATTTAATTACACATCGCACAAAATTATTTAAATCAAATACACTATCATGCAATTAATTAATTGTAAATAACATAATATTAAATATTGCAAAAAGTCAAAAATACCCCTGTTTCAGAATGTGGTAGTGAGAAGTCTACCCACCTTAAAAGAATTTCGTCCTCGAAATTTAAAATCCTCATACTAGTGTTTAAATCATACACACTATTATTCCCTCAATTAAATTCATCAACCACGAATAATCCACCAGGTCTTTTCACAATTTCAAAAATCTGAAATTATTTGTATTCCTGTAAAAATCCTCAAAATAGAATCAAAGTCCCTTTTTATTAAAATTTCCTTGAAAGTTCTTAGCTACTAATTCGATACTCAGAATTTAATATCCACTCCTCAAAACTCAACAATATGATATTTAAGGATTCTCCAAATGTCACATTCAAATATAAAGTTCTAAAATTCATAACTTGCAATTAAATAAATACATTGATAAATCTCCCAAAATTTACAAATTAATAACCAACTTAAACATGTCATAATCTTTCTTGGAATTAATTAACCACCAATTATGCCATGTTAATTTCTTAACAATTTATTTAAATCAATGTTTATCCTCGAAATTTTTTCTTTTTCCTCGATTGTTTTATTTATGTATTTACTTACCATCAAAAATTTAATTTCCTCAAATCATATAATTCATGAACTATTCCATATTGTTATTTCACAATAAATTCTTTCAAAAATTCCATAAATATCATTTCCCTAAAAATCTTCAAAAATAAATCAAATCCCATTCTTATCACAATATCCTCCAAAAATTTTAAGTTAAAACGAAATACAAGAATTGAATATTCAATCCTCTAATTTGAAATCCAATTAATGCATATTTCTAAAATTGAATCTCATCCCAAAATTTGAATTTAACACTAATCCATTTGTGTTCTTATCCCTCAATTTTTTTTTCCACATACTATGCAACGATGTAATACTTATGCAACCTCCAATACAATATTCAAGATATAAGTTCATAACTTGCAGCCCAATAAATATATCGATGGCCTTCTTAAAGTCCTCAATTTCAATGATAAATTCAATCATTTCACAATCGTCTTAAAATCAAATGATTTAACAAAACTTCAATTACGCCATATTAAATTCCCAACTTTTTATTTAATATTTTTCCTCAAAATTTTAGGCACCTTGTCTCTCTTTGTCAAGTCATAACCTCTTCGTTAATCTTTACTACAGTTAAATCCTCAACAATCAAAGTCTAAGAGAATTCTACCTACAACCATACAACATGCAACCTAAGGGAAATATGTATGATCATGGTGTCTTTTGTCATGGTATTGCAGTCTCTGTATCAGGGGTACTACTAACTACATTATAACAAAATCATGCATACAAGCTACGGTACTAAGGTATCAATCAATCAGAAGAAAAGAACATGAGGAAAGAAAGGAAAGAACCTGCTAACATATTACTTGCAGTATCTCCTATCTCTAACATAATCATAGGTCAAATGATGCATGTAAAGTTTGATACCTCTATCATCTTTAGGTACCACACTCTACTATAAGCATACTCACTGCTAGTTTCCTTACCTACTGCAATAGTTGATACTAGTTATTCTTATCACCCAAGTGCATATCAATTGCAACACACTATACTAAGTACTGCTCTTTCTAATACAACCCTAGATTGACACCCAAGTCGGTTGGCAGTGAGATCTCAATCATACTCAAATCATCAGATCCTTACACATGTATATCATCTACTCATATATTAATATTCATCTCTTATCTACCATAAAGTTAATCCTCGAAATAATCGTCAAGGTTTAACTTCTCAATCAACTTAAAAATAATTGCATACACTCCTCAAAATCAGATACTCAATATCAAAAATTTAATCACTTTTAAAATCCTTATAGCCTTGACTATGTTTATTGAATTGAATTCGAATACTCAAAATTTAATAACATAAAGTCTCATCTCCTCAAAAATTCTTAAAAATTGAAATTCATTTCCACTCTACCAATTATAATTTAATCCACAAGTATACATATACTATTCACAGTCTCTAATACTCAAGGTGCACACTAATACACTAATTTATTTACAACTCTCAGCTGTGTAAGAAAATTGTACTGCCCGAATTATTTGCACTATTGCTTCCAAATGATCATCATCACTGATACTCTTACTCCTCTTTCTATAATACCAACACTAATTATAATAACACCTATCATAGAACTATTGCTACAAGGTACTATGCTATGGGTATCTCTAGATTAATGCCTAATGCTCATATGTCCAACTAAGAAACACTTACAAACTCACAAGTCACACTCAGTCAAACTAATACAAGACACAACCAAAATTGTAAGTCACTAATTATCATACTAACAAGGAATTCTCAAAGAAAATAAGCTCAAAAAGGAACTGGATCAAGGACGGAAGGTATCTTTACTGCTAGTAAAGAAAAAGAAGCGATGGAACAAAGTCCTGGAATAACAAAAAATAGATAAGTCTTGAGATGACACTTTAAGAACCATTTTAAGATACAACCTGATAATCATACACGTCTGTCAGAAATCATGACACACAGAATCCTCGCCACGCAGTAAGCATAGATGCGATAAACGATAGGTTCCGTAACTAAGGTATGCAACCCTATAATCATGTCATCTAGAATCCTCGCCACGCCAACCGGTATGGCTGCGAGAAACTCTAAATCTCATAACTAAAGTATGTACATCCAAGTTAGGTTCCTACGTTCTCGTCACGACAGCTAATATGGCTGCGATAAATTCTAGGTTCCATAATCAAAGTAGACGTTTTACCTTTCTCACTGTCCTCATCAATATATGTCATCAGATGATACCATAAATTCTAGTCCATAAAATTCATCTCAAAATGAAATCAACTCAACAACGATACCAGGAATTAAAGTTAACAACTGGTCAACAAGAATCAAACCCAATATCAACGAGTGAGGACGGACGAAAACAAGGGCGAAGGAGTTAAATTGGAGATTATAATAAGATTCTCATGGGGTCATCCCAGGAAATCTTCCAAATAAATTATGATTGAGTATTTGCTCTCGTCCTAGTATCCTATGTCCTAGATCCTATTGCAGGCACGCAATAGTGTAACAAAGATGCCACACTACTACGACATCGCACAACTCGCGAAGTCTGACCTGCATGGGCCACCACTAAAAACGTGTCACGACCCGCACCCGGTTTAGGGGCACGAGTGCGTGGGTACGTCCAGCCTACGCCGCAGCATCGGCGGTAGAACGCTGTCAAGGTCTTGATACTATCTAACTAATGTCACGCAAACATCCAATCTCCATTAGGAGGCATGGATGTCACAAATAAGATGAACACATACTCAATCACAGGATTACAGCACGATAAGATTTCAAAACAGAAATTAAAATTAAATACCACAAGTCCACAAGTAATATTCTAACTCAACAATATCCAAGAATCATCCAAATGCCGGAGACAAATCCGGTACCAAATAGTCTACTAAATGAACTAACAAGAAATAATAATTTCTGGCTAGACCTCCTGGAATCACAACTACTATCAAGTCTGCAGCTACTCACCATATGGTCCATAAAGAGTCGGACAGCGGTCCTCTAAGGCATAGTCTGGAAAAATATTTCCAGTCAGGAAGGAGCAAAGCAACACTCTCAAATAACAGTTCCATTAATTGATAATGTCTATAATACAATAAAACATGTCATGCTAGCTACTGAGCAGACAGTGAAATAATTGAAATGGCAATTTAAGAGAGACAGGTATTATAAAGAGACAGGCAATATGATACAGTCTGTGCATGTATGGAAATAAAAAAGAACAAGGAACAGTATCATATACGGGTGATGTAGTATATAATTTGAAATAAGGAACTGTAACTATTCTAAGTGTTTGAAATTTTAGTTTCGAAATGTGATCGGCTTGGGACTTGTACAATTGCTATAGTCTGGCTAATCATACGTGGGGGTATGATTAACACCAATAATATAAACTTGTACGATAGGTATTTGATCACATTTCTCACTAGCAATTTCCCCGCCCCCAACTAGTACTGTGGATCCAATCATGACACGTCACGAATACACGAGCAAGTCAAGTCTATCATGTACAATGTCTAAATATACATGTCGTGTACAATGTCAATACGATAATCAAGGTAACATCTCATGACTGCAGATCCAAGCTATACCAGTCCGTATAGCACAGTGTCAAGGATTCAGTTGTAACATTTCAAGATCGTTGAACTTATAGAAATTATCAAGAATTGGAAATTATCAGAGAATGTACTTGCCTTGGGTCCTTAGCTGGTAATTATTGATGTCCTGTTCCAGAGTATCCCCTGGTAAACCAACAGTCCTATAAACATATCACCATAACACTTGTATTAGGGGCTATACTAACACACAATAGAAATACACTGGCCTTAGGGCTATGCCAGGCAGGGCACTAGTCAACTAGGGTCACCTAGTAGATAGATAGATAATTATACACATCTTAATTAACATATGTACTTACAGTATATACATCAAGTTAAATACATATACAAAATATAAGTATATATATATTAAAATATGCTAAGGTTTTTATACAAAATATATATACCAATATATATCAAAACAATTATACACATAATATATATACATTTATACCAGTTAAATTTAATACTTACACCTTGGTTAACTACCTACAATATATACTTTTAAAATAAGTGATACTTGCATATATGTATAAACTTAATAAAAATACTTGTATACACACAAAAGAATTTAACCTAATATATGTATATCTCTAAAATATATATACCAATATAAATACACTGCTATAGTTGTATTTTTACCAAAATACGTTCATTTATATATTAACACATGTCAATTGCGTACATATCATATATGTGCAAAAGTGCATTTTTAGAATATATATATAGAAAATATTTTAATGGTATGTACAAAGTATATATGTATATATATATACAAATACCAACCATGATATATTTTATACCAGAATACATATATATATATTAATTGAAATACACGTACTATACCCCAAAATACGTTTATTTGAATATATACCAATTTACCTCTTTTAAAACATGCATTACCAATGTATTTATATATTATACATATATACATATTAAACATAAATTAAATAAATAATATACATTCACATTATAAATTCCTACATTACCAGTCTTAATACATTTACCATATACATATATATAGGTGCATATATATATATATATCAATTACCAAAAATACGTATTTTTATTACATATATTCCATATGAAAATATACTAAGATAATACTTGTATGTACATGAATACATATACACTAAGTATTATTTTAATACACACCAATTCATATATACGTATTTATATTTATATATATAAATCTACACATCAATAATATATACAAATACATGTACTATTAAACATTAATTTAAAATAATACTATACACATTTATTAATATATATACAAAATATACATTGGTTATATATATACATGAATATATTACATATACAATACATTATGTTTAATTATTAATTAGACAATAGACATGTACATACATTACATTACTAAAGAATTTACATACTCTATATATTCACATATTGAAGCATTAATTAAGTACCTACAATTTATATACATATAGTATATATATACTCGTATATATATACGTATATATATACACATATATATATACACACATATATATATATATATAGATATATATATATATATATAAAGAGGGAAGGGGAAGAAGAAGAGAAGCTTACAGTGGAGGGGTCGCCGGAGTACGGCCGCCGGGGAGCGCAGCAGGCCGGGGGAGATGATCTAGGGGCGCCGGAGTTCACCGAGGGCCGCCGGGCTGAGCAGTCGCCGCCGGCTGGAGTCGACCAGAGGGAGCAGTGGCTCGGGCCGGAAGGGAGGAGTTAGGAGGATGGGGTCGCGGACTCGCCGGGCCGGAGCAGTCGGGGGATCCGTCGGGGAGGAGCAGCCGCAGGCCGCCGGGATCGGGTGCAGTGGGGCTCGGCCGGCTGGAGCAGTCGGCCGCCGGACGCAGCAGGGAGTCCGGAGGGTCGGGCTCGGCCCGTGAAGCCGGCCGGAGAACAGTATATGGGGGGAAAAAAGGGGACAATGCACAGTATTCCCCCCCCCCTTCTTCTCTCAATTTGAATTCAAAAAAAACAAATAAAAGAAGAAGAAGAAAAGAAGAAGAAGAGAAAGAAAGGAAAGAGAAGGAGAAAGGAAGAAGTTACATACGTTGGGTTGAGGGGAGATGGAGGCTTGAGGAGGGTGGTGTTTTCTAGGTTGTTGCCTAGGGATTTGGGTTTAGGATGTAGACATTATATAGGGATGAGGGGATTTGATGGAGGGTTGTGATTGACCCTCTAAATGAGTGGTCTAGATTAAATCATGAAGGGAATTAATTCATGTAGAAATGAGGGTGAGGGCTACAAATAATATTAGGTTCCCTTATTAGTTAAAATAATTGGGTGAGGCCACAAAATGCCAATTTGTAATTTAACCCCTTAAATTTGGGAAATTGCACAAACACATAAAATGACGAAAATTGGGTGGGCGATTCGGGGTCCGATGTTTTGTAGGGTCAGAGGACGCTGTAAGATGGGTATGGGCTGAATTTGCAGGGCACTGGAATTAAATGGGGATTTTAAAATCAAATAAAATGGTATCCTCAATTTAAATAGAAATAAATGCAAGTTGTGTTCAACAATTAATTAGGAGTACATGGAGCCAAAATCAGGTCAGGTCATCAATACCAATAATGAAGAAGACTTAGAACAGAATATTACTCTAATTTGGGCCGCACGAGAAATAGGTCAAGATGGCCTCCAATTTTCGATTGGAACGCACAACGATGAAAATAGGAGTTTATTAAAATAACGTCCGCGACGATTTTTGTGCGGCCAGAAATAATGTACAGAGAGCAAAATTATGAGTTATAAAAATAGCAGAATGGAAGGCGGGCATGTCTAGAGCAAGATTGTGAGATTTGTTGGAAGACAAAAGTCTGGATAGTGCTCCAAATATCGAAGCAAAGGCAATTGCGCAAAATATTAAATAAAATACAGTAATTAATTACAATCTCCAAATATCAAATTCTAAATAAAATAATAAAATCCAGAATTCTATAATTCGGACAGGGGTTCGTCTACTGGGCTTCTAGGTCTAGTCTGCTAGCTAAAAATAAATAATTAACACTGCATATAATTATATATTTAATTACACATCGCACAAAATTATTTAAATCAAATACACTATCATGCAATTAATTAATTGTAAATAACATAATATTAAATATTGCAAAAAGTCGAAAATACCCCTGTTTCAGAATGTGGTAGTGACAATCCGGACCTTTCTATTTTTTTTATGACTAGAATGATATTGTCTACCCAGTCAGGATGTTGCTCTTCTCGAACGAAGCCACATGCTATGAGTTTTTTGACTCTACTTCAATTGCATCCATCATATCCGGACAGAATCGTCGGTGTTGCTATTTCACCAGTTTCGTATTCGGAAGAATATTGAGCTTGTGAATGGCTATTTTAGGATCTAGGCCAAGTATATCCTAGTAACTCCATGAGAAGACATTGATATACTTCTTTATTAGCTGGAGTAAAGCATGTTGATCTTCTTCAGGAAGACTCTTGCTAATAAAGATTGGTCTTAGGAAAGATTATTCTCCTATATTAATTTGGACTATTTCAGCCTCTGTAAGTGGTTCACGTTGCTCAAACCAATACTTCCATTGAGTATCAATTTGTTGTGTCCATGGATCATTCATAAATGGTTCTAATAGTTCAGTACCTTTATCATCTGGGGTAATTGACACCATATTTACATAGAAAGCATGTTTGAATACGTCACCCATGCTTTCGTCAGAATCCTACAATGATGAGTCAGAGGAATGAGAATGCGTCTCTTCTTTCGATTCTGAATTTTCAGGACTTGTTGGTGGTGTAACGTATCCCAAACCATAACCAGTCCGTTGGTAGTATATTTTTGGCTTGCCGTTTGGAGAGCAGTGACATATAGAGGGTCCGTATGCCTTTTCTATAATTTAGCCCTAAAACAGATTTTAAGTTGTAGCCCATCCTTTGCATAATATTCTTGGCTGGCTATAACAATACAGTTATATCTTTCCAGTATCCTCGTGAGAGTTAATAGTCTGCATACCTCTTTTGTTTCCAGATTTGCCAAAAATTATCTGGCATTGCTGGTCCTGTCTTGCTGGGACTATGAAGTATGCATCTTCATATTCTTCATATAACGAACTATATTGAATGAAGATGCAACGGGAATGGACAGAGGTTCGTGGAGATGAAGAGCTTCCAAGAATTTTACAACAAAGGGTTCAACATCAATGTAGTACGAAGTAGTGTCTTATTTATTCATAAAATATAAGATTTCTTCATCTTCCATATAGTTAACAAAATATTTAGCCTTGACCGGAGGCTTGGCAAGATTGATGACTATGGGTTGATTCCCTGATGTTGGTTGTTTGTTACGATGAAGGTCGATATCAATGTGCTCATTCTCTAGTGTTGTATGTTCATTGCATCGAAGTTTGATGACCAATGGAGGTGATTTATGCAGATTGATGTTTAGAGGATTCGAAGGAGTTGGACGAGTAGTACGCCCATTGAATCGGATTATCAAAGGCTCTTCTTTTGGGATGTCTTCCTCTTCATCACTAGCTTGATTAGCTTCTTCTTTCATATATTCCGGGATATAGAGTATAGAGTCTATGGAATAGGCTTTGACACCATTGAATGAGTTAAGGTCAGCTATCTCTATTTTGACTTTTCCCCTACTATTCACATATTTAAAGCATTGATATAGAGTGGAGGGTACAATTTTATGATACGCCAGAGTCAATCATATAGCATGTGACTTCAGTACGTAGATCGCCTATCTAAAGTTTTAGTCGTATATTTTCTAGCGGTTTACTCCTTCCAGCATTGAAGCCTAGAATGGTAGTGCTAGTAGCAGACAGGTTATGCATTGGTAACTTCAATCCTCTCAATAGGCTCTTAGGAATGATGCAAAGTGAAGAACCAGCGTCGATGTAAATCTGGTTCACTTTGTCCGGTTCACCTTAATAGATCTGATGTAACCGATATAATACAGAGGTCTGTCATACTGATTATCCTGGAGTAGCATATCATCTTGCGTGAAGGTAATGGTAGAAATCTTCTCGATCATGTTGTGGCATTGAGGACACGCTAATGGCTCTTCATCAGGAGTCTTGAGCTAAGCTAAGCATGAGTCTGCATGTATTAGAGATTCGCTCAAAGCTTCACGAGTCTCCTTCAACAAATAAAGTAACTCGAATATGGAAAGTCGGGCTGGGGTATTAGCCAGTTGTGCCAATATATCAAAATTATAGGGCTTTTTAAGTCCTTGGAGTACATTCTTCTTCAAGGATTTGTCGAAGCATACTTTATTTTTCTTTTCTTTCTCTGTCGTAGTAGGCTTCGAGGGACCAGCTTCGGTTATGACCGAAGCAACAAGAATTGGTAAAGTATGAAGAGTGTCAGGAACATTTTTTGGGACATATTCGTAAGTTTTATGATAATCTTTGCCAGACCTAGTACCCGTCATGGCTTCTTTTTTGGGAATCGGTGAAAGAAGCACCATGTTACAAGACTTAAATTTTTTTATCATGCCTCTGTTTGGAGCGAGTCTGTGGGCTAGTTTTATCGTAACCCAATCCACTACGGAATTTGTTATATCCATGGAGATATAGAGGAATATGTTGTCATTTGCCAAAGTTTAAACCTTCAGCTTTCTGGAAGTCATACCCTATATTTTGTATCAAGCATACAGATTGCTAGCTGTATTGATAAAATTGGGGACTATCCTCCTCAAGCATTTGAGTTAAGGTCGATGCTCTATTTGTTGTAGCAGGAGGAGGAGGAATTTGTATAGGAACCCCTTCATAAGCAATAAAGATTTGTTGTGCTCTATACAGCGGAATACTGCAAATCATGGACTATTACCAGTGTGTCAAGCGAAGCTTGCAAGTAGAGTTTGTTGGGTTAATATTCCGATTTTGAAATATGCTCTCAAGAGATACATCTTCTTGTTGTTGATCTTGATCTCTATCCGAGTGATGATCTGAAGAAATTATATTGCATGATTTATACTTCTTACCCTTCTTGGATTTTGAATTGGAAGATGTTGCTCTCTGGTCCCAATCTGGCAGAAGGTCAGGATGAATCCACATAATCTCTCTATGATATGTGGTAAGAGGCACCAATCCCTCTATTTGACTTCTAGGCAGCAGGAGATTTACCACTTCCAACATAGCTCGAGGTATTGGGACAACGTCGTTTAGGATTTCTTGTGATGGAAAGCATCAAATTAAAGAGACACTATATTGGCGGTGACCGTCTTCTCCTCATTGTGAAGGGTGATAGCTTTAGCATCTACCAACTGTTAGATTTTTTGGCCTCATTTGGTTGTTTAATGTCAGAAAATTACAACTTGTACTTTTTATCAAGCAGTCAAAAATGTTGTGGAAATCACTCTCGTTAAACAAATATTCTTCCTTATACTTGGAAGATTCTGGAGGCTTTTGTGTTGGAGGAGAGGTGGGTAGCTTTGACAGGTTTATTACCAAGGCCTCATTTTTTTTGTTGTAATTATTCGCACTATTTGAGGGCCACTTTCCTTCCGCATTTGTCATTTGTAACCCCAAATTGTGTGCCATATTTGTATTACCTTTAGCAGCTTTAGCCCAAATGATGTACGTTGTCCAGTCTTGAAATTGAGTTGGACCTACCCAGATCCCTACTATAGGCAGTAGGTTCTTTTTGCATCTATCAATGAATCCAGAGTCTGGAATACCGGGGGTAACTTCAAATTTGCTTGCCTTAAATGCATTATGAATTCATGAGCAGATTCCTTCTCATTTTGTTTAATATCGATGAGAGAAGACATTTTCATATCCATGCCTCCCTCATAGAATCATAAGAGAAATAGACAGTTCATGTCATAAAATAAGGATATACAGTTATCAGGTAAACTACGATACCAATCATAGGCGATGTCGGCCAATTATCCTATGAATAACCTGGTATGGAGAGCATCTTTTTCTGTATATGAGTCGTTATTATATTAAAGTATTTAATATATTAACTCGGTGATGTCCTGCCTTCAAACATGACTATCGATTGGGGCTTCTATTTAGGATGGAATGGAACATTATCCCAATAATGAGGATAAGGTTGTTTCACCCCCAGCTTATGGAGTTGGTCTTTGTTCTTTAAAATATCGACCTGTGCACACAACTCCCAGATAGTTTTGAGAGAATTATCTGGTCGGAGATAAGATACTGGTTGAACAGGTATTATTACCGACGAAGGTCCACCCCCAATATTAAGAGGATTAAGAGTTGGCATTATTGTCTCTTAGTTTATGACTGCTTATGAATTTATGTTATCAAGTAGAAATGTTCCAGGAGTAGCCTATGCAGATATGAATGAAGCCACTTGGACAGGTACTGGTGTAGCAGAATATTGATCTGTCATCATTCGATACATATTTTGCATCATAGTGTGCATATCCTTGAGAGCGACCTCTAATAAGTTGAGGCATTATTCGGTAGATTTTGATAGAGAAGCGTCTTATTCATCACTGATGGTGTAAATGTTAACATCCATGTGTACAACAGAGGGATTGCTAGAAAGAGATGTATAGTTGGAGTCTACATTGTCAGTTTCAGAATCGGGAGGATTGCTACCCCCAGCCTCAGATTTTGAGGAATGGAGATTCCCTTAAAGATCGAGCTCACGTCTTCGAGAACGAGTATTTTGTATACTCCTTAAAAGGAGTCAATGAGTTGGTTAAATCTCCTATGCCTAGGTGTTCTTGAAGAACTTCGTCTTGATTGTCTCCTGCTATAGGGAAGATGTGAAGCCATATATGCTGAAGCAAGGAGCTATTCGTCATCATACTCTTGGTTGTCATCTTTTTTATATGTCGAGATTTAGGCAAAAAATTATAAGTCAATCGGTCAAACACAGACTGTTTTGCTGATGCACAGCAACATTCAATTACAACTTTATGATAATTGTAATGATGTTTATTAGGAAATACCGTTGCAATATCTGAGGGATCTCTCTCCTTACATTTTTGTACAATAAGTTCACATAAGTCATAAAGGGGAAGAAAAAAAGATGAGGAGGGCAGACTCTGCCTCTTTATATTAGACCTCATATGTACTTTTTAAGTTCCCTATGTGAAAAGTAAGGTGCTGACTTGATTGGCGTATGACCCGTCGTCTCTCGTACCCTTGTTCTTTACCGAGAAGGGAAAATTATTCTGAATGTTCTTCACATGTTCACGTGCATAAACAACATATCGTGAGGATGTTGGTCCTATTTGGCACACATTCTGTAGCATAGAAAGAGTTGGTGTAATTTGCTTATATATATTTTTTTGTACGCAGGTCATGGCCTGGCGCACCAATAGTAGGTTCATAATGAGTGGTGCATAAATTCTCTTCAATTGAGCACATAATCATAATGTTAGGGGGATGGTTTTCTCTAACTAACTTTTTATAAGCGCCTGTAAAGAGATTGGTTGGGACAACAGTATCCATGACTTGCTTGCCCCACATATTACCACCATTATGTGTAGGATCAGAAGCTTGGATATGGATCACCCTTTGCTTGACATTGCGCGAGTTGTGTGTCCCTTATTTAACACAAGGGATTCAGAAGCTTGGGTGTCGATCACCCTTTGCCTGAAATTACACCAGTTGCGCGAATTGTATCCCTTTGTTTAACGCAAGGGAATTGTCTACCAAGTCATTGATATGAACAGAGTTGACAGGGGAACTCTCGTTAATTAGAATTCTTTTTCCCTTGTTGATAGCAACTTCAGGATATGCATAACGAGGCTAGGGCACCCACACTTTATGAGTTTTCCTCGACTTAAGAATGCATGTAGGGTGAGCACTACCCCCAGAATGGAGTATTTCTTCGTATGCTTGTTGGTCGAACTTTATGATCAAGGTCTTCTGCATCGAGCCGACTGATGCAGCATCGACTTGAGATATCACCTTCTCGTTAGAGGAGAACGAAGTCCCTAGTAGAGCCTCCATCTTGTTTGTGAAGAAAACTTTATATGAAACTTTTGTATTATAAACTATTGAAAAAGAGAGAAAAGTACAAAAATATCCTAAATAGGAATCTAAGTACAGTTGATTTTGGGAAAGTATAGTAGTGGATATCTGATTTGCGGATGATCACTTTACTCATTGGACACTCGACGATAAAGAAATGCAGGGACTGCTGTGAACAACTTGGAGAGTTGAACAATAAGAAAGCTTTGGCAACAATGGCACGAGAAGCTTCTATCTCTCTCCTTCTATTTTTAAATTTCAAAGACTTAAAAATCCCCCTATAATGGAAGTACTAATCCTGTATCTATAGAATTTAGGAGCGATTATAAGAGTATGTACGCACTTTTGACAGCCTGCACTATTTTACCATTGTACACCCATTTTTGGTGGACAAATATCCTACGTTCTGAATGAGTGGGTGCATAACTTACTGCCTACTTGACATGTAGATTCCTATATAAGGAAAGTATAGGCATGAGGGACAGTTATTTGTACACTTTTTAAGAGAAATATGGCATATAAGACAAGCAATCATAACTGCTCATTATCAGTTAAGATAATAGGCAAACTTTAGGAAAGATTGGCACTGCGATGCATTTTTTAAGAAATTAGCACAGCGATGCACTTTTGAAGAAATAACTGTGATGGCCACTTTTGAACAAGTTGGCACTACGGCGCACTTCTGAAGACAATGGCATAACGGCGCACTTCTGAAGAAATTGGCACAACGGCGCACTTCTGAAGAAATTGGCATAACGGCGCACTTCTGAAGATATTGGCACTACGACACACTTCTGAAGAAATTGGCACAATAGCGCACTTCTGAAGACATTGGCACAACGGCGCACTTCTGAAGAAGTTGGCATACTGACTGGGTCGATAAAAGATAACCTCGGTCTGCGAGCAGCAGCACAGCTATAATGATGACTTCTGACTCTTCAATTTCTGCATCTGTCAGCTGTTAGTATGTTACATTGAATGCTAAGAGAGTACGATTATTTGAGCATTTGTGCGCTAAATTTTGTAACATTAAGAAAGCGTGCCATAATAAGAAAGTGTGACATCTTCTGAAGTTTCAAGAAAGTGCGCCATACTAAGAAAGTGTGTGTCTTTCTTCTGAAACAAGTAGAAAGTGTGCCATCCTCTAAATTAATAGAAAGTATGACATTCTTCCTCTGTTAGATTTATTTATAGAAAAATATACCATCTTCAAGAGATACACTTTTTATGCTTCTACAGCCGCCTAGCAGTATAACCCTATTGGTGTTCAAAATAATATGTTTTTTCATCGTCTGGGGATAATTTGATCGGATTATAGCCCAAGAAACTAAAATAACCCATTCCGTTCAAGCGGATAGCTAATTCAAACGGCGCAAGTGTAACGACCCGACCCGCTTTGCTCAACGAAAAGACTCGTTAGAGGCAAAGGATTCCAGACTTGATCCTTCAGGAGTTCAGACTTAGACTTTCAAAGGATCTCTCGGAGTATCGCTCAACCAAGGTGAATCATCGCTTAGGTGGGTGGCTACAATAAACCTGTCTTTGCTTAGCCTACACACTTAAAATATGGACGATACATGCTAGTCGCTAGATGAATCACCCCTTGCATGCTAATAAAGAATACAACACACCTAGCTAAGGGAATAATCTCATCTTGTATTGCTTGTGTTAGAACATAGAAATGAAACTTGGCATATGACATGGACCCTCGCATGCTACCTTAGCATCGTGCAAGTAGACCCTACTATGCCTCGAGTAGATCATTATATACTCTTCGTAGTACACTGCTTCATTTGTTTATAATGTTCGCCTTATGGATTATCTCGCTTGATATGTCCCTATACGATTTTACTCCTCACACTACCCCTTAGACCCGTGCTACGTAAAGGCTTATGTTCTAAGGTAGACTAAATATTATGTTCCTTATGCTTATGCGTATGCTTCCAACAAATGCATGCTTGCCTGCTTATATTATAACTTGTACTCGTTTGTCTCATTTTAATGCTTGTCACATAATTTATTCCACAATCAAGTAACCTATCTTGTCTAGCATTCTTCCAAGTCACCAAAAGACTATCTAATAGTCATTTCATGTAAGTATAACCTGAAAGTGTTTGGGACTGTTAGGTCGCCAAGGCATCTCCGAACTAGGGGATTGCACCATGTCAAGTTTAACTCTAAATGAAAATCATGTCAAGTAAAGCAAGAATTATAGCTCGTGGAGCATACTCATTCTAAACAAGAATCAAGAATTAACATGTCGTGTCATGAATCCTGTGAATCTGAGACCGTAGACTTGCATGGTCATGAACAACTCGTGTACGAGGTAATAACATAGATTCATCGGAGGATCATCGGGGCATCGAGATCGTACCATCCAAGAAAGAATATGGGTATTGCATGACCAAATTGGTAGGATGCTCCCCGGTTTGGGGTGACGCAATTTATCCAGTGGTCGGGCACTTGGTAGTGCATTATACACTTGGATAACCCATCTGACTCCAATATCTATGGTAGTCTCCCCATATTTGGTCAGGATGGTGGGTAACACCCATGACTTTTGCGCTATGCCTTATCTTCGTTCGAGACTATGCATCATCCTTTATGGCTAAGCCAGTGACCTCATGTTCATATAGATAAGTCATCCTCGCTTAGCGGTAATCCTCGTACAAGTCATTACATTGCATATGATAATCTAGAACACCTAAACGAATTTGAGTATAAGATATCTATGCATAATTTGAATACCTGAGTAATCTATTGCAACCCACCTAAGTATAACGCACCTGATTATTCATGTAACTTGTGCACCTGAATCAGGAACCCTCTCGTAACACTCACTATTTGTAACACTCATATTTTCCTATACGCTTTTCATGGATTTCCTTACATATATTCGCGCTTGGTTTAACTTGGTTTTATATCTGGACAGGAAAGGATAGATGGTAAGTTAGTAAGTCTCGTTGTGTTACTCTTATATCGCACGACGCACTGCCACACGAGTTAGGCTTTTCATTATTCTATAAAACTAATCATAAGGCAAGACTAGAAAGTTAACTTAATAGATGGTGCACGGAACCTATATAACGTGTTTGGATTTGTCGATCGGACGAGTAGCCTCCCCACTATTGTATTTATATACTGATAACCCACCAGGTTGCTTGTAGGGTGCGGGAGAAACTCATTCGGTATGGAAACCCCCTTCGTGCGAGCTAAGACATGGATTTCGCTCTGGATCCTTGGAGCATTGCGTCCGGAGCTAAAGCGTATATACAAGACATAATATTGGAACATCGCCTATGTATCATTCCATAATTATAACCACTTGGCATGCTTTTATTATTTTAAGAGAGAGGGCTTGAGCGACTTGTAATCTCGGCCTAGCGTCATTTGTAATACTTGTGCAATATCAATAAATTTCTTATTTTACTTTTATACTTTTGTTATTCAAAGCTTCCGCTATTAACGACTCTGTAAACTTGTTACCAAATGCCTGTTCATTTATTATTCTGCTGCATTTAGACTATATGTGCGACTCTGTGGCTTAGTCATTTTACCGTATATTCGGATCATGGCCTTGCACGGGCTCAGCTTAAGCTCGTAAGATATCATGTCCAGATGGGAACAATCGTCCTGCGGGAGCGCTGGCACGGTGATTCATGCCTAGCGGGGATGGTCGATTCCTGCGGGAGATCGGGGCATGACAGAAGACATATGTTCGAAACTGCAAGTATTGTCGACCATTATATCTATGATCGAAAGGGGAAATTTGTCCTTTGGGCAAGCCGTGTTCAAATTGCAAAAGCCTATACAGACTCAAATTTTACCATTCTTTTTTATGATAGAAACGATATTTGGCTACCCAATCTGGATGTTGTTCTTCGCGAATAAAGCAACTTGCTATTAACTTATTCACTTCAATTTCTATGGCGTTCATATCGTCCAGACGAAAATGTCGTTGTTGTTTCTATACTAGCATAGCATTTAGCAAGATATTGAGCTTGTGCACCATAATATGCAGGTCCAAGCCCAACATATCCTCGTAGATCCATGCAAAAAATCAATGTATTCCCTCACCAGCTGTATAAGGGATTCACGATCCTCACCGGACAGACTCTTGTTGATGAAGATGAGTTTAGGGGAGGACTCTTTCCCCGAGTCAACTTGTATGACTTCGTCTTCAGTGGGTGGTTCTCGTTGTTCGAAATTCATCTCCCACTGAGAGTCTAGGCGTTGGGCCCATGACTCAACTTCGAAGAGCTCAAGTGGGTATTCGTTGTCTTCCTTATGGTGCGTTGACACCATATTGATAGATAATGTTTGCTTGAACATATCTCCGAGACTTGTGTCGGAGTCCCAATCGGAGGACTATGAAGAGTGAGACTATAACTCGTCTTCTTCTTTAGAGCCTTCGGGACTTGGAGGTGGTGTGAAGAACCCTAATCCATGACCGGTCCGTTTATAGTAGGTCTCTAGCTTCCCTAAGGGAGAAAAATAACGCATCGACAGATGTCGACCATTTCCATATTTTAAGCCATTGTCGTCCTTTATGTCATATCCCATAATTTGGACAATGTGCTTAGCTGGTGTGCGGGTGAAGTTGCATTATACCGCACTCAGGTTCCAGCTCTTCTGTGATAACGTATTGGTGACCTTCTATCTTTCCGAATATGATGTGTTTGTCACCCATTTTTTTACTGGAATCAGGAAGAGGAAAGAATTCGGTCTACTGCATAAACAGGAGTTATCTGTGTGTGCAGCTATAGACCTAGACCGTATTCTAAGGAATATACAACATTACAATGTCCGACAATAGAGTAGTTCAAAAATAGCCCTTTATTAAAAAAATACGGTATCTTTTCTTGCGAAATTACATCATCATAGTAAGGTGCATCAGTATGAGCCACGATGTACTCTTCCAGTTCACCTTTTTTGGTGTTAGCTACCAAAACAGATGATGGTTCCGGAGCTTTCCCGCGTAGTTTGACTATAAGAGGTTCTGGGATCTTTACAGCAGGGGGATCTTTCCTTAGCAGTTGTCCCTGCCTTCGGAGCTTAACCACCAAGGGTTCAGGGGCCTTCCTGGGAAGCTTTACCACGTAGGGCGCAAACGTATGGGAGGCAGGTCCCATGAGACGGACCCTTGAGGGTCCATTTGGAGCTGTACTAACTTTTACTTCATTGTCAGCATTGTTACCTCCTTCGTCTTAGTGGATTTGCTTGTACAAGATCGAGTTAGAGTAGTATGCTTTTACCCCCTTGAAAGGATCCACATCGGAGAAGTCTGTCTTGACGATGTCGTGGTTGTCCACATACTTCAGTCATTGGTGGAGGGTTGATGGCATGATCATATACTCAAGTATCCATGGACGCCCAAGTAGGACCTTGTAGGATACATCTACGTCGATGACAAAACATGTTACCTCCGTTCGAAGATCGCCTAACTGACACTTTAGGCGAATCTTTCTTAGAGGTTAGCTCCTTTCGGCACTGAAGTCGCTGATTGTGGTGTTGGTCGCTGCCAACCAGTGCATCAAGATTCCCAAAGTATGAAGTAGACTCCACAGATAATGCTGAGAGATGACCCCGGGGTAATGTACATCCGGTCCTCCTTAATGGCCCTAATGTACCATGTATAGCACAGGAGGCGATCGTGCATGTTATTGTCACACCCGTTTCCAGATTTGGTATGCTTGAATTTGTGATATTTAAAAATTTTCCTGTAGATGTATTCATGTTGTATTTACATATTGGTTCCTGTTAAATATGTTATATTTATTTAATTGTATTCATGTTTATTGTGGGAGACTACCCGAGTCCAGTAGTGAACACTTTGGCAAATTCCTATAGACCCGTGCTAGGACCCGTATATAGGATAGATACCAGACCCGGTGCACTCTTGGAACCACTAAGCCTAATTTGGATGGTTGAGATTTGGTTGGAGAGTATCATGACTTAATCCTAGGGGTAACCTCATTTATCCACTTGATATATATATATATATATATATATATATATATATATATATATATATATATATATATATATATGGTTCTCTCTCTCTCTCTCTCTCTCTCTCTCTCTCTCTCTCTCTCCTTCTCATTCTTCCTTATTTCTACTTCCCTTCTTCTTTCTTCTTCCTCCTTCCCTCAAGATCTGTCCTTGACCGAAATCCTAAGCCCTATCCCTAGACTTGGTTTTAGGAAGAGATTTGTTAGTCTACCAAGGCAAGTACATCTTGCTCAAAGTGGTGAAGCCATAAAATTCTAGATTTTTATATATTTTGTTTTAAAAAATGTGTTTGATGAAAAATGTTCTCCTTGAGTTGCTGATCATATTTAGTTCTTTGATTTTTGGATTTTGATGTATAATTTTTTGTAGATCTGAGTTTCAAGTTTAGAATTTTTATGTAATCAATGAGTTTTCCTTGGTTTTGATATAAAAAACAAAGTTTTTGAAAACTAGTTGTTTCTTATGTTGGAGCACTTTATTTTGAGTATTTTGTCTTTTGTTTCACTTGATTCGGAGTTAAAATAAAGTTTTTATGAAAAAAATAATTTTTGGAATTTTTGAGCTTTTTCTACCATAGTTGAACTTGCTGTCTGGAGAAGACAAAGTTTGCAGGCGGCCAGTGAGATATGCGACTGAGAGTGCCATGTGGCCTAAGAGGGTTATGCGGCCTAAACTCTTGCCGCATACTGACAGCATGCGTCCATCTTGTTGGATGGATGACTGTTGATTTACACAAGTGTCCTTGAATACCTTGTGCTTTTACTAACTGAAAAATGAGAATTTTGCTAAGTCCAAGAGACCTCCATGCGGCATCGACTCTATGCGGCATCGACACTCATACGGCCTGGAGAGCATGCGACCACTATTTTCCTTGGACGCATAGCTCTGAACCGTTGGAACTTTTCTTTGGCTTCATCTTTTCTCTCTGATATACTTTATTGCATCAATCACTTTATGTCACATCACTGATACTTTATTTATTGTCTGTCACTTTAATACTTGTCCCAAGGAGTAGACCTTGACCCTGAGCATGCGGCCAAGTGACACATCCGGCCAGCTCATCCATGCGGCCAGTGCGTCCATGCAGCAAGTCGCTCATGCGCCTGATCAGTGCATGCAGCCTGACCCATGCGATAAATTCATGCATGCACTTCTCATGCGCGCATGTGATCCTATGCGACCCTAGTAATCTATGTACACATTCTACAATTTCTTGGGTTTAATTATTTTATTAGAATATTTCTTATTGTACCCTATGTGGTTGATCGTCGCTTCTTGCTTGTCTTATTCTAAGGAAGAGTGAACTTAGTAATCAGACTGTGCTAGACCTGGATGTTCTAGAACTGACTGTGTATAGTCTGATTATATGTAATAGTAGACTATGTGGCAACCAAAGTAAACTCAGATTAATAGATAATTTATCATTTGTTCGTCGGATAGAGTTGTAGAAGCATGAAAAAAATACTTGGAAGATCTACGCAGCGTCTTGATACAGAGCAGCGTAGGCAGAGACCTTCAGGCCATCCAGCGTAAAACAGGGTTCTTCATCGCCTCCATGGCGTAAAACCCAGCTGCTCTCGAAGCAGCGTTAAAGCGTACAAGGAACGCTTCGTATTCCCGAAAAGAAACTGTCCAGTCACGCAGTAAACCTGACCTCTGACTCCTGACAAAAAGTGCTGTACAGCTACCCAAACGACGGCTGGGAACGGGAGCAGACCCCTCGGGACGCGCTCCATAATATGATGGCGGATCTCAGCATTTAATGAAGAGGATTTGGTTAAAATATCACCAAACCGGCGCTTACTAAAAAAACCCCGGCATAAACCGCTCTTTCGCGTGCAAAGAGAACACGCTGCCTTGTTTTACACAGGCAAACATGGGCTGTTTTACGCTCCGCAGAAGACAAACCGCCTGCCACGTCAAAAGCTGCACTTCGTACAGGGCTCGAGGCACGTCTCTCCGCCAAAGCCCACAGAGCGGTGACAGTGTCCCCTCAAGGCACGTCCCTCCGTCAAAACGCACAGAGCGGTGACAGTTTCCCCTCAAGGCACGTCTCCGTATTTAATGCACAGGATGATGGCAAATCTCTGCCAAAGATTTGATCTCCAAAAGCTATAATTCCGGCTAAAGACGTCTACATCAGCACCTTGGCACGGCACGCAGCGGCTTCTACGCCCATTCAGGATCTGTGCTCCTACGGCTTCCGCGCCCCCTCGGTCTTTACGACTGCTCGGCTTCCACGCCTACTCGGCTTCTATGCCTGTTCGGCTTCTATGCCTGCTCGGCTTCCACGCCCCCTCAGTCTCTACGACTACTCGGCTTCCACGCCTACTCGGCTTCTATGCCTATTTGGCTTCTATGCCAAGGTGACAGACATTTGGCTTCTACGCCAACCTCTTCTACACAATGGATACCTACCTGCGTGGCTTTTATGCCGTGATCTTAGTAGCAATTGTACGCGTTGTGTCCCCTTAGTTGGACCCACGTCACATGCTCATTCAAAAGATCATCTATACGTAGGCATTGGTTACTTTAACCGTTGTGTAAAAGGGTGCTGTACTTTCCACTCCTCGGTTGTTACACCAATGGAGTGGTCACTGTCACCAAAACTCTATAAATAGAGACCCCTATCAATGGGGAACAAGGTCGACAATTTGGAAGATCGAACCAGGTCAGAAAATTGGGCCAAGAATACCAATACCAGATCAAAGCTCGAAACTTTGAAAGAAGGATCGAACAAGGTCACCGAACCGGAGATCAAGAGATAGAGAGAGAGAGAGAAGAATACAGAGCGCAGGCAAGGAATAGGGAGCGACGACCTTCAGCATCGCGCATCCGCCCTCCTTCGCAACCTCCAAAGCTGTATCCTGTCTTCCACGGCACTTCTTTAACATCGTGTAGTCCAAGGGCTAAAGTGATCGACCGCAGATCAGACACCTATAGCAATTTCTAACCAGATTAAATAAATTGTACTCCCGCATTCTCGTATAGGATCGAATTGTACAAGTTTGTTTGTAAACCAAAGGGCACGGGTCTCGTATAAATCCTGTCATTGAAATACACTTTCATTCTTTCGTTTAATACCACAAACAAGATGGCAACTCTGCTGGGGACATCTTTCTCTTCTGACGAGGAAGTAATTTCTCAACACGATGCGGTATCTGTAGGAACCGTGAAGAAGACACTGGTCGTTCATTTCGACCAGTCTGCCTACGAAGACATGCTTCGGGCTGGGGGTAGCTCTCACTCTCTCTCCGTCCAAGACAACAGGAAGCTACGCAAAGTGTGGATGCCCAAGACATCCTCCGCCGTTCCTGTGGACTCTCCGATCTCTTCGACCAATAAGGTGGTAGCATCGCTCCTTCCGTGCCCCGCACGTAAAATTCAGTCTCCCGCTACGCACGGTACAGATAAAACTTCTGGTAAAGCCTCAGCGCTAACCCAGGAGTATCCACAGTGCTATACGCGTAGAAATCAGTCTCCCGCTACGCGCAGTACAGACAAAACTTCGGACAAAGCCTCAGGGTTGACCCAGAAGTATCCTCCGTGCCCCGCACGTAAAATTCAGTCTCCCGCTACGCGTGGTACAGACAAAACTTCTGGTAAAGCCTCAGCGCTAACCCAGGAGTATCCACTGCGCTATACGCATAGAAATTAATCTCCCGCTACGCGCGGTACAGACAAAACTTCTGGTAAAGCCTCAGCGCTAACCCAGGAGTATCCACTGCGCTATACGCGTAGAAATCAGTCTCCCGCTACGCGCGGTACAGACAAAACTTTGGGCAAAGCCTCAGCGCTAACCCAGGAGTATCCACTGCGCTATACGCGCAAAAATCAGTCTCCCGCTACACGCGGTACAGACAAAACCTCTGATGGTGCCTCAACGCCAAATCAGAAGTACAGATCACGCTCCAGGCGCAGGACGACATCTGACCTCTACGGTGAACCAGATGAACGTCGTGATCTCCGCAAGAGGAAGCAAGAAGGCGAGTACTCAACTCCTCGGCCGTTACACCAGCAAAGAAGCAATCTGCCTATCCTCCGGATTATGCGGGAAGACGACGGTCGACTGAACACCTCTTCAGCTTTACGTCTGTCTGAGCGAATCTCCAAATCACGCCTGGGTAAGTCCCACGGCGCAAAACAAGCTCAAATTGCTACTCCTGACCTACGCGAAGGCCTAATCCAGAAGTATAAGGAGAAGGGACCTTCCAACATGTCTATTACGCCCCCTAGGGAATAATGTTGTAATAGTCATAAGATTATGATTGACTGCTACTGTTCTAAAGCAAAACGATCGGTCTTCTACCGATTGAACTACTCTCAGTCTTTCCCGGAAGAGGAGCACGCGTATGCGTCCGTGAACATGGCTTCACGTACACCTAGAAGAGGGTCGAGCTCAAAGCGTCTTCCCTCTGGACCTCCGAGCCAGAGAAAATTCGAAGACCTCCTCAGGAACGCTGAAGCTGGGGTATTCCAAAATACCCGTGCAAGGTCACAGCAACCAGCTCCGTACTCGTCTAATTCCGACGCTGGGGGTCGCCAATCTCCCAGATCAGATGCCGAGAGTATAGAGTCAACTTCTGCAGCGACCTATACTTACCCTTCGACGACGCCCAGAGAAATGGGAGCTTACGTCATCGAAGACGAACGCGAGGGAGCATCGCCATCAGGAGACGCAGAACAACGCATCACTGACTTGGAGACGTCGCTGAAACAAATGCAATCCGTAATGGAGAATATGCACCAGATGATGCTAACTCAGCACGCAACCGCCATGGCTCAAGCATCGGTTCCGCCAACTCAGATACATGTGGGGGTGGACTTGCCACCATCCAGCCCAAGCCAAGAACCTGCTCTAGATCAAGAGTCAGCAGTTCCTCCGCTTCCAACAAAAAATCTGATGCAGGCGGTCCAGGAGTTGAAAGCCCAATTCGATGCCTTGAAGCACAAAGATCAGCTCAAGAAACTGGAAATCAACCAGCCGTACCCAGCTACCTGGGAAGAGGTCCCTTTCCCTCCAAAATACAAACCTCAGGCGATGGCTCTGTTCGAGGGAAAAACATCACCAAGCCAATACATGAACTATTTTAGTATGATGACGGTGCTGCTACAAGGAAACGATGCCCTCCTCACTCGGGTGTTCAAAGGCTGCCTCTCAGGAGTAGCCTATCAGTGGTACCGTAGCTTGGCGGACAACTGCATTACTTCCTTCGAGGATTTCAAAGCTCTATTCTTCACACGATTCTACGAGGGAGGAATGGACATGTCTATGTCCTCTCTCATCGAAGTCAAGCAGAAGGAAAAGGAAGACGTTCGCATCTTCATCGAACGCTTTCGTCAGGCCATCTTACAAATGCCTCCAGGAGTTCCAGACTCAGCATTGGTGGACATTTGCAGGAAGAACCTCCTTCCCGTGGTCTCGGTGTTCACAGGACCATATCAGTTCCATGATTGGCCCTCGTTCATCCTCTCGGCGGTAGCAGCCGAAGATAACAGTCGCAAGGCGCGCGATAATGGCATCATGATCTCCGCCTCTGACAGAAGCAAGAGGTCATCCCCTGGCAGCGACCATCATCGTGGTCCCAAAGGGAAGGAAGCACTAGCAATCAACACGGCCAGGCCAAAGATTGCGGCGACCGCCCAAGCAAAACCAGGGGCTCCAAGGCCCGTCGAAGTCTACTCTTTCGACGACGACGATGTCCCAAGTATCTTCGAATGTCTCGTCAAAAGTGGCAAGATCACCCTCCCAGAACTAAGGCGGCCCCAGGAGGTCGGCAATACTGACGACCCAAAATACTACATCTTCTACAGATACGTACACCACCCGACAAAGGCGTGCTATGTACTAAAAAGGAAGATCCAGGGGTTGATCGATGCTAAGGCCATCACTCTGCACAACACCGAGAAAACGGTCACGGCCAACATGATCTCTCTGCAGTTTGGCAATTTGCCTCCCCAAAAGGTCCCTGATGGTGTTACACCTATCTCCCGGGCAACGATGAACCTCGTTAACCTTCCCCCTGCTAGGGATCAAGGTCACAACCTGGTGCCCCTAACTATCCGGCGGGGCGAGATTATGTGGGTTCACCAAGATTTGGTGTCGGATCTCGAGGAAGAGACCAAGGCAAACAGGGCTACCCCCAAGAAGAATCCCAAATACAGATCATGCTACATGGTCACAACTTCTTCTACATCAGAAGGAGATGAGGTACTTGTCGCAACCCGTTCAGGGAGGGCCTACCTCGACAACGACGGAGCAAATCAGGAAGGTGCGCCGGCTGACGCTCCAGCTACCAAACCGACAGAGCAAGATCCCGTCGTGCCAAGCATCAGCTCTGCAAAACCTACTCCGGCGGAAAAGGCAAAACAGAAAGAAGTACGCTTCGACAAACCTGTGAAAAACATTCCGAGCAAAGGTTTAGAGAAGCCGTACAAATTTGACATCCTGTCCCAACTGGCCAATACGCCAGCCAGGTTGTCCATCTTCGAGCTACTCGGGCTCTCCCCGACGCTCGTCTAGCCCTGAGTGAAGCACTAATTCAGGCGGAAGTATACTTGACCCAGCTCAAGTACCCCGACGAAGAACCAGTGGCATGTCCTCAATGCCACAGCGTGATGGAGGTGGTCCCGAATATCACTTTCACTCAAGACGACATGCTATTAAAACATAATAGACATGACAGGCCCCTCTATTACACCGGGTACGTCGGTTCCATGGAGGTCGACCGGATTCACATAGATCCAGGATCGTCGATCAGCATCATCCCTAGCAGTCTGCTCGGGCCACTGAGAATTCCTACCAGCGAGCTGGCTTACACTACCACTATAATCGTGGGTTTCAACGCCGGAAGGAGTAAACTATTAGGGAAGATTCGCTTGAGAGTCCAGATCAGCAACCTTAGATCAGTGGCCACATGTTACGTCATCGATTCAGAGGTATCCTACAACATTTTGCTGGGAAGACCATGGATCCATGACCACAACATCGTTCCTTCAACCCTACATCAATGCCTTAAATATGTAGACACACAAGAAACCGTACAAACGGAGGTGGCTGACCTAAACCCGTTTAAAGGAGTAGAATCCTACTATTTCGATGCCGTGTTGTATTCCCATGACCACACGGAAGAAGTGCCAGGAGTGGCGAAGAAGGAATCCCATCGGGAGCCCGAAGAGCCCTCTGCCATACTACCACTGTCAATCAAAGTGAAAGGACGAACCGTTCGTCCAAAAGCCATAGAACCTACGATTATCCACCTGAGAAAGACCAAGTCAGAAGGAGGGGGTGATCCTCTAGTGATCACTTTGAACCGGAAGCCTCCACCCATAGTCATCAACCTTCGGCGCAACCAGCGGCCGACTGATGTAAATGCCACCAGGAACAGAGTTCCAGATGATAATAAACATCCTCTTTTCCGGTACGTTGGTACTCAGATTCTGAAACATGAACCCACTCCACATGACGAGGTAGAACCAATGGCTCAAAAGTTCTTAGAGGCTATAAACTCCTACCGTCCGTATGTCTGGGAAGTAACGTCACCATCCGACGTTGTCACAACATATGGGCCACATGAGGATTCTATCTTCATTATCCTGCCTACCTGCAGCAGTCAGCATTTAATAATCTTTGGTCGCATGCGGAATCAACCGACTGTCCAGGAAGATCCTTTCGATGACGATACCGGGAAAGTGCAGGTTCGCCAATACAGCCCGCAAGCTCAAAGGATCATACAAAACATGGGCTACGACTTGAAGCGGAAGCCAGGCCTCAACTACGGAAGAGGCAGACGGACGCCGCCGCACGGCGACCCCCGCTATCGACAGACTCGTCTCGGGTTAGGGTATGCCACCTCCCTCGCAACTTCCAAGCCAGATGAGGACCCCTTTCCACCTTTCCAGAGCAGCTCGTCGTCCTCCGACTCACCTGATATTCTCAAACTAATACTATCAGTGAATATGGTGATGACAAGCCCCTCAGAAATCGAGGAACAGGATACAGAGACGTTCGAGAACGACCCCTGGGCTCAACAAATGGATACACAGTGGGAATTCCACTTCGAGCAGAGAGAACCTCCCACCAAGGACGAAGTTATCCAAGTCAATGTTGGGGGTGAGCTCTCACCAAAGCCAATATTTGTCAGTAACAATCTTCCCCCAGTCGAAAAGGAAGAGATCATACAGCTGATAAAGGAGTATGTCGACGTCTTTGCATGGGGTTATGAGGATATGCCAGGCCTAGACCCGAGGGTAGCTACTCATAAGCTCAATATTTTGACCATTTCGAAGCCAGTGAAACAACACCATCGTCGGTTTCGCCCGGATATGATGGACGCCATCGAGGACGAAGTCAAGAAGTTGATAACCTGCGGTTTCATCCGGGAAGAACAACATCCCGACTGGGTCGCCAATGTTGTTCCAGTCATGAAGAAAAATGGGAAGGTACGTATCTGCATCGACTACCGAGATCTGAATGCGGCCTGCCCCAAAGATGAATTCCCCCTTCCCATCACGGACATCATGATCGACAACACCTGCGGCTTCGAGCGTATGTCTTTTATGGACGAGTTCTCGGGATACAATCAGATCAAGATGCATCCGGAAGACGAAAAGCACACTGCCTTTCGGATACCACTGGGGGTATATTGCTATACGGTCATGCCCTTCGGATTAAAGAACGCCGGGGCTACATACCAATGAGCTATGAGTAACATATTCCGTGAGCAGTTACGCAAGACAGTGGAATGTTACGTAGACGACATAGCTGTCAAAAGCTGCCTCAAAGGTGATCACGTTCGAGACTTGAGGGCGGTATTCGAGTTAATGCGCCAGCATCAACTCAAGATGAACCCTACAAAGTCCTTTCTGGGGGTATCCAGTGGCAAATTCCTGGGATTTGTCATTACCGCCAGAGGCATCGAAGTAGACCCTGACAAAGTCCAGGCGATCATAGCAATGCGACCACCCCGTAATCTGAGGGAACTCAGGGGGTTCCAAGGACGTCTGGCTTACATCCGGCGATTCATATCCAACCTCTCGGGGAGATGTCAGCCCTTCTCTCACCTCATGAAGAAAGGTGTGTCCTTCATATGGGACGAAACCTGCCAGCAAGCGTTTGGGGATATCAAGCGCTACCTAACCAGTCCACCAGTTCTGGTGCCTCCCGTCATGGGGAAACCCTTCTTGCTATACGTTCGGGCAATGGATCATTCGCTAGGAGCTCTCCTTGCACAGAAGAACGATGCGGGTCATGAACAGGCTATCTACTACCTCAGCAGGATGATGGTCGGGGCCGAACACTGGTATAACCCAGTGAAGAAGGAATGCTTGGCTCTGATGTTCGCTGTCCAGAAGATGCGACACTATGTCGCCGGCCAGACTATTCATATCATCTCCAGGATCAACCCGCTCCGGGTGCTGATGAGCAAGCCAAGTGCCCTTAACTCCCGACTCGCAACTTGGGCAATGCTACTGACGCCATATGACATGGTCTACGTCCTACAGAAGTCCATCAAAGGCCAAGCACTGGCCGACTTCCTAGCAGCTCATCCAATCCCGGAGACCTCCAAGCTATACGAAGACATCCCCGATGAAGTTGCGGAATATAATTTTGCAAGGAAAAGTGACGTATGGCAACTATTCTTCGATGGCGCCTCCAGAGTCGGTCCTAAGGGAAACGTCATTTCAGGAGTAGGAGTCATCCTAGTTACTCCAGATCAGCTCATCATCTACCGAGCATATTCTCTTAGCGAGCCCTGCTCCAACAATGTGGCAGAATACAACGCCCTGCTAATAGGGCTCCAAGTCGCTAAAGAGCTGGGGGTGGAATCCCTGGAAGCTTTCGGCGATTCTCTGCTCATCGTCAACCAAGTCAGGGGGATATACGAAGTCCGAAATCCAGACCTCATCCCCTATCACCAAGCAACGATCGAGATAGCCATGACGTTCAAAAGGTTCTTCCTAGAGCATGTACCTCGATCTCAGAATCTGGAAGCTGATGCCCTGGCCAGCCTAGCTGCGGACTTAGCCACCCCTAAAAGAAGGCAGGATTCGGTAATCCTTCTTAACAGAGATTTATTCTGTGCGAAGAACAGCTGTCACCTAGAACGCAGCTACGCTGTGAACGACGATCCTCCTACAAGAGATTGGACGAGTCCCTTCATAGATTTCGTGGCATATAGAATCTTGCCAGAGGACCCCAAAGAAGCAGTATCCGTCAAGAGACGATCGTTACGCTTCTACTTTGATGCATCTTCACAATACCTGTATCGCCGGACCTACGACGGACTGCTGTTAAGATGTCTCGCTGGCGCCGAGGCACAGCAGATTATTCGTGAAGCTCACGACGGCGTATGCGGAGCGCATCAGCCCGGTCCTAAGCTGCAGGACCGCATCAGGAGAATGGGCTATTACTGGCCTACTATGATCACAGATGCGATCAGCTATGCAAAACGATGCAGGGCCTGCCAGGTCCATACAGACTTCATACATCAACCGTCTGAATATCTACATCCTACGATTGCATCCTGGACCTTCGAAGCCTGGGGTATGGATATCGTTGGGCCCATTCACCCGTCTTCCTCCAGAGGCCACCGGTTCATACTGGCCATCACAGATTACTTTTCCAAATGGGCCGAAGCAATCCCTCTGGCTGAAGTAAAGGCGTCTGACGTAATCAGCTTCATCAAGTACCATGTCATTTATCGCTTTGGGATTCCCCGAAGGATAATCCACGACAATGGACCTCAGTTCATCAGCCAAGCGTTTCATCGATTTTATGATAATAACCGGATACACAACATTGCCTCTACGGCATATTATCCAGCTGCTAATGGTTTGACGAAAGCCTTCAATAAAACCATTATCAAGCTCCTGAAGAAGTTCGTTTCTTCAAACAAAAGAGACTGGAACGAGAAGCTGGGCGAATGTCTCTGGGCATACCGCACAACGATACGGACACCAACAGGTTGTACCCCCTTTTCACTAGTCTACGAAAGCGAGGCGGTCCTTCCTATCAAAATCCAGATCCCGTCGCTCCGAATAGCCATGACTAGTGAGTTGACTCGAGAAAAGAATGACCTGTTGAGGCTCCAAGAGCTGGAAGGATTAGACGAGAAACGCCTCCAAGCTCAGCAGCGCATCGCGCTCTACCAAGCACACATTTCCAAAGCTTTTAATCATAAAGTAAAGGAAATAGTGTTCAAAGTCGGCGAGCTAGTTCTAGCCGTGAGAAGGTCGATGATCCTAACTCACAGAAGTAAAGGCAAATTCCAGCCCAAATGGGAGGGCCCTTATGTGATCGAGACAACGTTCTCAAACGGCGCCTACAGGATAGCCCAGCCCAACGGAGATCTGTTAATGGCTCCTATCAACGGCAAATTCCTGAAAAGTCAGAAAAGAGTCGCTGTTATTCATTCCCGAAGAAGGCAGAATTACATAGGAAGGGGTACATCAAGATGGCGGAGTAATCAGGCCATAAATCTGCCGCTCCAGTACAGCTACCCTCTCATTCCGAAGGGCCAAAGCATCGGTGCGAGCCTGCTCCAGCCGTGCCTCCGGAGTATGCGTAAGGGTCAGATTAGCCCTTGCCCGAAGACAGCCCGTACGGGCAGCTTCCGCACGATCCAGGTCCCGTCGCGCTTCACTCAGTCGACCAGTCGCTACCTCCAAACCTACCAACGACTGGGAAGCCCACTCCTCTGCCCGAGCAAGTTTTTCCCGTAGCTTGGAGACCCTCGCCGCATTCCCTTCATGCTCGGATCGACACTGCGTCTCAACGGCAAGGGCTTCTTCCACAACAGCTCTTCTCCTATCCATCTCCAGCTTATGCGTCTGGATAGAGTTGTCTAGGCTTTCAAGCTTTGTAGCGAACCGCTCAGACATGAGGTCGTACCGAGCCTGGACATCAGCATCAAGGCTGCCCTCAGTCCGCTGCAAGAATTCGTTAATGGGTTGCTCTAAACCATTAACCACCACCTCCAGAGCGTCAGCCACTCCAGGATTGCCAAGCCCCCTGACAACCTCGATCGAAAGCTGAGAAGTCTTCTTCAGGAGCTCGAAGTCAAGGTTCTTCGCCAATACCATCGGTATCATCGTTTTTAAGCCAGTATAGACGAGGCTGGAATGATGCTCGATCAACGCGACTAAACCCGACTGAGCGCCCGGAGCGGCCACAATTGCTGACGAGGTAGCCACCGCCGCCTCAACAGGTGGCACGCCCGAAGAAGGTGCGGTGGCGGCAATCGAAGTCATCGGCATACTCGCAACAGGCGAGGTCACGATAACAGGTTCGTCCTCCCCTTGAGACGACGAAACCTCCCCGGGCGAGCTAGCCCCCGAAGACACTCCTGTCTCAAAATCTGGCGCCTCCACGTCACCGCCAGGAGCCAGAACAAAGTCGAAAGGTGCTTCAACGCCATGCTCCCCGTGGACGTCATCCCCTGAAAAAAGGACAAGAAAGCAAAATGTCAAACACAGTGGTAATCCTCCTAGGAGGAGACATCGAAACGACATTTACCCGGAACCAACGGCATATACGACGCATCCACAGCAGATGTAGCTAAACCACGCCTTAATGACGCGATACGAACTGTCATACCTGGAGAAGGAGGTGGGCCGACCGACATCGCCAAGAGTTCGGTCAAGCCTTCCCCGAGACGCGGTCGAGGTTCATCAGCCGGAGTCTCGCTAGGCGCGCTCGCTAACGCAGGAGTAACTCCACCCGCTACTGACCTTAGGGAAGATTCTCCCATCTGTTGGGGCCACGCAGGCAATCCCGCTCCGCTGCTTGGAGCAGCCACAGCAACAGCAGCCTCTAGCAAGGACTCTCCGGCGCCGCCAGCCAGAACTGTAGAAGGTCCCCCTCTGGAAGGCGAGGAACCTCCGGCCAAAAAATCATCCCTGATACAGGGAGATGCAGGCTCATTCCCGGGAACCTCAACACCAGGAATACGGAAAGGACGAGCAACCGTCTCCTTCCTCCTCTTATGAAGGGAAGCTTCCTTCGGAGCAGAAGCCCGTCGCTTCCCGGAAGAGACTACCAGGGCCCCCGCCGGCAGAGGCACTACACACCTCGGCAACGACACCAGAGGCTCATCCGGAGTACCAGATTCCTCCCCCTCGTCAGAAGAAACCGAGGGGACTTCGACCCTTCCCCCAGGCTTGGCAGAAGGCACCCTGAAGCTCCCACGCCTGTCGAAATCGCGGTGGAAAGTGTTAACCGCCACATAAAACTGGGCGTAGGAGTGAAGGATACGCAGCTCCGTGGAGGTTGTAACGACCGGCATGATAAAAATTACCCCCGTACAACCCATGATAAAATATCACCACCCTCTAGCTCCATCAATGAGTCCACCCCTGGACCTGAAGCTGGTGACGGCGTTGCCCACATGTAACTGGTCGTACCCGAACTGCCTGGCGAACCGACTAGGCAGGTAGGGCTCGAAGAAGCAATGGTCTTCGCTCCTATACAGCAGATGGGAAGGTCTAATACAGACCAACCAATTAAACGCCTCCGGAGAAAGAACGGTCTTCCCTCGACCTGAATCCTCGAGCCACAGCCCTGACTGGTTGCGATGTACAGGAGGGGGAGTACAAAGGATCTTCCAGCCATGGCTGAGGTTCAAAACCAGCCGACAGTCTAAAACTGTATTCATATTCCAGGAGGAATCCCTGTAATTCAATAGGAATATACCCCCTGAGCTGCTACCGTAACCGGGTGACATAACCCGGGAATTGTGGAGAATTAACCATCCCATCAAGTACAAGTATGGTAATTCCACCTTAGGGAAGCTCTCCCGCCGAGCTTCATCAACGAGCAACCCATCTGTCATGGCCCTCAGGCCAGCCTGTATACGGCACACCATGGCAGGAAGCAAGCCCAGTCTTGCCCCAAACATCAGGCGCACTGCCGGCCATAGGATGTTGCGGTGAATGCGGTCCGCGGACGCGGTGCCCGGTACCACTACTTGACGCAGCCATATGGAGAGGAAACCAGCCAGCTGGGCCTCCTTAGACAAAGGCCTGCGACAACGCCTCAAGTAACTACAGGCCTTAGTGCCTTCCGGGTACTTTCCTACCCCCTCCACAAGAATCTGATCCGGAGCTTCAGCCTCCTCCATAAGAGTCTCCACAACCTGGGCACTGAGGACGCCCAAGCAGTTTACGGGCTCTTTCTTACCACCCGAGGCTTTCTCCGACCTGGCGGCCCTGGCTCGGTGGAAGAAGAGGTAAGACATCCACTTGGTGGTGTGAGCCAAATCAGAAGGCTCGTTATAAAAAGCGGTGCACGCGAAGTACTGACACATCAGCTCCTGATATACTTCCGCCACCCGAGGGTCCAAATCCCCCAACTCCCGGTTGGTGGGAACGTACTCTTCGTATGGGGTATCCCCCATCGGCAGTCTCGAGACAACTGCCATCTCATGAAGGGCCAACCCCAACTCCTCTAGTGGAGTGGCGAAGGTCCCGGTGAGCGGAATATACCGCTCCATCAGTGCCAGGAACAAATTAGGGTTCGGAGGCAGCCCGACGCTCGTCGCACTCACAGCGGCATATAGTCCAATGCCCTCCAACTCTCTCTGAAAGTGCATTAAGGCCCAGTCAACTAGGCATCTCCATCGGGAGTTCGTTGGGGCGATCCACCCATTGCACCGAGGATTCTCCTTGGGATATACCCCACCTCGACCCATGAAGTCGTTGCAGAAGGTCGGCAATTGGACCGGCTGGATCACCGAGCTATCTTCACTTGGAACACTGCCCGGGCACAGTCCTCGAAACAGTGTCACAACGCCAGAAGGGCGACTAACAAACGACCCCTGGTCAGTGCCTTTCAGATGAAAGATCTTCCCCGGCTTCCCGTGAAGATCAGGAGTCAGCTTCCAAGACATCTTCCTGGGATGCGTCGCATGGGAGAAGGCCGAGATGGGATAATCCCTCAGCATCGTCGGCAGGTACAAGACCAAATCCCCGGCAGAGAAAACCCAAGGCTCCCTCTTGGGCTTCGTCTGGGACTGTTTATCAATCATGTCCCCAAAAAGGAAAGCCGGCTTTATGTACTGCTCCCCATCTACACGTACCAAGGGTTCGCCGTTGATCATACTCAACAGCATTCGCTCACCCTGGGCCGATATCAGGAGCTCCCTTCCCTCAGGATACTGGGGTCCAGAGATGGGAAATGCCATATGGGACAGATCCTCCAGATTGTTCGAGTGCAGCATCCCCGCAGCGAAACCCATCACCTCAGCCAATGGGGACTCACCCAGATCAACTGCAAGATAATGCAAAGAAGATATGTCATTACAAGTCTGGCACAAACACACGGACCAAGGAAACAACAGTCTGTGCTTTACGCCAAGATTGTACAAATTTGGTCACCTTACGCCGGAAGTCTCCTCCACAAACGTAAAATTCAAATTTTACGAAATACGCCAATTTTTGGTAGCCCGAGCTATTTACGCCCAGAGCTACGAAAATACGGAGTCTTTACGCTGACACATTAGAAATGTGGGCATAAAAGATGAAAACGCCTCCGTGCATCATATTCCTCAAAAGAGGCTATCAGCATAGAAGACGACCTAGCGCAGTCACGTTCAACGTGTGCGAAGGATTTTTTGTCGTTTGTGTCATCCCAAAAAAAGTTCTACCTCTAAAGCCGGGAGCGCTAGTCGTCGGCGGGATGCTCCCCTCAGAGGGAAGTTCACCTTGCCCGACCGGAGATTCCCTCGCCGGGACAGAAGAATGAGAAGAAGAACCTATGCTCTTTCCCTTAGCGGAGGGGGTTTGTTTCGACGCCATTTCTGAAAGACTCGAAGTGCTCGAAGAAAGAACAAAGAAAAACTCGAACAGTCAAAAGCTCACTTTCGCAAAAGACAGATAAAGAGTTTTTCTTTCCAGAAGCTGGGGATATATATACAGTCTGGGTCGACTCCTCGAATCCTCGGACGAACCCCTCGAGACCCTAACCAAATCTCGCAATTAATAGTTGGTTATGATTGGATGCTACGTCAGCCCACTACCCTTGGAAGACGAACAGTCAGCGAATTCGAAAGGTTTTTTCGTGCAAGACGGTTCAGCGGGTTCTACGCTAAATGAGCTTTCTACGCTCGACAGCAACGGATCTACGGTTTTACGCTCGCAAGCTACAAGTCTATGGTTTTACGCCCGGATGCCTTTGTGCTCGGTAGCTTTTATGCTTGAGAGGCCACAAACCCACGACTTTACGCTCAGCAGATACCAAATCGACGATCTCACGCTCGGTGGCGCTCAGTTTACGCTCAGCAGCAACAGATCCGCAAACCTCACGCTCGAAGAAATTTTCTTTTCAGGAGCTACAAATCAAACAGTTCTACGCTAAATGAGTTTTCTACGCTCGACAGCTATGAATCTAACGGCTTTACGTTCGACAGCTACAAGTCTATAGTTTTTCTTGCCCGGATGCCTTTGTGCTCGGTAGCATTCTATGCTCGAGAGGCAACAAACCTACGACTTTACGCTCAGGAACCACAGGTCTACGATTTCATACTCGAATGGTGTTCTATGCTCACAGGCTACAGATCTACAGTCCTACGCTAAAAGGAGCTTTTCTACGCTCGACAGCTATGAATCTAACGGCTTTACGTTCGACAGCTACAAGTCTATGGTTTTCTTGCCCGGATGCCTTTGTGCTCGGTAGCATTCTATGCTCGAGAGGCAACAAACCTACGACTTCACGCTCAGGAACCACAAGTTTACGATTTCACCCTCGATGGTGTTTTACGCTCAAGAGGCTACAGACATGATTTCCCGCTCCACGACTTTCCGTATATCCAAACAGTCCCCAAGGCGGTCAAGTGCAAAAAGTTCACACAGAAGATACTCGTTCTTGACCCAAAGCATCCCCAAGTACCCGAAATATGCAGAGTTCAAACATTGAGAAATTACTCCTCTCGGGTCCAGAAAACTGGAGGTTCATCCAGATTCCAGTCTGAACATCTCGTCTATCAAAGTGGCAACTCAGTTTGACAGAAACCTCGACCCTGTTCCAAGGGAGTTTCGAGAGATCATTCTTGAAGATGAATTCTGAACAAAATGAAATTCCGCTCATCAGAGAGGCAACAGTTCAGAAATTCTACGCAGTCCTAGCAACAGGACAGTTCTAAATGTTCAAAGTGCTCAGCAACGTTCTATGGACTATCCGCTATGCATAAAGGACAGGGCCTAATACTCTTTCTATCAGAGTCAGCGTAAAGATTCAGACGTGTCAAAGCTGCACATATTCAGACTTCACAAGCAACGTATGGCAAGATGATCATATGGAGAAGAAGACGATTTCATTAAAGATTAAAATTATGATTACATATGAGAGAAATCCAATCTACAAGGGTTTTTCTCTATTTCTCATGATTACATCTGAGGGAAACTCCGTCTACAAAGGAGATACCCCCTCGTCGTCTGAAGATCGCCCAGAAGCTGTTCTGGCAGGCTCTCGCTGGGCCTCGATTCTTCATCCATCTTCTCCGGTAGTCAGTCGGTTTACCGGAAACTGACTGACATATTGGTCAAACGGCGGAAGGATACAGAACTGGGCCTGCATAGATTTTGCAGATCCCATGCTCCGTGCGCCGCTCAAGCCAGGGACAGGATGAGTCTTTTTGACTCTCGTCCGCGGGGGCCTCAGGAAGAAATAAACAGTCTACAAACTGTGTGGTCAAATACGACCCTTCCTCTCTCCTGGGGCAACGCCATACAAAGTTACTGATTATCCCGAGCAAGAGAGGCTAAGATGTCCTTCCATGATCCATCGTTGCAGTGGACACTTGCTCGAAGATGCCGTCTTTTACGGCTCCCTACATGCTGGAAGAACATGATCTCCTTCTTCCTCAGATCGATCCGACGAACTCTGGCGATCATCTCTGTATGACAATGGGAATATGGTGAAGACAGATTCACCCCCTCCCCAGCCTTTTATAGGCAAAAGAGATCACAGCAGTCCCCAATAAATCCGCCATAAAGTCAGCATCGACCGTTTCAACGCTCCATTCAGAAACGTTTTCGAGTTACGAGGGGCCGTTCATGCTTCATTCAAAGCGTTTCAAATTTTGAGGAATTTTAAAGCTTTGAAGGGGGTCTTATAGAAGCATGAAAAAAATGCTTAGAAGATCTACGCAGCGTCCTGATACAGAGCAGCGTAGGCAGAGACCTTCAGACCATCCAGCGTAAAACAGGGTTCTTCATCGCCTCCATGGCGTAAAACCCAGTCGCTCTCGAAGCAGCGTTAAAGCGTACAAGGAACGCTTCGTATTCCCGAAAAGAAACTATCCAGTCACGCAGTAAACCTGACCTCTGACTCCTGATAAAAAGTGCTGCACAGCTACCCAAACGACGGCTGGGAACGGGGGCAGACCCCTCGGGACGCGCTCCATAGTATGATGGCAGATCTCAGCATTTAATGAAGAGGATTTGGTTAAAATATTACCAAACCGACGCTTACTAAAAAACCTCCGGCATAAACCGCTCTTTCGCGTGCAAAGAGAACACGCTGCCTTGTTTTACACAGGCAAACATGGGCTGTTTTACGCTCCGCAGAAGACAAACCGCCTGCCACGTCAAAAGCTGCGCTTCGTACAGGGCTCAAGGCATGTCTCTCCGCCAAAGCCCACAGAGCGGTGACAGTGTCCCCTCAAGGCACGTCCCTCCGTCAAAACGCACAGAGCGGTGACAGTTTCCCCTCAAGGCACGTCTCCGCATTTAAAGCACAGGATGATGGCAAATCTCTGCCAAAGATTTGATCTCCAAAAGCTGTAATTCTGGCTAAAGACGTCTACATCAGCACCCTGGCACGGCACGCAGCGGCTTCTACGCCCATTCAGGATCTGTGCTCCTACGGCTTCCGTGTCCCCTCGGTCTCTACGACTGCTCGGCTTCCACGCCTACTCGGCTTCTATGCATGTTCGGCTTCTATGCCTGCTCGGCTTCCACGCCCCCTCAGTCTCTATGACTACTCGGCTTCTACGCCTACTCGGCTTCTATACCTATTTGGCTTCTACGCCAAGGTGACAGACATTTGGCTTCTACGGCAACCTCTTCTACACAATGGATACCTACCTGCGTGGCTTTTACGCCATGATCTTAGTAGCAATTATACGCGTTGTGTCCCCTTAGTTAGACCCGCGTCACATGCTCATTCAAAAGATCATCTATATGTAGGCATTGGTTACTTTAACCGTTGTGTAAAAGGGTGATGTACTTTCCACTCCTCGGTTGTTACACCGATGGAGTGGTCACTGTCACCAAAACTCTATAAATAGAGACCCCTATTAATGGGGAACAAGGTCGATAATTTGGAAGATCGAACCAGGTCGGAAAATTGGGCCAAGAATACCAATACCAGATCAAAGCTCGAAACTTTGAAAGAAGGATCGAACAAGGTCACCGAACCGGAGATCAAGAGACAGAGAGAGAGAGAGAGAAGAATACAGAGCGCAGGCAAGGAATAGGGAGCGACGACCTTCAGAATCGCGCATCCGCCCTCCTTCGCAACCTCCGAAGCTGCATCCTGTCTTCCACGGCACTTCTTCAACATCGTGTAGTCCAAGGGCTAAAGTGATCGACCGCAGATCAGACACCTATAGTAATTTATACCCAGATTAAATAAATTGTACTCCCGTATCCTCGTATAGGATCGAATTGTACAAGTTTGTTTGTAAACCAAAGGGCACGGGTCTCGTATAAACCCTGTCATTAAAATACACTTTTATTCTTTCGTTTAATACCACAAACAAGAGTGAGGGGCGTAGTTCTGCTCGGTAGACGATCTGCAATCCCGGTCCTTATTTCGTTTAAGGATTGTGGATCTGCTCCAGAGTAGTTCACACTTTTTTCTTTACTCATGTTCGGCGGCAAAATCATTAATTTGAGAATTTCACATGATTTAGACTTCCAATTGATTGATAGTCGGTGACCTGATTTGAGGAGATTATATTTTGACCAAGCGTCTCTATGTGATAAGACTCATATGACCAACGGTAGGTTTGGTGATTGGACTCGAATACTATATCCATGCTGATTCCACTATTGCCTAATAATTACTTATGATTTAATATGCGTCGAGGTGTGATACATCGTGTCACATGTTAAGTGATTATATTTGGGTTGTGTATCGAGAATGCCTGATCCAAATTCCTGAATGCATGATATTATAAATATATATTGTTTTCCCAGTATGGGCATCCCAATGGTGCAAGTTTTGTCACGTTCCGACAAGCGATCACGAATTTCTAGGGTATTTTACAAAACGTTGATATGAAAAACTTTTTACGGATACGGGTGATTTCGACGTACACACACGTCCAAATCAATTTTCGTGAAAGTCCACAAGTCAGGATATACCATAAGTGCCTTTCGGTGCAATTGGTATGCAACAAGGTAGTCCCGTTTGGCGAGGCGCACTCCATATCACAAATTTTTAGTTTCTGAAAACATGATTTTTAGTCAACTTCGAACAGGTTATGTTTGATGAATACATCGATTTAATTAAAACTAAAAGAAAGGTTTTGTTGTCCTATATATTGTCAATAAACGCCCTCAAATAGATTCTAAAAATTGTATATGGTTTGGAAGAAAACTGGATGGAAACATGGGTACTTGGACTGAATTCAATATTATTTTTAAAATAGTTTTTCTTCCAACTTTGCAACAATTTTTCTCCCAATCCAGAGTATTATAAATTAGTCTATTTGAAGGGAGTCCTACTTGGTCATGTTGTCTCCGCATATGAAGAATCGGTATGAGAAAAGAATAAGAAAAGAAGGAGATATTGTACCTAGAAGTGGAGGTCGTCAGGGTTGTGGACTACGTATACGCGCGCGGGGGGCTAATCGGGGGCCGTTGTACGGCGGGCAGAGGTGGCTGTAGGCGGTCGCTAGCCGCGGGGTAGACCGCCCAGGGTCGGGGGTCACCTGCGGATTGGCTCGAGGGGGAAAGAATTTCGGGTTAGGGTTTTCTTTTTCCTTTTCTTTTTCTTTTTCTTCTCTTTCTCTCTCTCTCTCTCTCTCTCTCTCTCTCTATATATATATATATATATATATATATATATATATATATATATATATATATATATAAGAAGGGGGGTATGTAGCCTCACGGGGGTGGCCATATATATATAAGAGGGGGGTCTGTAGCCTCACGGGGGTGGCCAGGGTAGATTTAGGATTTGTTGTTGTTAGTGGTTGGTGTTGAATTAGAATTAAGACTCGAGGCTAGGGTTTAGGTATAGGGTCTGGGTCATAGTTTTGGGTTAGGATTTTCTTTATTCTATTTTTTTCTAATTTAATAATAACTATAGACATATATACTTTTATATACTTACATATATAAAAATGAGGATAAATACAACTGAACATAATAAATTCTTAAAAAATTTATATTATTTTGACAAATAATTTTAAAATAAAAATTAGTTTTATGAAATACCTTTAAACAAAATATTTACATAAGTAAATAAATCAAATAATTTATTTTCTAATTAACTAAGAAAATATTCTAAAGAAATTCAACAATAAAAAAATACTTAAAAATACAAATAAAAATTTAGGGGAGTTTACATTCCCAACTTGATTTCTTTCAATTTGGTTTAGTTCCTCTTGCATGAAAGAAATCTAAAATTCATCAGTGAAAGCTTCTTTAACATTTTTGGACTCTATTTATGAAATAAAAGCAATATTTGCAACAATATTTCTACTAGTAGAGTGAGTGCTTACTCCCTTTTGTATATCACCTATGATCAATTTCTCTAGATAATTGGTTGTGAATCACAGCTTCTTAGAAAGACTTTCTAGATAACTAGGAGCTGCTTGTCACTACCACATCCTGAAAACAGGGGTATTTTTGACTTTTTTATATATTATTAATATTGCGTGTATTTAATTTAAATAATTGCATGAGATGTATATTTATATATATTATATATATACCATGTTCATTAATGTTTGAGCTGGTAGACTTGACCTAGAAGCCCACTAGATGAACACCTGATCGAATTATAGGATTATGAATTAATTTGTATTATTTAGAATTTAATTTATTGAGGTTGTAATTAATTACCGTGATTTATTTAATTGTTACACCCTACCATTGTTACAATATTCGGAGCCCAGCCTTAGCCCATAATTTCCAACAAGTTATTGCATTCTAGACTTGACATGCCAATTTAGGCGCTGGACTTTTCTATCACTCAAAATCATAATCCCTTGTGCTCTAATTTAATTGCACGACTTCCCATATCCAAAATCTATTTATTAATCTTGTGTCGTGCACCCGTGTCGTTGCCATTAATTTTGAGATACCAACTCAACCCGTTTAGCCGGACCAATTAAAGGGGCCAAGACTGACACCAATCCTACATCTTTCATGACCTTTGTGTAACTCATAATTATGCTCTCTTGTGCTTCATTTTAGCTGCACAATATTCGTCGCGGACGTTTATTTTAATTCTAAATAAAATCCAACCTTGTATCGTTGTGCGTTCCAATCAAAATTGGAGACACAATCTCGTCCCATTTTCGTGCAATCCAAATTAGGGTAATATTCTGTTTTGAGTCTTCTTCACTAATGATATTTGTGTCCCAACCTAATTTTAGCCCCATGTATTTCTAATTAATTTTAGAACATCGCTTGCATTTGTTTCTAATTAAATTGGGGATACCAACTTTGACTAATCAAATTTTAACCCAATTTAATCCAAATACCCTATTCATTAAGCCCATAAAAAACACACAACACTCCCTCACCCTACCAAACACCAACGTAGGCATTTCTCTCTCTTCCCTCTTATCCCAACGTAGGCATTTTTTCCTTTCCCTTCTTCTTCTTTTTCTCTTCTTCTTCCTTCTTCTTCTTCCTCTTCACCTCTTTTTATATATTTTTTTTGGGTTTAAACCAGCCCGGCCGGCCCCCTACTCCGGTCGACATCCCCACCGGCTCGTCCACCCGTCCGACCCGACCCCGGCGGTCGACCCGCTCCTCCTCCAATCGACCACACAGCATCACCCCCAAGCCCGTCCCTCCACGAGCCACCACCACCATTATCAGTTCAACCAACTCCACCACCATCAACATCCGGCCACTGATTCTTCTCCGGCACTGCATCACCCCGGCGGCCAACCCGAAGCTCCACCGCCATTATTTCCTTCCACCACCAGCCGCACCACCATCATCATCAGAACCAGTACCACCACCATCATCAGTTCAGCCACCTCCCTTAAGCATTCCCCCACGATCACGACCCCGGCGAGCCGTTCACCGCCAGCTACCCCCCACGACCCCGTTTTCCATCGATCAGACCCCGCCGGACAACCTCGCCAGTCCCGACGGATCATCCCCGTCGACTGAACGTCGGAGCCGCTGCACTAGTCGCTGTCTGCTCGTCGACTCCTCCACTCGTCGACGAGATCCTCTGCCGGTCGATTGGAAGTCCGCCTGAACCGACCAGTCCCAGGAGCCGATCTTCCTCCGCCGAGCTCCGCCTGAGCTGCTGTCCTCGACCTCGAGTCGGCCATCTCCCCGACCAACCTGCAGTACACGACCACCCGAGCCTGCCTCCTCCTCTCCAATACACCATATGTCATTCCCTCTCCGGCCAACCTCCCTCCTCCCGCTGACACCTTACACCACCAGTCTCCGTCCACCCTTCACCAGCGCCTTCATTATCGCCTTCGTCATCATCATCTTCGTCGTCGTCGTCGCCTTCGTCGTCGTCTTCGCCGTCGTCGTGCGCGCACACAGTTACGGTTTCTCCCCCTCGCGTACACGTACGCGTATACGTATATATGTATGTATGCATGTATTTATGTAGTATATGTAGGATTCGTATATGTATACGCATATACATATATATCGTATATTTATATTTAGTATATATATGTATTCAACAATATATATTAGTATATACGTATTCAATAAATGTTAGTATGTATGTATTGATATATATATATATATACATATATATATACAAATATATAGTATATGTATTAAAATTGGTATATATATATATATATATATATATATATATATATATATATAGTATATGTATATTTTCACTGGTATATGTATATATATATTTTAGTATATATATTCTTTCGTATACATAAATAATGGTTGTTATATATATAAATATATGGTATAAATATATAAACATATGTATATAGTATAAAAATTCTATTTAGTGTATATACACTTATACATATTTTTGTATGTAATTATTTGGTATGTATATATTTAATTAATGATATATGCTAATTGATAAATGTATTAGGCGACCCGAGTGTAATTGCGGATGCTCCGTATTTACATTGAACTGTAACCCTGTTAACTATTAGAAGACTGTCATATGTACACTCACGTATTGGCGAGACCCGTATCACCGACTGTCTGAATTTACAGCAATTACAGACACGATACCTACGTAATTAGACGCGCGCTTGACCCTAGTTGACTAGTGTAATATCTAGCATAGCCCTGAGTTCATCGTATTTTGTGTATAACGTCTGATGCAAATATTATATTTTATGATGATATGTCTATAGGACTGTTGGATCATCCAGACGATACTCTGGAACATGATATTGGTATTACCAGCTAAGGACCCAAGGCGAGTACATTCTCTGATAATTTCTAATTATTTGATAATTTTTATAATTCCAGTATCTAGAAATGTTACATCTGATCCTTGACACTGTGCTACACGGACTAGTATATAGATTGGATCTGCAGTCATGAGATGTTACATTGGTTATCGTATTGACATTGTATACGATATTGATATTAGACATTGATATTAGACATCGTACATGATATATTGGACATTGATTGTGTATCGTGTCGTGTCATGATTGGATCCACAGTACTAGTTGGGGGCAGGGAAATTGCTAGTGAGAGATATGATCAAATACCTATCGTACAAGTGTAAATTATTGGTGTTAATCATATACCTCACGTATGATTAGACAGGCCATGTAGCTATCGTACAAGTCCCAAGCCGATCATATTTCGAAACAACGATTTTAAACACTTAGAATAGTTACAGTTCTCTATTTTATATCATATACTACATCACCCGTATATGATATTGTACCTCGTTCTCTTTATTTCATATATGCACTGACTGTATCATATTACCTATATTGCCTGTCTCTTTATATTGCATGTCTCTTTATTTTGTCATTACATTTATTCATTGTCTTCTCTCAGTATATAGCATCATCTGTTTATTGTTTTATAGTCCTTATCAATTAAATGGAACTGTTATTTGAGATATACTTTGCACCTTCCTGACTGAAAATATTTTTCCAAACTATGCCTTAGAGGACTGGTGTCCGACATTTTATGGACCACAGGGTGAGTAGCTGCAGATTTGGACTTGGTAGTTCAGTTGTGATTCCGGGAGGTTTAGCCGGAATCACTAGTTATCTAGTTAGTTTCTTAGCAGTTTATTTGGCACCGGATTTGTCTCCAGCATAATTTGTTGAGACTTGGATTTATTGTTGAGTTAGATTATTTATATTTAGACTTGTGTTGCATTTTATTTTATTTCTTCGATATCTTATCGTGTTGTAGTTATGTGATTGAGTATGTTGTTCATATTATATTGTGTCATCCGTGCCTCCTTATGGAGTTGGATGCCCGTGTGAGATTGTTTATATAGTATCATGACCTTGACAGCGTTCTACCGTCGATGTTGTGGCGTAGGTTGGATGTACCCACGTTCTCGTGCCCCAATTTCGGGTGCGGATCGTGACACGTTTTGAGTGGTGGCCCATGCAGGTCAGACTTCGCAAGTTGTGCGATGTCGTGGTAGTGTGACATCCTAGTTACACTACTGCGTGCCTGCGATAGGATATAGGATATAGGATACTATGATGAGAGCGAATACTCAATCATAATTCCTTGAGAGATTCCTGGGATAACCCCTGAGAATCTTATTATAAATTCTAATTTAAATCATTTCCCTTGTTCCCGTCCGTTCTCACTTGTTGATATTGGATTTGATTCTTGTTGATCAGTTATTAAATTGAGATCTTGGTGTCATTGTTGAGTTTGATTTCATATCGAGATAAATTTTACGGGCTAATTTATGGTATCATCTGATGACATATGTTGATGAGAACAGTAAGAAGATTAACATTAGAGCTATTGGACTACAAGATGTGGATTTAAATTATAATTTGAAGATTGAAAATAAATTTTAATTTTTAAGAATTTTGAGGAGTTGAGATATTATGTTATTAAAAAATTTTGAGGATTCAGATTCAATTCAATAAACATAGACAAAGCTGTAAGGATTTTTGGAAGTGATTAAAATTTTGTTTCAATATTTAAATATTTGACTTTGAGGAAAGTATATGCATTTTATTTTAAATTGTTCGAGAAGTTAAATTTTGAGGATTTTTATTTGAGGATAAAATTTTATGGTATATCAGTATATGAGTGGATGAAGTGCATGTGTAAGGTCCTGTTGGCTTGAGCATGCTTGAGATGGCACTGCAAACTGACTTGGGTGTCCATCTATAGTTGTATTAGAGGAAGTAATACTTAGTGTGCTGTGTTGCACTTGATATGCACTTGAGTGATAATAATAACTAGTATAAGCAATTGCAGTAGGTAAGAGAGTTAGCAGTGGGTATGCTTGTAGTAGAAACTGTGGTACCTAAAGGGATAGAGATATCAAACTTTGGATGCATTATTAAACCATGGTTATGTTAGAGAATCTTGGTATCAGATTTAGGTATCAATATACAGGTGTATGCAATGAGGATGTATTCATGGATGTCTTGTGGACTAATGATTAGTTGATATGGGTATCAGTGTACAAGGATAGGAATTAGTAAGTGAATGTGCCAGAGTTATGTGTATGTTAGATACTGCAGGTGACGTGTTAGCAGGTTCTGTTCCTTCTTTCCTTCTATCTTTCCTATTTGATTGATTGATTCCTTAGTACCGTAGCTTGTATTCATGATTTTCTTGTTTGAATGTAGTTAGTAGTACACCCTGACAGAGACTGTAATACCATGATAAAAGACACCATAACCATACATGTTTTCCTTAGATTGCATATTGAATGACTGTAGGTAGAATTTTCTTAGACTGTGATTATTGGGGGTTTGACCATAGTGACGATTTATGAAGAGGATATAACTTGACAAAGAGAGACAAGATGCTTAAAATTTTGAGGACAAGCATTAATTCAAATAAAGAGTTAAGAAATTAATATGGCAGAATTGATGAATCATTGATTTTAGAAAGATTATGATATAATTGAATTTATTATTAAAATTCGAGGAAATTAAGGAGATTATTATTATTTTTATTTGATTGCAAGATATGAATTTAAAATTTTATATTATGGATATTGCATTTGAAGATTCCATAATTATCTCATTGTTGAGTATTTTGTGGAAAAAAAAGATCAAGGAATAAGATCATTAATGGATTAGTGTTTGAATTCAATTTCCGGGATGAGGATTTAGATTTTATAAATATGTATCGATTGGATTTATGGATTAGTGTTTTTAAATGGGATTTTTTAATTTATAAAAATGTGCATTGGTTGAATTTAAATTAGAGGATTGGATATTAAATTTCCAGTATTTAATTATTAACTTAAAGTTTTAGAGGAATTTGAAAAAAAATGAAATTTGATTTTTATTTCGAGGATTTTCAGGAATACGATAATTACAGAATTTTGGAAAATTATGAAATGACAATGCGGATTATTTCATGATTATGTGGTTTGATGAATTTAAATTTTGATGGAAAATATATAATGAGTAAATACAACTATGAGGATCTTAAATTTAGAGGACAAAATTCTTTTAAGGAGGGTAGACTTGTCACTACCACATCCTGAAAACAGGGATATTTTTGACTTTTTTATATATTATTAATATTGCGTGTATTTAATTTAAATAATTTCATGAGATGTGTATTTATATCTATTATATATATACCGTGTTCATTAATGTTTGAGCTGATAGACTTGACCTAGAAGCCCACTAGATGAACACCTGACCGAATTATAGGGTTATGAATTAATTTGTATTATTTAGAATTTAATTTATTGAGGTTGTAATTAATTATCGTGATTAATTTAATTGTTATACCCTACCGTTGTTGCAATATTCGGAGCCCAGCCTTAGCCCATAATTTCCAACAAGTTGTTGCATTCTAGACTTGACACGCCAATTTAGGGGCTGGACTTTTCTATCACTCAAAATCATAATTCCTTGTGCTCTAATTTAATTGCACGACTTTCCGTATCCGAAATCCATTTATTAATCTTGTGTCGTGCACCTATGTCGTTGCCATCAATTTTGAGACACCAACTCAACCCGTTTAGCCAGACCAATTAAAGGGTCTAAGACTGACACAAATCCTACATCTTTCATGACCTTTGTGTAACTCATAATTATGCTCTCTTGTGCTTCATTTTAGCCGCATAATATTCATCGCGGACGTTTATTTTAATTCTAAATAAAATCTAACCTTGTATCGTTGTGCGTTCCAATCGAAATTGGAGACACAATCTTGACCCATTTTCGTGCAACCCAAATTAGGGTAATATTCTGTTCTGAGTCTTCTTCACTAATGAGATTTTTGTCCCAACCTAATTTTAGCCCAATGTATTTCTAATTAATTTTAGAACACCACTTGCATTTATTTCTAATTAAATTGGGGATACCAACTTTGACTAATCCAATTTTAACCCAATTTAATCCAAATACCCTATTCATTAAGCCCATACAAAACACACAACACCCCCTCACCCTACAAAATACCAAACACCAATTCTCCCACCATTTTTTCATCATTTCATGTGTCTATGCAAATACCCAAATTTAAGGAGACTTATTTATAAATGTTGCATTAGGTGTCAATACCCCATTGGTTCAAACCAAATGGAGAAGCCCTAATATTTGACTAGTCAACCCAACCCTCTCCTTGCATGAATGATTTTCCTCATGTCAAATCATGGCCATTCATTCAAAAAGGGAGCATCATCACCACACATTCCCACTCACCATCTCCTATTTAATGTCTCCTCAATGCACTCTTCCCAAGCATGCCCTAATCCCCAAACCTAGGAAAACCCCACCCCCATTTCTCTCTCCTCCCTCTTCTCCCAACGTAGGCATTTTTCCCTTTCCCTTCTTCTTCTTTTTCTTTTCTTCTTCCTTCTTCTTCCTCTTTACCTCTTTATATATTTTTTTGGGGTTTAAACCAGCCCGGCCGGCCCCCTACTCCGGTCGACATCCCCTCCGGCCCGGCCACCCGGCCGACCCGACCCCGGCGGCCGACTCGCTCCTCCTCCAGTCGACCACACAGCATCACCCCCAAGCCTGTCCCTCCACGAGCCACCAACACCATCATCAGTTCAACCAACTCCACCACCATCAACATCCGGCCACTGATTCTTCTCCGGCACTGTATCACCCCGGCGGCCAACCCGAAGCTCCACTACCATCGTTTTCTTCCACCACCAGCCGCACCACCATCATCATCAGAACCAGCACCACCACCATCATCAGTTCAGCCGCCTCCCTTCAGCAGTCCCCCACGATCACGACCCCGGCGAGCCATTTACCGCCAGCCACCCCCACAACCCTGTTTCCCATCGATCAGACCTTGTCGGACGACCTCGGCAGTCCCGACGGATCATCCTCGTCGACTGAACGCCGGATCCGCTGCACTAGCCACTGTTTGCTCGACGATTCCTCCACTCGTCGACGAGATCCTCCGTCGGTCGATTGGAATCCTGCCTGAACCGACCAGTCCCCGGAGCCGATCTTCCTCCGTCGAGCTCCGCCTGAGCTGCTGTCCTCGACCTCGAGCCGGCCATCTCCCCGACCAACCTGCAGTACACGACCACCCGAGCCTGCCTCCTCCTCTCCAATACACCACCTGTCATTCCCTCTCCGGCCAAACTCCCTCCTCCCGCTGCCACCTTACACCACCCTACACCACCAGTCTCCGACCACCCTTCACCAACCCCCTCCACCAGCGCCTTCATTTTCGCCTTTGTCATCATCGTCTTCGTCGTCGTCTTCGTCGTCGTCGTGCACGCGCACAGGTACGATTTCTCCCCCTCGCGTACACGTACGCGTATACGTATGTATGTATGTATGCATGTACGTATGTAGTATATATAGGATTCGTATATGTATACGCATATACATATATATCGTATATTTCTATTTAGTATATATATATATATATATATTCAACAATATATATTAGTATATACGTATTCAATAAATATTAGTATGTATGTATTGATATATATATATATATACATATATATATATATATATATATATATATATATACATATATATATATATATATATATATATATATACAAATATATAGTATATGTATTAAAATTGGTTTATATATATATAAATATAGTATATGTATATTTTTACTGGTATATGTATATATATATATTCAGTATATTTATTCTTTCGTATACATAAATAATGGTTGTTATATATATAAATATGTGGTATGAATATATAAACATATATATAGTATAAAAATTATATTTAGTGTATATACACTTATACATATTTTTGTATGTAATTATTTGGTTTGTATATATATTTAATTAATGATATATGCTAATTGATGAATGTATTAGGCGACCCGAATGTAATTGTGGATGCCCTGTATTTACATTGAACTGTAACCCTGTTAATTATTAGAAGGCTGCCATATGTACACTCACGTATTGGCGAGATCCGTATCACCGACTGTCTGAATTCACAGCAATTATAGACACGACATCCGCGCAATTAGACGCACGCTTGACCCTAGTTGACCAGTGTAATATCTAGCATAGCCCTGAGTTTATCGTGTTTTGTGTATAACTTCTGATGTAAATATTATATTTTATGATGATATGTCTATAGGACTGTTGGATCATCCAGACGATACTCTGGAACAGGACATTGGTATTACCAGCTAAGGACCAAAGACGAGTACATTCTCTGATAATTTCCAATTATTTAATAATTTCTATAATTCCAGTATCTAGAAATGTTACATCTGATCGTTGACACTGTGCTACACGGACTAGTATATAGATTGGATATGCAGTCATGAGATGTTTTATTGGTTATCGTATTGACATTGTATACGACATTGATATTAGACATTGATATTATACATCATACATGATATATTGGACATTGATCGTGTATCGTGATGTGTCATGATTAGATCCACAGTACTAGTTGGGGGCGGGGAAATTGCTAGTGAGAGATGTGATCAAATACCTATCGTACAAGTATAAATTATTTGTGTTAATCATACACCTCACGTATGATTAGCCAGACCATGTAGCTATCGTATAAGTCCCAAGTCGATCACATTTTGAAACTACGATTTCAAACACTTAGAATAGTTACAGTTCTCTATTTTAGATCATATACTACATCACCCGTATATGATATTGTACCTCGTTCTCTTTATTTTATATATGCACTGACTGTATCATATTGCCTATATTGCCTGTCTCTTTATATTGCATGTCTCTTTATTTTGCCATTGCATTTATTCATTGTCTTCTCTCAGTATATAGCATCATCTGTTTATTGTTTTATAGTCCTTATCAATTAAATGGAACTGTTATTTGAGATGTACTTTGCTCCTTTCTGACTGGAAATATTTTTCCAGACTATACCTTAGAGGACTGGTGTCCGACATTTTATGGACCACAGGGTGAGTAGCTGCAGATTTGGACTTGATAGTTCAGTTGTGATTCTGGGAGGTCTAGCCGGAATTACTAGTTATCTAGTTAGTTTCTTAGCAGTTTATTTGGTACCGAATTTGTCTCCGGCATACTTTGTTGAGACTTGGATTTATTTTTGAGTTAGATTATTTATATTTAGACTTGTGTTGCATTTTATTTTATTTCTTCGATATCTTATCGTGCTGTAGTTATGTGATTAAGTATGTTGTTCATATTATATTGTGTCATCCGTGCCTCCTTATGGAGTTGGATGCCCATGTGAGATTGTTTAGATAGTATCATGACCTTGACAGCGTTCTACCGCCGATGCTGCGACGTAGGCTGGACATACCCATGTTCTCGAGCCCCAATTCCGGGTACGGGTCGTGACACTGCTTCCTTAAGAGCTAATTCCTTGTTAGGTACAGTTCTGACATCTTTATCATTATAACTTGGTAATTGACAGTTTAGCTCATCAAAATACATTAATAGATTCTTCAACAACTAAAGAACGCTTATTGAAAATATGAAAACCCTTGGTTTTAGAAGCATAACCAAGAATTTTTTCTTTCATCAGCTTTGGCATCAAATTTATCCAAGCTATCCTTAGTATTCAAAATAAAACATATGTAACCAAAAACTTTGAAATAACCAATAGAAGGAACTCTACCAAACCAAAGTTCATCTAGGGTTTTCTTCAAAATAGGTCGAATAAGAACCCTATTCAAAATATGGCATACTATATTGACAGCTTCTGCCCAAAAATATTTTGGAAGGTTGTAATGGTTAAGCATCACTCTAGCCAAATCGCTTAGAGTTTTATTTTTCCGCTCCACAATGCCATTCTGTTGAGGAGTTCTAGGACAAGAGAATTCATGTAAAAATCAATTTGAGTCAAAAAAACTTTTAAAATCGGCATTTTTGAATTCACCTCCATGATCACTTTGGATACGAGTAATCATAAATCCTTTTTTGTTTAGTACCTTTTTGCAAATATCAAAAAAAATTGAAAATGTATCACTTTTGTTTGCAAAAGAGAAAACCCAAGTGAAACGCAAAAAATTATCAACAATTACAAAAGCATACAATTTGCTGCCAAGATTGGTGACTCTACTGGGTCCAAATAAATCTATGTGTAAAAGTTAAAGAGGTGTAAAGGTACTTACAAAATTAATGGATTTAAAAGAGGATTTGGTTTGCTTGTTCTTTTCACAATCAACACAAATTATGTCCTTTTTAAAAGAAATTTTCGGTAAACCTCTTACCAATTTCTTTCATGATAATATTACAATTGTGCCCAATTTGCGTTTCCTAGTCATATATGCCATAACCAACTTTTATGTTTGTCAGCATAAAAATATCTACCTGTATTGTTAGTATCTTTTGATGGATAGAAGACATAGATATTATCTTCCCTAATACCTTCATAAATAACCTTACCATTTGATCAATCATAAATAGAATATTTGTTCTTTACAAAATTTATACCATAACCTTAGTCAACCAGATGACTAATGCTTAACAGGTTATGTTTCAATTCTGTTACTAAACAAATATTCTTTATTACAAAAAATGAGATATACCAATATCACATAAAATACCCTTTCAAAATATTACAGAAGGAGATGTATCCTTCTTTCTTCATTGATAGCATCGTAAATAAGGTAGCATCACCTGTCGTGTGTCATCAGCAACTGCTATCGAGGATCCACTTGCTTCTAGGATGCGAGGGTCGGTCCACGTATAATACAAGTTAAAGATGTAACCTTTGGTACCCATTTATTTGAGGGTCCTTTATTGTTAGTCTTTGGAACCCCCCCCCCCCCCCCACACCCACACACACACACACACACATATATATATACAATACAAACTGTGTATTGATACATCCCATACAATTGTATTATAAAATTATAAAAATACCAGAAGGGCCTTCTAATCTGGATTATTGGATCAACAATCAATGGTTCAGATTTTGCTTATATCGATACACAATTTATATTTAAGAATTTTCCTATATATATATATATATATATATATATATATATATATATATATATATATATATATATATATATATATATATATCAACCAACTTTCTAACTTTGCACTGATGTGAAATGCGTCCTTTTAGTCCATAATAGAGACAGGTAGCATGAACATTAGTGCTATGTGTACTAGTATGAGAACGTTATATTATGTGATATGTCTTGCATTGATACTTGTAATAAAATGCATGATTGTGTGAAGCCTTAGCTTTGCTTGCTTCTTTCTTATATGATATGTCGTGAGTGACTGTGTGTCGAGTCACGTGTCTTATGTTAGATTGAGTCATAGGTTATACTACATGTTTTTCCAATCTAATCTCTAACTTTTAAGAGCTAGCAATTAGATTATTGTTCTTTGATGTAAGTGCATTTACCCTTTGTGCGGCAATAAGAAATTTCTTTTTCTCTAGATCATAATCCTCTTTGAGTTTTGCATAATCTTGTGCATTTTTTAATGCGTTCAAGGGCATCATATAAACTTAATTTAAGCGAGAAAATCTAATTCGTGTCACTAGAAGAAGGTGCTTCTCTTACTTTATTTAGTAGTGAGGAAAGATTCTCAATTTCAAGCTTATGCATTTGAATCTCTTTTCTAGTATGCTTGTATTTCTCTTTAAGCCTCTTGTTATCTTCAAAGAGATTACTAAAAGTATTAGACAATTCATCGTAAGAAAAATCTTCATAAAAGGGATTTTTTGTTACCTTATTTGTTAATGCCATTAGGCATACATTTGTAGCATTACGAGGACTTTTTTCTTCTTAGGAGTCGCTTTCTTCGCTTCTATGCCATATGCTCGTGTTTGCATATTTGCGAGACGAAGATCCTTCTTTGCTTATACGTTCATAGTGATTCTCCTTTTTCGTAGTAGGGCAATCCTTTTTTATGTGTCATATCTTCTTGTAGTTGTAGATACAAGTTTATCATCTTTGTAATCCTTCTTCTTTCGGTTTGATTTATCAAACTTCAAGAACCTTTTAAAGTTCCAGGAAATTAGGGCCAACTCCTCATCGTCTGAATCATCATCTTCAGTTTCATCTTCGAAGACCTTATGATGTTCTTTCAATGATATGGTTTTCTCCTTGGGTGTTGATTTTACTTGCGCCTTGAGATCCAACTCATGTGTCATTAACTTACCTATGAGTGTCTCAAGAATCATGACAGTGAGGTTATTTCCTTCTATAAACGTCTTTGCTTTAGGGTTACAGTCCTTGGTGATTCCTTGAAGCACTTTGTGAATATTTTCATGATTTATATATTCTTTACCAAAAGAAGAGAGAGGATTGACAATATTAAGGAAACATGTAAACATTTATGTAATGGTCTCATTATATTTCATTTTGAAGGTCTCATATTCTTGTGTCAACCTACTAATTTTTTATTCCTTCACTTGTGAAATTCCTTCATGAGTAACCTCAAGAAGTTTCCAAACATCATGAGAAGTAGTGCATGTAGAAACCCTGTTAAACTCATTTTTGTCTACTGCACAAAATAATACATTTATAGCTTTAGCATCAAGACTAGATTGCTTTTTTTTCAAGCTCCATGTATTTGTCGTGAGGTTTTTTTACAAGATTACCTTCTACAATAATTTTTGCAGGCTTTTTGTAGTCATTAATAACAATATACTGTAAATCAAAAGCTACTGACTTAAGATAAAAGCTCATACGTGTTTTACAATACGTGTAGCTGGTACCATCAAATATGGGTGTCATATTTGTGGATTGACGATCATCATTGTTGGTATAGATGAATTTGATAGTTTTCATGGATCTACTCAATGATGTTAATCCTACTTAAGAGCCCTTGCTCTAATACCAATTATAGGCAACTTTAGAGGGGATGAATAGAGTAAAAACACAATAAAGTAATGAAACAATACTTATGACTAATTAATAAATTCTACAAGTAAATAATCAGAGTATAAGAAGTCAAAAATGCAAACACCACAATATATCCTGGTATCCTTCGTGGAAGGTAGTCCAGTCTAGGAAACTATTGTCTGAATTTAACCTACTTTTGAATAATAACATACACCATGATCTTTGATCCAAAGTGCTCGCCAACTTCATACAACCACGAGATTTGATCTGAATAGCTCGCCGACTTCAAACACCAAATTTAAAATAACTTGGAAACCAAGATTTACAAATCGAACCGACTTTTAATCAAAATTGTGACTTTGGCACTAGAAGGCTGGGGAGTTGATCTTGGTAATAGAAATATTTAATAGCTCAGAATAGGCAAGTGAAAGAATGAGTGAGTTTCAATGAAGGATTCAATGCTTATTTCTAGTTTTTCAAGAGGGGCTCTGGAGACCGAATGCCTGAACTTGCTGCCTAACGTTCTGATTTTCGAACGTTGGAGTCCAGTTCTTCAAGAGGAATGTTGGAATGAAACATTGTAAACTGGGTCAACATTGACCGAATTTAGCCCGAGTTTGGTAGGACCAAACTCAGCCCGAGTTTGACTTCTCCTGAGCCAGAATGTTTATGGGTTTCGGTAAGGCTATGTTTGGTAGACTAGAAATTTTGTTTAGATTGGGTTTGAGCTTCGTAGTGCCAATGCAATATGATGTACATTTGGTCCTATAAAATAAACACAAAAATACATAATAACAAATAAAAATCATAATGACCATATCGCTGTTTCCTGAAAGAATTCTTCGAGCTTGTGTTTAGTCTTCATGTCTTTATGTGATGCATTCACTGTGCTACTTTGCATCAAGTCATATCGAGATGTGGTTGGTCGAATATCAAAATTAGGTTGGTCATTGACTAGTTAGGCCAACATTAGATGACTCCAAGAATACCAGTAGGTCATCAATATAAATAAGGTGAGAAACCACTGGTTCCATATTCCAAAATAAGGGGGTAATCAACCTGACCATAACTGCATCATCCAATAGATAGGTGAGGAACTACATCACTATCGTGAAGAGATAAGGAGATAGGGGGTCACCTTGTCTCAGGCCTTTTGTTGTTGCTAAAAAAACCCTTTGGCTGACCCCTAACCATAATCGAGAACGAGAAAGAGCAGACACACTCCCTCGCCCTGTCCACCCACCATTTGTCAAAACCCTTATAGATCATGATATGACAAAATAATTCCCCATTGACCATATCATATGCTTTTCTGAGATCCAGCTTCATGCACGTTTTGTTACCCCCTGCTTGTTAAGCTCATAGGCCAACAAGTAGTTCTCTTATGGAGCACCCTTTGATAAAAGTTATCAGGTTAGGAGATATAAGCTCATGCATGACATCCCTTATCCGGTCATACATAAGGTGGGTAATGATCTTAATTGTAAAAAAAATTGTAGCACACTATAGGCCATAAGTCTCCCAGCGAAGTCGCATCATCCACCTTCATAATCAGGGCTACAAAAGTATGGTTAAGCCCCTTAAGCAGCTTACCAGAGATAAAAAAAACTCCTTCACAACGTCCAGAATATCCTCCTTGATCATTTCCCAATGGTTCTTGAAGAAAGTAGTCCCAAATCCATCTTCCCTTGCGATTTAATAGGATTCGCCTTTTTAACAATAAGTTTTATCTCTGCCATAGACAGAGGAGCCCGCAACACATGGTTTCCCCACTTAGAAACCAACTTATTAAACTCAATATACGGAAAAGAGATTGGGTACGAGTTCTGATTATAAAGGTCATAGTAGAACTGAATTACCTCATCCAGAATACTATCCTCTCAATTAATAAGAACTAAGTTAGGATCAAGCAACCCATGAATAATACTCTGATTCTGTGTAGCCTTCACCGTAGCATGGGAGAACTTAGAACACCTATTTTCATCTCTAAGTTGGATGCATTTAGCTCTTTGTCTGACTTGGACCTCATCCAAGAACCTGTCCTTGTGCAGCCGATCTTGGAGGACAACCTCTTTTTCCATAAGGATAGGGTCGAGCGGATCTAACTATACCTTGTTGAATGTCTGCTAGCTTAGCTTCCAACTCCTAGAGAGGGATATCAGGTCTTCTTTTGTTTTAGGCCTTAAGAAGTATTTTAATAGAATTCAACTTGTGAACGAGTCTGTATTGAGCAGATCCATTCACCCCTTTCTTCCAACCTTTCTTAAACACCTTCTCATAATCTTCCATATGAATCCAGGTATTGTTAAACCTGAAAGGCCTCTCTTTGACAGTAAGTAGAGCCACCAATCTGATTACAATAGGGGAGTGATCACTGGTACCTGGGGGTAAGCATTCCGCCTAACACAGGAGAGAGACCATCCTACCTAAAACTAGGAGCTTTATGTCACGACCCGCACCCGATGTAGGGGCACGAGTAGTGAATAACGTCCAGCCTACGCCGCAGCATCGGCAGTAGAACGTTGTTTGGGTAAACTATCTATCTGACAATCAAGATATAAATATGTCACCAAGGTAGTATGAATTATGAATACTTAATCACAGATCTATAAGATGAAACAATCGCATAAATATGATAAAATAATAGAAGAGTCACAAATACAGCTCACAAGACAAATAATATCCAATGAGTCAACACAAAAAATACTAATAATAATGCTGGAGACAAATCCAGTACAAAGAGTCTAACTACTGAGCTACAAGTCTTGGGTCATCTGCCTCGGTCGGGATGAGACCCTCCTGAGCCAAGGTCTCTGGCTCTAAGCCAACAACATCCTGAGGCCCATAATGAGTAGGGTACCACTCCTCAGTGTCATCTAGAAAAAATATATCCAGTCAGAAAAGGAGCAAAGTACATCTCTAACAGCAGTTCTAATAAATGATATAAACTATGTAACAGTAAATATAGTGAATATACTAGATGCAATATAAAAGTAAAAGAGATATATAATAAAGCAATACTAGAAATAAATACAATAATAAGCATCATAGGAATGAACAAAAATACTAATACTAAGTGAGTGAGTACTAGATTTAACATGTGATCGGCTTAGGAACTTGCACAAGGATTATGGCCTAGTTTATTATACGTGCGGTGTATGATTAACATTATTCAAGGAACAAGACATGCACAAGGAGGGTATGATCACATATCTATACTACATACTCTCTGCCCCCTGACTGGTATAGTGGATCCAACCATGGTACGTTATGACACGGGATTCTCTGGGTAGGTAGCAAGTCTCTCCAAGAATCAATATTTGTACATATACAAGAAGAACAAGAAATAACGCTTGCATAAGATAAACCATAAATACCAAGGAATAACATCTCATGACGAGATCCGGATATACCAATCCGTGTAACCATCGCATCAAAAAATTAAGGATATCTACAATAAATATAAGAGACATAGAGGATATTATAAAAAAGAAACTATCAGAGAATATACTCGCCAGAAATTTGGTGAATAGTATCAAAGATGACCTATACGGTGTCTCAAAGACCTAAATATGGAATATTACATCAATACAAGATTTTGGAATAAAAATAAGTTAAACTAGTCAACTTTAGGTCATAAAGTAATTTCTAAGTCAAAATAGTCATACTAGGTCAAACTAGTCAAACTTGGTCAAACTAGCTATGTCTAGGTTGTATGAGTCCATCTCTAGGATATTGGGTCCATACACTATGTAACTAGGCCATACTAGTTAAACTAGGATACTAGAAAACCAACAAGATACCATATCATAAGATACGCAAATATAAGATATGAAAATATTATTATTATTATTATTATTATTATATATATATATATATATATATATACACAAGACAAAATACATAATATTCCTAACTAAACTAATGCTAAATGGATACCTTGGCTTTGAACCAAAAGCGGTATCACACCTACTACACTCCCATCTTGATGTACAAATCCAATACCTTGAGTAAAACCCAATACATTGATATTACCTTGGTATCACAAGGTAATTCAATATCTAACATATTACTAATACCTATACTCCTCATTATACACTAATATACAATTAAACTTATAACAATACTATACTAAACTATATACTAACATACCCCTTCGGATATTCAATACCCGTACCCAAGATATCTCACTCTCATTACCTTGGTGTACCCCAAGGTAATCTAGAAATAATGCTAACTAATATTAGCTAGTACTTATGTATATATAAATCTCATATATAATATATACCAACTTATTTACAATATATACATAAACTATTAGCTTATTAATATAAACTAAATAATATATATATATATATATATATATATATATATATATATATATATATATATATATATATATATATATATATATATATATATATATACTAACTTACTAACTTATCAGCTTATCAAATAAGCTGCAGCATATTAAAACTGCTGTTGCCGCTGCTTACTGCCGCTGCTGCTTTCTGCTTCTGCTTCTGCTGCTGCTTCTGCTTCTGCAACGGCTTCTGTTGTTGCTTCTGCTTCTGCTTTTCAGTGCTTCTGCTGTTGCTGCTTGTGCTTACTGCTTCTGCTGCTTTTCAGCTGCTTCTCCTGCTTTATATAATTTTTTTTCACTGTTTTCTATTGTTTTATTCACTATTTTCCACGGTTTCTTCTTCCCTCAAGCTCACACACACACACACACACACACACACACACACACACATATATATATATATATATATATATATATATATACTACCAAATTAGAGAAGCACGTGAACTCCTACTCTTCCATGATCACCAACACATCAACAAAAATTATAGATCAAACATATAAATATACATATACATATATCTCACATAATAATTATAATTACAATATTATAATATCTATAATTGAATTAAATTGTAAAGAACAAACACGTGAAGTTCATCGCACCCATATCACACTAGATCTATGATACACTTGCGATACAGCTCCACCACACAACCAAGTATATCCCAATGGACACGAGCAAGTCTAAAATCATAATTATGAATAATACGAAGAGCTAACTACTCATCTATGTGTCCGTGTTAAAATATGATATGCTCAAACTCCCGTGTCGGAGAAAAACCACCAAATCAATCTGTATCTCCAAATTGTTGGGATACGGCCTACATGTATCAAATTATGGACACGACACTAGTCACACACAATAAAACACATGTCAATTTGGTCTAATTGACCTATTGACAAACACAAGATGTGTCAATATCGAAATTCTCCCAAAATTGACACAAAATACCACATAATTTTCTTCATGGCCTCCTATGAACCTAATTCCAATTATTATGGGAAGCCTTAGCATATGGGGTGGTTCCTAATGATTATAAAATAAATTTAGAGTCTAATTAGAGGGGGAAAATTGAATTGTACCTATTGGGAGATGAATTTTTAATGAAACCTCCAAATTGAGTGAAAAAAGCCTTCAACTTGTAGATCCTTGCTCCTCCTTGTAGATCATTGCTTCCTCTTTCTAGATTCTTGCTTCTTTCTTATTCTAATCACCTCTAATGATGATTTGGGAAGGAATTAGGAAAAAAATTGGCTAGAATTTGATGTGTGAATGAAGAATTTTGGAAGAGAAAATTCTAAATATAGATTTGAAATAAAAATGAAGAGAGAAAATTTTCTCTCCAATTGAATAATAGGCCAGCCACATTCCTCCTTCCCCAAGCTACCAAGAAATGTCTAAAATACCTCTTGGGACTTCTCATGAAGAAATAATTAAGGAATGAAGGTTCTAGTCTAATTAGTTTAACTTAATTAATCATCCTCCTAATGATTGGGCTTCTTATTTGGCTCAATTCTAACTAGAATTAAATGTTGGTCCATTGATCTAATCTAAACTAGTTAGGTCCATTAACACAAGTCTAAAAATAAAATCTAACATCTAACAATAAATAAATAATACAATAAATAAATTTACAACAAGCACAATATTTAATAAATTATGAAATGACCAAAATATTATTTTCTAGAAAATGTGGTAGTGACACTTTGCTACCTCCCAACATAGACTCTACTTTAGCTTACCAATTAGGATTAGGGTAGGCTAAAGGTTCCTCTTGAATAGGTAGCAACTCGTCCTAGCTCGTCGCCTCTTTGTCTAGGTCATAAAAGGAGCAGTCCATAGAGTGAATGATACATTGTGCTCCTCCACTAGCTAGTTTCCTCTGAACTCTACCGTGATCATCTTATTGACTAATGCCTTAACCCAAAAAATAACTGTGAGACTCATCTTACATTATTCATATTTTATGCGGATATGTATTTTTGTGCTATTTATTATATTTTATTGGTTCTCGAGAAAGCTCAAAAATTCTTAAAATTGAAACTTTACTACATAATCGGTATACCTACGGTATACTAGAGTATACCGATAGTATACTATCCGGCAGATATTTGTTTTACTTTCAAGATATTTTGGAGATATTTTCGAGAATCTCTCTATATATATATTACTCGAGTTTATTTTATTTCTTTCTTTCTTTCTCTTCTCTTCTTTATTTTTCTCTCGAGCTTGGTCTTAAGACCTAAAGTATGATTTCTGAACCCCTTCGGATGGTGGAATTAAAGATTTAGGCTGGGATCTCGCTTTAGGAAAGTACACCTTGTCAATTTCGTGAACTTCTTTTACTTTCTGTCATTTTCTTTCCTGGAGCCTTGGTTATTGCTTTTTAGCTATAGTTGTTCATATCGTAATTTCTAGCCTAGTGACCATTTTGGTTTTGATTTCTGATAGAATATTATTCTGTCCCTTTTTGGTAACTCGGTAACGGATATGGTACCGGAGTTGTGACCGTGAGATTTAGTCAATATTGTGATATGAGACTTACCCTAGACTTTACTTCTTTTTAGACTTGGTTCTGGTTATTTTTGGGATTTGATTTGGGTCCCGAAAATCAGACTTGACTTTAACTTGGAAACTGGCATACCGATGGTATACTATAGTATACCGACGGTATACCAATTTTGACTGATTTGGATTTCTAGATATTTTCTATGAACCTTATCGGCATACCGACAATATACTACAGTGTACCGATGGTATACCAATCCTTGCCGACATTGTTAACCGACTTCAGAATTTTTGTCTTAGCCGGCATACCGACGGTATACTACAGTATACCGATGGTATACTGATTTATGGAACTTTATTTTCTAGAACCTTTCTTGCCTACTTGGAACGACATACCGACGGTATACTACAGTGTACTGACGATATACCGATTTGTTGGAATCTAGAACTTATTGTGTTTTATCTATCTCTGGACCGGTATACCGACGGTGTACTGGACTGTTCCGACGGTATACCAATCGTGTTCTTTCTTTAGGAATTCTTGGTTTATTTTATAATTTTATTTTGATTCTTCTGGGTTTTGCTTGGACATGCAATGACGTGACCTGATTTGGACATGAGCTTACATGGCTTCAGATGACTTGACTTGGCTTTACTCGGTTTCATCCAACTTTGCCCGGCTACACGTGATGACATGATTGATTGGACTTGACTTGGCATGACTTTACATGGCTTTATCGGACATGGCTTGACTTGGTTTCACTTGGCTTCATCTGGATGGACATGGCTTCACATGGTTGGATATAACATTACATGGCTTCACTCGAATTCATGTGGCTTGGTTGTTGTCATGGTTTACATGAGTTTTTATGTAAAATGTATACTAAAACTTATTTATATTACTATTATAACTTGTTTTAAAGCATCATGACTATGATGGATTCTGCGGAATACCAAATTCGAATTCATGTAAGAAACTGCTATGGATTATTAACTAGAGATTCACTTAGTACATGGCTAGGGATTTTCATAGATTTCATACAATCCTGGTTATTCATATGATAATATTGTGGAGTATCCAGTGGTTTATCTTGTGGAGTATCTTGAGGAGTATCCGGTACTGGATTGTATGTACGGATATCCCGGATAGACTGCAGGGATATGTGATCAAAAGGAACTCTAGTATTGCGTTGCATTATAATTGTTAGAAATTAGGATTGTGATAACCCTAATTAGTTAAAGTATCAAGTCATACTTACATGATTTACCGTGATTTATGGATGATGGTTAGTCTAGGCTTTACCTGATGATACTTTTATTTTTGCACTTGTTACTCTATTGATTATCAGTTCAGGATATGTCTCATTGCATGTTTACAGTATTCCTTCATTATTCTGAGATTATTTATATTCAGTCTTTACTTTCAGTATTTGTATTATTTGTGTTGTTGGTTTAAGTTCCTATATTGGCTTCCTTTGTGGTAATTGTTATTTGGGGTATGACCCCACTGGTTTTGCATAGCCAGATCCAGTAACAGAACCGGAGGATCTTCTATACTTTCCTGAGGATGGTAACCACCAGGAGAACCAGCCCTCTTGAGTGGGTTTTCTTACTTTCCTACTCTGTTGTACATTCTACTTTTATTGGCATTTAGCCAAGCAGAACGTGTTTAGCCTATGTTTTGGTTTAATATGTTAGCCTATGGACAATAGTATATTTGACATATCCTAGGGTTGATCATGTATAACTCAGATTATGGCTAGTTTATTTATTTTGGCTAGTTTATTCATTTTTTGTTTACTAGCATCTTGATCATCTGTATATTATATTGGACGCTTTACTATTATATTTCAGCTGATCTTACATATTGTTATTATTCCAGTTGTTCTTGTGATTGAGACACTAGGGTTTATTGGACCTAGGCTTGACTGTTGGTTTGTAGTAGTGACCCCCCATGTCTTATAGCTTCACTGTATATGTGGAGTACCGATGTTCTCTAAGTATACGTAGTTGTCATTATCAGCCCCGCTCTCCAATATTCTGGTTCAGGGGCGTAACATGGTTTTTGTGGTGGCCCATGCAGGTCTGTCTGAGTGGATTATGTCTGTCTGAGCAGATTTGATCTAGCTTTTAAAGATATGTGGGGGGTTGTTGCTGTTGCTAGATGTCTTAATCCTAAACTATTCCCCTTGATCCATGGTTATTTTTTTCTATCCCTAATTCTTGATCTGATATCTGCTTATTCGTTGATCTATCATGTTCTTCGATTGACTCTTGTGTCCTTAACTTTTAGGGGCACTGTTCCTGTTACTATCGGTAAGATGGATCGACTGTAGCTCAAGGAGGGTCAGCATTCCGGAGCCCAACGTATTCCTGGAGATCGGCCTAACCACTCAGGGGTAGATTCTAGAGTAGATCCCGAGGCAGATCGGTCGGCGCTATCAAACCAGCAGGCTGTACCTGTGTACCCAGTTCAACTCGAGCAGCCAGAGGGTGTTGTCCGAGCCCTGATGGATGTCCTTAGAGGTTTTATAACAACCCAGCAACACCAGATTGACGTATTAACTTAGTTAGTCTAGACAACATTGGAGCGAGGTGGTTCTCAGATCCATAATTCTGTGACCAGCTTAAGGCGTCTCAGTCCTACGTACTTCTATGGTACAGAGGATGCAATTTCATCTGATACTTGGCTGCAAGACACTGAGGCCATCTTGGAGGCAGCCGGGACTCCAGCTAGAGAGCGTGTAGTAGTAGTGAGGCTACAGTTGTTGGACTTGGCTCGTGATTGGTGGGCAGCGCACGAGGGTTCTCTCACAGCACCAATTCCATGGGGCAGTTTTTAGTGAGAGGTTCCAAGCGAGGTATTTTGACGCGGTGGCACATTACGAGCTTTAACAGAGGTTTAAGAACCTCAGGCAGGAGGTGTCACGATCCGCACCCGGTGTAGGGATGCAAGTCGGGAACAACGCCCAGCCTACGCCGCAACATCGGCGGTAGAACGCTGTCTTGATCAACTATACTAACTAAACATCTCACAATAATATAAAATCTGCCAATAATATCTCAACACAAAACTTAATCACAATCTAAAGTACGAGAAGATATCAAGAAAGTCTAACATAACTATACATTCAATATATAACAACACCAATAGAAAAAAATCAAAAACTCAAATATAAGCCAGAAATAAATCCGGTACCAAAATACTAAAGAGAACTAACTATGCTACCTAGTGAATCCGGCTAAAAATCTCGACAGTCACTCCAGAACTAGTATATCCAAGCCTGCACCATCTATAAGTCGAAGTCCATAGTATATCGGACACCAATCTCTCGGATCCTCTGAAAAATATTTTTCAGTCAGGAATGGAGTAAAGTACATCTCTAACAGCAGTTCTAAATTAATGATATAAACTATGTAGCAGCAAATAGATGTGAATATATAAGATGTCATATACATATACAAGATATACACGATAAGGAAATACTGGAATAATATAATATTGAACAATATGCCAATGAACAAGAATACTAATGACTAAGTGAGTGAGTACTAGCTTTAACATATGATCGGCTTGGAACTTGCACAGGAATAATGGCCTGGTAGTCATACGTGCGGTATATGACCAACACACACAGGAAAATAATACTTGCATAGGAAGGTATGATCACATATCTACACTAAAATATTCTCCAATCCCCGACTGGTATAGTGGATCCAACCATGGTACGCTATGGCAAGGGATTCCCCAAGAAGATAGCGACTCTTTCCGAGAATCAGTGTTTGTACATGCACAAGATAATCAATAAAATAAAACTTGCACAAGATACACCATATACAAGGAATAACATCGCATGACGAGATTCGGATATACCAATCCGTGTAACCATCGTGTCAAAAAACATGGATATCTACACTAGATACAATGAACATAGAGGATATCATAAATAAGAAATTATCAGAGAATATATACGCCTAAAGTCTAAAGAATAATCTCACAGATGTCTGATACGGTGCCTCGAAGACCTAGATATGGAATACAACATCAATACAAGGTTCCGAAAAGAAAATAAGTTAAACTAGTCAACTTTTAGGTCAACCAGTCAACTCTAAGTCAAAAGTCAAACTCGATCAACTCTAAGTCAACTATGGTCAACTATAGTCAAACTATGGTCAACTATGGTCAACTACCTATTTCTAGGTTGCATAAGTCTGACTCAAAGATATTGGGCTCACACACTATGAATCTAGGCCATACAAGCTACATCTTAGGATACTAAGATACCGTATCTCAGGATATGTAAATCAATAGATAAATTATTATATATAAATATCAAACAATTATTAATTATAAAAATACTAATTATAAACATTAAATGGATACCTTGGTTTTGAACCAACTTGGTATCATAATACTAAACCTCTATCTAGATACTCAAACCCAATACCTTGATTATCCTCCAATACCTTGATACTTACCTTGGTATCTCAACGTATTTGTGAATTCTAGTATATATTAACAACCCCTCTAGCTATATATGTAGGTATCAATCCAATATAACTACTAGTATGTACTAATAGGAATACAATTACTAACTACTAACTAAACACTAACTACTAATACATATACACACACACACACACACACACACACACACATATATATATATATATATATATATATATATATATATATATATATATATATATAACTACTAACTTGATAACTAAATAACTAGTTAACTGACAATAACTATTACTAGCTAAACTAACTATTTAACTAAAATACTAAAGAAACTTAATTATCAACTTACCAACTCACCTAGCTATAAAGAGCATAACCTAATAAATACTCAACTATACACTAACAGTTATCACAAGGTAATTGCTCAAACTTCAAATATATACTAACTTACACAATAATATTATATGCTACACTATATATATATATATATATATATATATATATATATATATATATATATATATATATATATATATATATAATACAAATAGCAATTAGGAACATATTTACATATATATTAATTACCATATATATATATATATATATATATATATATATATATATATATATATATATAACTGCCAAACTGTCGTTAAAGGCCCATGCCTGTTGTCGCTGAAGCGACTGATACTCTGCTATTTTAGTGACGAACTTCTGCAGCTATCGCCAACTGTTGTCTCTAATGTTGCTGATGTGTTGTTGCTACGCTGCTGCAGTTGCTATTGCTGTAGCTAATGCTACTACTGTTGCCTTTGCTATCGCTAATGCTGCTGTTGTGCTGTTGCTATGCTGCTGTTGTTGCTATATTTATAGCTAAAGCTTCTGTTGTGCTGTTGCTACACTGCTGTTGTTGCCTTTGTTGTCGCTAATGCTGCTGATGTGATGTTGCTACGCTGCTGCTGTTGCCTTCGTTGCTGTCGCTAAAGACCCCTCTATATTAACACTATATATATATATATAAATATATATATATATATATATATATATATACAAGCTCCTCCACATACATATATATGTACATCTCCACAATAATACTTACAACACATATTATAGTATCATATACGTACACTATTCATAACATCTCATATGCGTATACATATATATATATCGTACAATTATATATATATATATATATATATATATATATATATATATATATATATATATATATATATATATATATATATATATATATATATATATATATATAACAACATACATATATATACACAATACATATATAAATACACTACTACATTTAAAAGCTAATACATATGTAGAGAAATAGCTACATAAATATAGTATAAACTAGATACATAGATCTAAGACACAATATTACATAAATATATATACACAATAATATATATATATATATATATATATATATATATATATATATATATATATATATATATATATATATATATATATATATATATATATATAAAATTATACCTCTCCATGAATAAGAACACAAGAGAAATAGATCTACAATTAAATTACACAATCACATGGAGCGTATCACACCCGTATCCCACTAGATCTAGGATACGCTTGCGATACAAGTCCACCACACATCCAAACGTACCCCGAAGAACATGATCAAGTCTAATATATTATTTATGAATAATATGAAGAGTCAAACACAAATCTACGTGTCTGTGTCAAAATGTGACATGCACAAAGTCTCGTGTCGGAGAAAAAAAACCCCAAATCAACACATATCACCAAATTGATGGGATACGACCTACACGTACCCAATTATGGATACGATACTAGCTCCAAACACACAAGCATATGCCAAATTAATCTATAGGACCAATTGACACACACAACAAATGTCAATCTCGGAATTTTCTCAAAATTGATACAAAAAGCACCATAATTTTCTCAATATGCCTCATATGAACACAAAACCAAATCCTATGGGTAGCCTATGCATATGGATTAATTTTTTATGGTTAATTCTCAGATTTAGAACCTAAATTAAGGGAGGAACTGAATTGTACCTATTGGGAGATGGATTCCCAATTAAACTTTTAAAATTGGTAAAATTGGCCTCCAACTTGTAAATCTTTACTCCTTTTTGTAGATCCATGCTTTCTCTTTCTAGATCCTTGCTCTACTAGCCTCTAATGATTATTTAGAAAAGAATTGGGTGGAAATTTGGTAGAGATTTGGTGGAATTTGGTTGAGAGAAATTCTAGATCTAGATTTGGAATAAAAAATGAAGAGAGAGAAAGTTTTTATCCCCTTTATATGGCCTCACTTGCCCCCTCCCTCAAGATACTATATAAAATCTAAAATACCCCTTGGGGCCTCTCATGAAAAAATTAATTAAGGAGGGAAGCTTCTAGTCTAATGGGTTAATATAATTAATCATCCTCCTAATGGTTGGGATCTAATTATTGGGCTCAATTCTAACTAGAATTAAATGTTGGTTCATGAGTCTAAGCTAACTAGTTGGTCCACTAACACAAGTCCAAAAATAAATTTAACATACTAACAATAAATAAATAATACAATAAATAAATATTTAACATGCATAATATTTAATTAATTATCAAATGACTAAAATATCCTGTCCTAGAAAATATGGTAGTGACAAGTCTAGCCCCCTTAGAAGAATTTTGTCCTCGAAATTAAAACTCGCACCCCTCTTTCTTGGGCCAGTCCTAACCTATTCATACAAATTTTACTAGTATCAACCCCCATCAATCACAGTCTAAAATAGTACATATCCTATAACATGCAATCCTACCATTCTACTGAAAGAGAAATCATACTTAAATATAGTCTCTTAACTATTATGAAATTCAGTCTCTGTCCTGCTGAGGTATCTCCCTCTACTGGTGCAGGATAATTTGCTATGCTACCTATGGCCTGTTCCATCACACACCATTAATCATCAATCTAGTCAAGATATTTTTAATACTGATGGTTACCAAATACTAGTGATATACTCTAATTCTAGGTCATGGTCATGCTTAATTCACTGGCACTCGCTACCTAGGATACTATATAAAATACTGCTAAGACACTACCTCATTTATCTGTTTAAATTCTTATAATCACCAAAATTTCTCAACCATTTTCTTGCAAGGAATACTTGAATACTTTTTTTAATCATGTGTTTTATTAGCACACCCTCGTCCAACTTTAATACTCTCAATATGATGCCTTACTTAAATCTTGTTACTGTCTACACGAGGCACCAGCTCTCATATATATTTTAGATGATATTCTCATACCAAGTTACTCATGTCTCTCCTCTATATCCTTATATTAGTTATTAAAATGCTTGTGCCTAAACTTTTTATAGTACTCGAGGTACTCTGTCTCTTGTTACTAGGGTATCTCTTTCTATCTGATACTTTGTGCAACTCATCCTCTAACATTTGTTAATCATCCTAAGGTTCTCATCTGTACATTAGTATCACAATACATACACAATTACCTTCTAGTCATTACAATATCATGACATCTCATCGGTATTCTTATACCCCTCGGACTATTCTCTGATACATACGACCTCTATAATCAAAACTAACAAGGTACTATACTTACTTCTATATATATATATATATATATATATATATATATATATATATATATATATATATATATATATTGTCTCCCTCCTCTACTATTTGGATTACTTGTACTATTACTCCCAAATATTTTTCTATCCATATTAATGGATACACTAATCTAATATCATCACACAAGGTACTTACTGTTACTAGCATATCACTTAACTAATCCCTGATATAGAAATACTAGCACTCTTGATATAGTAATACTAGTTTCTTAACTACATAATATATGTCCTTAAGGTTCTAGGACACTAGCTTTATCATTAGATCACCTCATCATACTCACTAAAAATTATGATCATTTGCATACAATGCACTAGTTATTAACTTCTATAATACACACATTTTACTTCACTCTCAAAGGCAGACATATGGTTCCATATCTCTATTGATGTATATGTCTCTCTCCTCAAAACCTTTTACAGACAGATACACAAATCAGTGATACACTACATATCTTCCATGTCCAATCTTGATATTTCTCCACCCATGACATAATATTAACACTCAAGCTTCCACTTTCTGATACTCATAAACTTCTACACTGACACTCATTACCCACTGTGCATCATGTACATAATTTCTAGATACTCTTCCACCTATTGCTTCCAACACATCACTAGCCTTAATATCAGGTGATATACCCATTACTAGTACACTCCTATCTACTCACATCAACCTGTATCACAAGTCATACTACTTAGCACAATGTATTATTATTCTTTCACACTCTCCCATACACTTATGGATACCCTTCTACTATGGCACACTTACTAATACCCTTGATGCATATACATTTTTTTACTTTTGACATACCCAAGTATCAACTACCTAATTGTATATTATGCTCCATTGATTTCTAAGACAATTTTTTTGATACTTAATTGTTTACATGGCTCACCCAACTACCTGAATTCATGATTATCCAGAACTGGTATGCTGACCCTGATACTAACTCATAGCACCACTACTGATACTCTCTACTCCCCCTTCTATCTATAGTACCCATACTATCTATAATGACAACTATCATAGAATTATTGCTACAAGGACTACGCTATGGGTTATCTCTAGATTTATGCCTATTGCTCATATGCTTAACCAAGAACCACTTACAAACTCATAAGCCACACTCCCAATAGTCAATACTGATACTCAAGACACTGACCTAATTGCAACTCATCAATTATCATACTAATAAGGACTCTAATGGAAAGAAGCTCTATAAGGAACTGGACTAGAGAACTGAAGGTATCTCTACTGCTAAGCTAAAGAACAATAGAACAAAGTCCTGAAATAATAGAAATGAATAAGTATTGAGATGATACTTTAAGAACCAATTTAAGATATAATCTGATAATCATACACGTCTGTCCGAAATCATGACACTCAGAATCTTTGCCATGCCAGTAAGCATAGTGCGATAAATGATAGATTCCATAACTAGGGTATGCAACTCTATAATCATGTCATCTAGAATCCTTACCACGCCAACCTGTATGGCTGCGAGAAACTCTAAATTTCATAACTAAGATATATACATCCAAAGTCAAGTCCCTATATTTTTGCTACGCCAGCTAATATGGCTGCGATAAACTTTATGCTCCATAACCAAAGCAGACGTTTCACCTTTTCCACTGTCCTCATCAAAATATGTCATCAGATGATACCGTAACTTAGTTCATAAAATTTCTCTCGATATGAAATCAAACTCAATAACGAACACCAAGAATTAAAATCAACCGATCACCAAGAATTAAATTCAATAATCGATCACCAAGAATCAAATTCAACAACAACAAGTGAGAGTGACGAAAACAAGGGAAAAGATTTGAATTAGAGTTTATAATAAGATTCTCAAGGGTCGTCCCAGGAATCTCTCAAAAAATTTGTGATTGAGTATCCCCTCTCATCCTGGTGTCCTATATCCTATCGCAGGTACGCAGTAGTACAACTAAGTCGTCGCACTACCACGATATCGTATAACTTGTGAAGCCTGACCTGCATGGGCCACCATTAAAAATGTATCACGACCCGCACCCGGTGTAGGGATACAAGTCGAAAACAACGCCCAGCCTACGCCACAGCATCGGCAGTAGAACGCTGTCTTGATCAACAATACTAACTAAACATCTCACAATAATATAAAATCTGCCAATAATATCTTAACACAAAACTCAAGCACAATCTAAAGCATGAGAAGATATCAAGGAAGTCTAACATAACTATCCATTCAATATATAACAACAACAATATAACAAAATCAAAAACTCAAATATAAGCCGAAAACAAATTTGGTACCAAAATGCTAAAGAGAACTATGCTACCTAGTGGGTCCAAGCCTGCACCATCTATAAGTCAAAGTTTATAGTATGTCGGACACCAATCTCTCGGATCCTCTAAAAAATATTTTCCAGTCAGGAATGGAGCAAAGTCCATCTCTAATGGCAGTTCTAAATTAATGATATAAACTATGTAGCAGTAAATAGATGTGAATATACAAGATGCCATATACATGTATAAGAGATACACGATAAGAAAATACTGGAATAAATACAATACTGAACAATATGTCAATGAACAAGAATACTAATGACTAAGTGAGTGGGTACTAGCTTTAACATGTGATCGGCTTGGGAACTTGCACAGGAATAATGGCCTGGTTAGCCATACATGAGGTGTATGACCAACACTCACAGGAAAGCAATACTTGCACAGGAAGGTATGATCACATATCTACACTAAAATACTCCCCAACCCCCGACTGGTATAGTGGATCCAACCATGGTACACTATGGCACAGAATTCTCCAAGAAGATAATAACTCTTTCCGAGAATCAGTGTCTGTACATTCACAAGATAATCAATAAAACAAAACTTGCACAAGATACACCATATACAAGGAATAACATCGCATGACGAGATCCGGATATACCAATCCGTGTAACCATCGTGTCAAGAAATATGGATATCTACACTAGATACAATGAACATAGAGGATATCATTAATGAGAAGCTATCAGAGAATGTACTCGCCTAAAGTCCAAAGAATAATCTCACAGATGCCTGATACGGTGTCTCAAAGACCTAGATATGGAATACAACATCAATACAAGGTTCTGGAAAGAAAAATAAGTTAAACTAGTCAACTTTTAGGTCAACCAGTCAATTCAAAGTCAAAAGTCAAACTTGGTCAACTCTAAGTCAACTATGGTCAACTATAGTCAAACTATGGTCAACTACCTATTTCTAGGTTGTATAAGTATGACTCAAAGATATTGGGCTCACACACTATGAATATAGGCCATACAAGCTACATCTTAGGATACTAAGATACCGTTTTTCAGGATACGTAAATCAATAGGTAAATTATTACATATAAATATCAAACAATTATTAATTATAAAAATCCTAATTACAAACATTAAATGGATACCTTGGTTTTGAACCAACTTGGTATCACAACACTAAACCTCTATCTTGATACTCAAATCCAATACCTTGATTATCCTCCAATACCTTGATACTTACCTTGGTATCTCAACGTATTTGTGAATTCTAGTATATATTAACTACCCCTCTAGCTATATATGTAGGTATCAATCCAATATAACTACTAGTATGTACTAATAGGAATACAATTACTAACTACTAACTAAACACTAACTACTAATACATATACACACATATATATATATATATATATATATATATATATATGTATATATATATATATATATATATATATATATATAGGTAACTAAAATATACTAACTTGATAACTAAATAACTAGTTAACTGACAATAACTATTACTAGCTAAACTAACTATTTAACTAAAATACTAAAGAAACTTAATTATCAACTTACCAACTCACCTAGCTATAAAGAGCATAACCTAATAAATACTCAACTATACACTAACAGTTATCACAAGGTAATTGCTCAAACTTCAAATATATACTAACTTACCCAATAATATTATATGCTACTATATATATATATATATATATATATATATATATATATATATATATATATATATATATATATATATATATATATATATAATACAAATAGCAATTAGGAACATATTTACATATATATTAATTACCATATATATATATATATATATATATATATATATATATATATATATATATATATATATAACTGCCAAACTGTCGTTAAAGGCCCATGCCTGTTGTCGCTGAAGCGACTGATACTCTGCTATTTTAGTGACGAA